>CM038679.1:437961771-438174184 GCA_021605205.1 Aegilops longissima | reverse complement strand
TACGTCCAGTGCCAAAGTCACTGAATGGGTAAGGTGCCCGCACTCTTGGCTTGAATCGCCGACTTGTGTTTCGGTTTAACCGCCTTTACCTGACCAACTACCTAATACTACGCAGGCTCATCAAACAGCGCTTTTGAGCTTTCTTCAGGTTTTGGCCCGAACTGTTCGGCAATTCTGGGAGGGTGAGAACTTGAAAGACTGGCAGAGAAAAGGAAGAAAAGCGGCTAATGCTATCTAAACGATTATTTCAAAGTTTACCAAGTTCGATCGTTCACGAGACAGGCAATCGTGTCAGGAAGCGGGTTTTTCTTTGGCCAAAAGGTACTTCGAACTTGGAACGAGCATGAAGAGATTAACGAGACTTCTTTCTCTTTTGAGTTTTTCTGGCGGACCCGTCGGGGAGGCCTGAGAGGCGGTGGTTTACCCTGTGGCGGATGTCAGCGGTTCGAGTCCGCTTATCTCCAGCCCGTGAACTTAGCGGATACTATGATAGCGATAGCACTGAATTTTTCCAATTCGGCAGTTCTTATAGGAATTCTGGTAGAATTAGAGAGCATTAAAAATACGATACTATAGCCCTTTTTTCCTTAAAAAAGAAAGAGTACGGGAATGATGTCCTGAATAGAAGAAGCGGGAATAGGAAGATTTTTTATTCCTTTTGTTACTCTTTTTTTTAAGCTCCTATGGAATCATAGGTTCTGTCTTTCCCACTGCTTCTCCTTGAATGGTTAGGTCTGAATCTCGCAACGGAGCTTCCAAAAAATTTCTTTCCGAGTTAATTTTCTCAGTTTTATTAACCCGGGCGGCGCTTCAGATTATTAGCCTGGAGTTCGTCACCAGCAGTATAGCCAACCCTACCCTATCACGTCAATCCCACAAGCCTCTTATCCATTCCCGTTCGCTCGTGGCGGGGGAGTAAGTCAAAATAGAAAAACTCACATTGGGTTTAGGGATAATCAGCTCGAATCGATGACTTCCACCACGTCAAGGTGACACTCTACCGCTGAGTTATATCCTTCCCGTCCCATCGAGAAAGAGAATTAACGAATCCTAAGGCAAAGGGGCGAGAAACTCAAGGCCACTCTTCCTCCGGGCTTTCTTTCCGCACTATTATGTCTAATGTTTTTTCGCCTGGGGAATTAATCGGACTATTGCGAGCGGAACGAGCAGGGCGAGCTTTCCATAAGTAATCTCTTAACCATCCCATCAAATAAGTGGAGGATTCATTAAATTGTGAAACGTTGCCCTGCCATAATGTGATATGTTTCCAATGCCAATAAAAAGTAACCCACCCAATGATATTTAACATCCAGAAAACTGCCAAATAAAATGTGTCCCAAGCAGAAATATCACAAGTACCGCCGCGCCCTGGGCCGTCACAAGGAAAACTATATCCAAAATCCGTGGAAAAAAGGAGAGAGAGGAAAGTGTTAAATGGAGAGAGTCGACTAATCAGAGACTTTTAGGATCTTCTTTACACCAGGTAAATCTGTCGGCCCTGTCCGTTTTTTTCTTTAAGTTACGACTCTTTGCTGCTTACTTCTGGAATTGATAATCATAGAGGAGCCCTCTTTACCATTCTGTATAAATGGACTATTATATTTGTATAGATATTGGTAGAGGGGCGTATCCAACCCTCTTTTATCCACTAGTTACCCCTCTTTAGTTTAAGAGTATAGAGCAGTTTGGTAGCTCATAAGGCTCATAACCTTGGGGTCCGATGTCGGCTCTTCGCCACCTGAAGCTGTAGGTGGTTCCAAGGGTTGGGTTGTTCGCCCATTAATGCGGTATGTGAGCTGGGTTCTGCAAGGAGAGACTCGGTTATGGCGCGATAAAAGCTTGCTTCAATGCTGCGGAAAGAAAGCCCGGAGGAAGAGTGGCCTTGAGTTTCTCACCCCTTTGCCTTAGGATTCGTTAATTCTCTTTCTCGATGGGACGGGGAAGGGATATAACTCAGTGGTAGAGTGTCACCTTGGAAATGGATATAATGAAATTCTTGATTCGATCTTACGACCTAATTTATTTGATTAATGGATCAACAACCAAACCACCCATTTTATGAAAAAGAAGGAGCATGGTCTTATTCTGTAGTGATAAGAGCGCATTCTCTAACAGCTTTGAAGCCGAGACAGCCATCCTCTTGCCAATCCTAAACAAAAGAAAGAAAAGCCCTACCTTTCTTTTTTGTAGGTAACATTGCTTTCACCTGCATCAGTACTTTCAAGCGTCAAACGAAAGAGCGTCTCCAGCAAAACACCTCACCCCTATATCCCTATACCCTATACTTCCGCTCCAGCAAAACCTCCAAATCGCATTCCCAACATGCACTCTCATATACTTCCTTCGTTCCTAAATATAAGTCTTTTAAAAGATTTGAATATGGACTACATATGGATAAATGTAGATATATTTTAGAGTGCAAATTCACTCATTTTGCACCGTATGTAGTCCATATTAGAATCTCTAAAAAGACTTGTATTTAGGAACAAAGGAAGTATTTTATACATAAGATCACGTAACTAAGCAAGGTCTTTTGTTACACAAGTACGTCCTTCGTTCATAAATGTAAGATATTTGGAAAGAAAAAAATGAGTCAGATGTATATAGACATGTGTTTGTTCCAACGAAAAAAATAATGCGCCATTGGCAAAATAGTGCTGGTCTTGAAATATGCTATTGGCGTGATATATCATGCTATAGCGTGCTATTGATGAAACATTGTACACTAGTCTATCAACTGAATCTAGTTTCAAGATATCAATGCGAAAACCTCAACGGTGAAAATAGTTCATAATTTGGATACCTAGCAAAACATATTTTGATTTGGAATTTAGATCGCACAAAAATAAGATGTACAGTGAAAATAAAACTCTATAATATTGACAGATAGGACACACACGGTATTAATTAAACCCATTAACAGTCGCTACTAGGGCGCACGAAGGGCTAGGGTACTTTTACTGTCGCAACTATTTGTTTTTACACAAAGGAAAAAACGTGCCCCGGTCCCCATACCCCGATTCTCTCCCTTTCCCCTTCCCTCGTGTGCCGCCGCCGCCACCACCGGCTCCCTCCTCGCAGCCGCCGCCACCGCCGGCTCCCAGATGTGGCGCTTCTCTTCCCCATGGCCCTGACGGCAAGGCGGCGACAAGGACGAACTCCACCCGGACGAGGTCGATGCGCCCCCTACCACACTTCCTTCTCCATCGCGTCATCATATTCGGAGGAGCCGCGGCTGCTGCTCGCGCATCTGCTCCTCCCGGAGTTGTCGCCATCGGCAAGAGGGAATGCCGGACCTCGCGCCAACTCGAGGACCGCCGCTCCGGCGGCCCGTTGTTTCTGGCCGCCATCCACCTCGTTGGCCCTCTTCGTGGCTTGCCCTCTAGTGCCCCATCCAGTAGCTACCAGTCACGCATCAGGTACGAACTCAACCTCCCTGCCTCTACATGTTCCTAGGTGCAGCAGATCTTCATCCCCTTTCGTTTCTAATTTGTTTCTGTGCTCTCCCTCTCCCTTGCTACACGATTTCAGGTTAAAGCGAAAAAAATTGTTTCAGCACAGTCCATCTGGTTTGACATTTTGAAGGCACAAATGAAAACAAGAAAACCATATATGATATATAAGGTTTGCACTGAATTTTGTGAGTATCTGAAGACTGCTTTAAAAGTACTTGATGTGTCCCTGCAAATTTGTTTTTGCAATTTGTTTTTGATAATGTGCATGGCACTTTCAGCAGAAAAGGTAAAACAAAATCTGGGCACAAGTTGACTCTTCCCACCCGTGTACAGAGAAAATGTCTAATCTGAAATTATGTATGGATGGGGAATTTGTTTGGCACAAAGTACACTGTGATATGTTTCTGTCTCCTTTGATCTGTCGAGCATGAATGTATGCCTGTTGTGCTACTGGGAGAATTGCTTGGCAACTATATAGAATTCAACTAATTGTGCCATCAAACTCACATGTAACTGACACACTTAGCGTTTTAAGAAAAAGTGTTGAAATTAGTTCAGAGCTCGGGAGGTTCACAATTTTGTGTAGATGTTAGTGTTGTATATTAATATAACATTTCGTAACCTACAAGAGATCACTTGCTTTATTTTTGCTACGGTACTTACACAATGGAA
This sequence comes from Aegilops longissima, assembly GCA_021605205.1. NCBI lineage: Eukaryota > Viridiplantae > Streptophyta > Magnoliopsida > Poales > Poaceae > Aegilops > Aegilops longissima. Next base: position 438,170,057 of record CM038679.1, on the reverse strand, counting down.
CCTTAATATATTGAACAAAAATCTGCTGAAAAGGGTCTTGATAGGAAACATACTCTGCTTCTTGTATTTGTTGTCTTGGTGATAATTTACAGAATCGCATAAAAAAGAATTTTTGGTTTCATGAAAAACAGAGTGATACAATGTTTTTGTTTTAATCCGTTAGTGAAACATGTGTGTGTACACTGAAACATTCATGAACTGAATAGCGGATTGAAAACCTTGGCATGTGTAGTACAACTGATTTTCTCTTAGTGACTCGACATTTGTGTTTGATCTTCCTGAAGCTCCAGGTGATGAATGTATTTGTCCCTTTCAGCTTCAGGATGCCGGCACCTAGAAGGGACTGGACAGCAAAACCGGTGCTCATCGAAGATGGCGTTGATGCCCCTTATGGCCTTACCCGACAACACAGTTCTGCGGAAGCTTCTTGTAAGTGCCAGGTAGATTTCCTTTTATATGGATAATTATGGTGAGTTGATAGTTATCTTGCTTCTGCTCATCATGACCACCGTATACCAAGACACTTCTCCGTACGCGATGGATACACACGCACAGGGTGAGCTTTTCTGTGCGGCTCTGGTGACCTGCGCGCAGGGTCTCCGTTCCATGGTGTTGCCAACGAGCAAGGTAAATCATCTACGCTTGGTCACTTTGACTCTGTATTTATGCTATGGTCACTTGGATTTATGCATCTGAGCTTCTCATTTTTGTCTTTGATTGATCTTTCCAATGTAAACCACTGTACATCTATTTCGCTGCATTCTTTGATAGATTTATGTATTTATGCTTGTTTCATGGTTTTCGTTTTCTCAATAATTTGACCTCCATTACAGATGTGGAGACCTATCATGAGCCTCTCCTTTCACATCAGATTGTGTTCCATCGAAAAAGCTTGGGTATCCTTATTCCATCAATTTTGGTATGATTGTCAAAATCCTAGGATATGATTTAGAACCTGACATTATATCTTATTGTATGATACGATTGTCTAATACTCATAATGTGAGGGACACAGGAAGAGTATTGGTCACTGGCGATGAAAGCATGTGAGGGACACAGGAGAGCATTGGTCGGGGGAGGCATCGATGCGATGTTGATGCCAAGGTGAGCTTTCCCAATTTTGCTTTTTTTTTTTTGGGCGATTCCGATGCCGGTTCTTGATTTAATCTATGAGTTGGGTATTCTGGCGTCTACTCATGTGATCTGAAAATGTTGGTTTCCGCAAAAAAGAGGGAAAACTAGCGAACAGATCGGTCCCTGTACTATTGAGCTGCTCGCATGCAGTTTTGTGTGACAGTGGTAGTGCAAAGCTAGCATCCTTTTTGTTTGGCACTATAAAACAATGATATCTTGATGCCGAAGCATTATATTGTTGTTTAAATGATACTAGCATAGATGCTGCTTAGTTGCCAATTTGTCACTTGTGAAGATCTTCACATGTCGTAGTTTGGTAACAGGGGATATAAAACATGTGGGTTTTTTAACATGTCGTAGTTGATGACAGGGCATATGGTGAACTGACCACTTGTCTCTGCATATATTCTTTCACCTGGAGACCATTGGTTGGTTTATGATAGTTTTTTCAAAATGTACCATGTATGTTCACAGATTTTATCCTAGGCTTATACCGTGTACCAAAAAAATAGATCTAGAGTATGACTATCTGAATTTTCTGTTCATGTCCAGTGCTGAAGCACAAAATATATTGGTGCAGATGAGGAGGCGAGGACTGACGGCAGCCACGGGAGGAGGTCGGGGTGGTTGAAGGATAAGGCATGGGCGGCTTTGGCAAGACGTGTCACCAGTGGATGTCCATGATGAGGCAATGAGAAGACCCTCTCTGTGAGCCCTATCCCTCTCATTTGGCCTCTCTATTTATGGTTCTCATGCTCCATGTTTCTCTGTTCTTTGTGTGTGGTGACCAGTCTCGTCTTCGACACCTGTATCCTCATCATTGATCTTGCGCACCCGGACGAATGCACCATGGCCTCTCAGATCACACACAAGACTAATCCATGGTTGGGTAACATCACCCTCTTTATTTTTTCTCTCTTCATTCTTCTATGTTCCTCTTTTAAGTATTCTCTCCTTGGACCACTCTAGAAGGTGTCAATTTGTACTATTTTTTCTTGTTGCCTTATACAATCTGTCAATCATACACTTTTGACCTCTAGGTGCTGGCTGATTCATTAGCGCAATAGAAAGGACACATTCAACACAATACAGGATGCCATGATAGACCAATCTTGCAATTTCACCTTCCATTTGATATCTCTGCTCTAAGATAAGGTAATATTAGCTGGATCCATGCTACTTTCTCCAATACCAGTATAATGATTGGCATGTGTGTATTACAGATCTGACACACATATGTTTGGAAATGGAGACAGTTTCGTCATGTTTTGTGTCTTTGTCATCCGGCAAGTGTCTGGATTTCTTTTAATTTCTTAAGTATTACTTTTAAAAGTCGAAGTGTAGTGTGATGCTGGTGAGGAGGTTAGCTCTTTTGCTCTTCACAAGTTTCTTTTGATATTTTACTAGCATGGTACTATCTAATTTGGGACTACCGTTTTTGTTGACTTATATACTGCCATGTTTTTCCTTGTCAAAAACATTCAAGCCACTGTAACATGTTTCATAAGCAAGATCTTAAATCGTGTTCCGGATCTGTCTCAACAAGGATATGAAAGAATTACCATCACTGTAGCTGGATATCATACAGGATATCGTGGATACATATTTGCTATGGTTTTTTCCATTATAAGGTATAAATATCGCAGCTATAACGGGCTATTGTTGATTTGTTATTGTCCCTTGTTTGTCTCACAGTTTAGTCCTTCCACTATGAAGCAACCATAATTGTCATACATGAACAGTTACTATATATGTGCTATGTACTTCCTGCAAATCCCACACCACTAATTTCCGGTAAACCCACACTACTAATGATGTTGTATGGAATATATGAGGGCACATTTCACTAGGTTGTTCATTGACTAGATCGTCCTAATTATCGTAGTGTACTGAGCGGTTGAATTATCATATTGATTGGAGCAAGGCGACTATAGCGGCGAGATCTTAAAAGTGGTTCTTAGTGGTGTACCTGCTGTAGGTGATCAATTTGGTCTGGGTTGGATTTTTCTTTTATCTTTGTGATTGCTTTTCTGAAAATCGATTCAAAAATAATGATGCATATTCATTCCTGACATTTGATGCCTAGATGTTTGATTATAGACCGTACAAGTCAATGTTATTCTTTGGAAGTTCCAAAGTCAAACTACTTACATCATTGTTTCTACATTTTATTTTTTTCTCTATGAAAACATAGTTGCGATGTTGGTAGTCCAGGAATAATGCATGCAGTGCAAGAATTCTTATGGATCAATGCACATAACAGTTATGCAGCAAACCTTTCTCTATAAAGTTCAAATTATATACATTGTAAACCATAAGAATTCTTATGGATCAATGCACATAACAGTTATGTAGCAAACCTTTCTCTATAAAGCTCTGAGATTTGGCACATGTTTTCATTCTAATATTTTTTATAGTTATACTTCATGTGCTTTGATGAGGAATTCATTTAGCAAATGATATTTTCATGCAGAAGTCAATATTTTCTGCAATTTGAAAGTGTCTTATATTTGCATATAAATTATTTGATGTCACAATATGAGCATTTAGGTCCTTATCTGATATATTTACATACCCTCCTCCTTTTAGCTCTCGTTCTGCAATAAAAGTGATTTTTTTATTGGAAATACACCTGATTCTTCCCATATGGCAATGGTAGTTATAGGATTAGTTCTTAACTACTTATGACTTATTACCGAGTACTTCTACTTAATATTTCTTATTATTTGTTTTCAAATAGACCTAAAGGCACCATATTTATTTTTGTTAATAATCATTGACTTGATATTAGAGCTTTGTCGTCTCAGTTTATATTAAAGCTTTGTTGTCTCAGTTTATGGTTGTCTCTTAGGTAATGCGGGCACTTAATTCAAGCCAAAGATATGAACTGGAAATGCATTTGCAGGTAGGGGAGCACGCCCAGCTGTCGTATGAGAAGAAGTGCGCACAGCTGAGGACTCAGGATGCCAATGGTGTGCAGCCGTTCGCCATCGAGATGACCAGGGCTGCCACTAGGGACCTCCGGACCAAGCTCAACATCTCCGCCGCCTTCGTCGACGACGTGTCCTGAAGGGTCATTGACTTCCGCGATTACTCATCTAAATTTACATGTATTTATTATAGTGTGCTCCATCTGTCCCCCCTACAACCCTGCTGCTGCAGGTGTTTGATCGATGTTTCTTGTCGCTGTGTTGTATGTACAAGCTGGCAAGGATGTGGCGAGTCATTGGTGATGTGCACCGAGTGATGAAGCGCACATCAGATGAGGTTGAAGGGAGGCATGAGAGGCACGCCGGCCAACACGTGAGGTAATTTCTATTGTTGTACTCCCTCCCTTCCTAAATATAAGTCTTTGTAAAGATTCCACTATAGACTACATACAGCGCAACATGAGTGAATATACACTCTAAAATGCATCTACATACATCCGTATGTGGTTCATAGTGAAATCTCTATAAAGACTTATATTTAGGAATGGAGGGAGTATCTTATGTTGCCATGCAGCTAGATGCTTTTGTCGACTGATGTATGTCCAATCTTGTATTTCCAATCTTGTATTTCCAGTTGAGGCATACAATCAAAATTCATAATGTATTGCAACATTGCTGGTGTTGGGATAGTATGTGGATGTGATTCAGTTGCTTAGTGTCATTCTAGATTAGCGATTTAATCTCCCAAAGATGTTGAACAATTTCATGCAAATGGTGCCCATCGATGCTGCTACCCTCAAAAAATTGCCATGGTATGGATTGACGACCACGGGGCGTGTTTCTTGCCTCTGCCGAAGACCGGGAGGACGCAAAGCAGGGCCAACCTAAGCTGCATGACGGGGTGTCATCAGGGACGGAGGAGAGGTCTGACGAGAGCAGTGACATGGTGGGGGTTCGGCAAGGTCAATAAGGTGACCGGCAGGGCTTGGCAAGATAGTGAGACATCGCCGCAGGAGCGGAGCATATCTACGGAAGGATGAACAGGCATGGCGACGGCAGGCACCTTGTTGCCACCTCAACTTCCTTACATCAGGCCAGTTCAGGCTTCTGAATTTGTGCTTTTGATCAATGGCAAACATGTACATAGTTGTAGCAGAATTCATTAGACACGGTTACCAGTTGTGGATTCGTTGCAATATTTTTTATCTTGTCAATATATTTGATGTTCGTTCGTGTAGCCTTTGGTTTTTATATATTGATTCAATGTTGTACCTACGCTGACAATTCATACAGGTGATAGATACGTAGCATTTCTAGCTTAAAACTAAGGGAAACAAGCTTGCCATTAATTAATGCAGTAAGGTGGCGTTTGGTTCACGGGCGAGAATACCTGGCTAAGGATATCCTCAGCCAGGTGGTTGGGAATAGCCAATTTTGGTTGTTTGGTTGCGAGGGATTGGGTGAGTTGGATAACCATATTATTTTGTTTGGTAGGGAGGATGGAAGAGTAGATGATATACGGAGTGCAGACGGAACAACAACAATCGATATATGAGTCAGACTGAGAGAGGGAAAGAGGAAGGGGAGCAGCGCCCGTTTTCCTCGCCGCCGGCTTCTCCATGCCCTGGAACTGACGCCTCGTTCCCCGCCTCCATTCCCTGTCGCCGGTGCCTCCATTCCCTGCCGCCGGCGCCTCAATGACCCGCCTCCGCACATCAGATCAGAGTGGAGAAGAGGGAGAGAGGAGACCAGCAGCGCCGCCGCTCCCATCCAGACCCCAGCCGCCGCCGTTGCTTGTGGATGGGACGGGAGAGGTTGGAAGGTAAAGATAAGGAAGGGGAAAAATGATATGAGCATGTCACCATTGACCGATAATTCTATTAAAGTTGAGCGAGTTAATGAGTCAGGCCAGGAAAACGTTGTGGAAAATAATGCCATGCATGCCGCCAGACTTTGTCGAGGAAACGAAGGTCGTGTGCGACAACTTTGTGGTCCGAGAATTAATTTTGTAACTAGCAGACTAGCGACCAGTTATATGACGTGTGCACCTGATTTAAGAGATGGTATTGGCACATAGGTGCATAGTCCTAAACGTATGGAATCTAGAGGTGTATGGGCAGGCTTGATCAAAGAAAGAATAGAAAGGAAGCCACGTACACATAAAATGCCAAGAGATCATAATGTCCAAACTAAAAAGGAATCGAAACAACGTCAATTTATTCGGGCGCTCAAGAAAATACAAGAGGCAAAGGAGGAGCCTGCGCTAGCTGTGGTGGAGCCTAATTTCCGTACCCCTCCGTGCAATGTGAAGTTGTGATAGAGAGTCCTAAAATTAATATGTTAGGATTTTTTATTTTATTTTGTGTCTACACGCTAGCTAGCTGGTTAGCATGGTACGTAAGTCATTTTCTTTTTTCTAGTTAGGATTTGTTTATTTTATAGTTAGCACACGTAAGAGGGATGGAGTCTTAAGTTTCTAGATAGACTTTGGAGTTGCGTAGGCGTGGCATATAAAAGCCAGACTATGGCCGTATAAACAGATCAGTTTTGAGTTTTATTCGTGAGTTATGAACAAGGTTCAGAAAATGTCCAGTTTTGGGGCGATCCCATCTTGAGTATTTTCTGTGATTTTCCCATCGTGGAAATTACTAGCGACGGAGGGTTGATCATCACATCGACGCCTACGTGCTGATCCGAGGGGGTCATTATCTTTGTTCGCGTACTGTTCGTGCACGGGTAGAGATTGTTATTGGAGGTTGCGAGGAGGAACACGGGGAAAGGACTACTGATCTTGCATCGCCGTGAAAGGTCGGGCCGTCTACACGCACGAATTAGCGTCTCGCTCGTTTGTGCTACATCAAGTGGTATTCAGAGCTAAGGTTAGTCACGGCGATTCAGTTGGCAATATCGTCTACGGAGGCGAGTATGGAGGTGTTGAGCAGGAACGTATTGATGGAGGAGGAAGGCATCGGCGAGGTTGTTCTTTTTCACACACGATGCGTCGTGAAGGAACGGTGCGTGAATTTGACGATCGATGAGGGTTCAGCGGTCAACATGGTGAGCATCGAGGTGGTAAAAAAATTGGGGCTGAATATGGCGCCTCTTGAAAGTCCGTACACGCTGAAGTGGTTTAAAGGTGAAATCAAAATTACGCATCGGATTTTGCTAATTTTTATTTGGGAAAATATTGTTGTGCGGAATTTTTTTACGTTTGTCCAGTGCCCATGGTGTCGTGCCATCTATTACTTGGGAACTCGTGGTGCACGCGCGTCGGGGCTGTTCGGAATGTCAAGAAAAATACTTTCTCTTTGTCATGGAAGGGTCAAAGATTTTGTTTTATTCCTATGCCGGTGGATGTGTTCACAAAAGATTGGAAAAGTCGTGTGCTGAAAAGAATAGAAGAAAAAGAAGAAATAAAGGAAGAAATCAATGCACCAGTAGAGGGGCTGAATCTTATGGTGGAGAAGGTGCAAGAGGATAGTGGTGCAAAGGGGCAGCGGTGGAGTGTTTTTAAGACACAATGCAAGATCAAGGACCATGCATGTAAGATGATAATTGATGGTGGCAGTTTTACCAACGCCATTAGCAGAGACCTTGTACAAGAATTGGGTTTGTCTATGTGGCGACACCCGCAACCGCACCATGTGGAGTGGCTATATAACTCTGGGAAATTAAAAATTACACATAAGGTACGTGTGACATTTGCTGTTGGGGATTATGTTGATAAGGTGGATTGTGATGTCTTGCCCGATGGACGCTTGTGAGTTGCTATTAGGGAGACCGTGGCAGTTCGATCACGATGCAGTGCATGCTGGGAGATCAAACACGTACACTTTCACACATAATGGGAGGAAGCACGTGCTAAAACCAATGTTGGACAGTGCAATCACTAGAGAACAACAAGTTCCGGAGAGGAAGGTTGTGTTAAAAAATAACTTGAAACCGAGGACGGTTTCTCTTCAAGGGAGGGAGGATGATATGAGCATGTCACCATTGACCGATAATTCTATTAAAGTTGAGCGAGTTAATGAGTCAGGCCAGGAAAACGTTGTGGAAAATAATGCCATGCATGCCGCCAGACTTTGTCGAGAAAACGATGGTCGTGTGCGACAACTTTGTGGTCCAAGAATCAATTTTGTAACTAGCAGACTAGCGACCAGTTATATGACGTGTGCACCTGATTTAAGAGATGGTATTGGCACATGGGTGCATAGTCCTAAACGTATGGAATCTAGAGGTGTATAGGCAGGCTTGATCAAAGAAAGAATAGAAAGGAAGCCACGTACACATAAAATGCCAAGAGATCATAGTGTCCAAATTAAAAAGGAATCGAAACAACGTCAATTTATTCGGACGCTCAAGAAAATACAAGAGGCAACGGAGGAGCCTGCGCTAGCTGTGGTGGAGCCTAATTTCCGTACCCCTCCGTGCAATGTGAAGTTGTGATAGAGAGTCCTAAAATTAATATGTTAGGATTTCTTATTTTATTTTGTGTCTACACGCTAGCTAGCTGGTTAGCATGGTACGTAAGTCATTTTCTCTTTTCTAGTTAGGATTTGTTTATTTTATAGTTAGCACACGTAAGAGGGATGGAGTCTTAAGTTTCTAGATAGACTTTGGAGTTGCGTAGGCGTGGCATATAAAAGCCAGACTATGGCCGTGTAAACAGATCAGTTTTGAGTTTTATTCGTGAGTTATGAACAAGGTTCAGAAAACGTCCAGTTTTGGGGCGATCCCATCTTGAGTATTTTCTGTGATTTTTCCATCGTGGAAATTACTAGCGACGGAGGGTTGATCATCACATCGACGCCTACGTGTTAATCCGAGGGGGTCATTATCTTTGTTCGCGTACTGTTCGTGCACGGGTAGAGATTGTTATTGGAGGTTGCGAGGAGGAACACGGGGAAAGGACTACTGATCTTGCATCGCCGTGAAAGGTCGGGCCGTCTACACGCACGAATTAGCGTCTCGCTCGTTTGTGCTACATCAAAAAAGCTTCGGCGCGGGAAAGAGGCTCACGCTCGAGTTGCTGCCCTCGTCCACGAGTTTTTCGCGGGTATCGATAGCCAACTTTTCCACCGAATATTCGCTGAATCTGGTTATCCCCATCCATCGCATCCTTCTTTCCAAACGCATGGCATCCCTGAAAATATGGCTATCCCCAGCCAACCGAGGGATATCTTGAGAACCAAACGCCACCTAATTTGACTAGGCAATGGTTTGTGGAAGGGATGAAGATGAGTAGACAACATGGCAGCTCAGAGTAACTATCCCAGGGTGGTTGCCAACCAGGTAGTGCAGAGGAATTGTCTTAGGACAACATATTTGAGTAAGTTTTTTCATAGTTTTCTGAAACACTTGTCTGCCATTATTTTAGAAGAGTGTTGATTATGTTACCTCCTGTTCCTCTGTAGTGAAATCCCGAGAATTATTCCTGGTCTTAATACATCATTCCATTTACTGGTTTTGGGTCTGCTATGGGTGTTGGAGGATATGGATCGGGCATAACTACAACCCGAGGTTGTGCAGGTTTAGGGATACCTCTTGCCAAGGTTATATCATTTAAAGTTTGGTGAAAGACAAAAATATATAATAGGTAAATAAAGCTCAATTCATCACTGAAATAATTATAAATATCAGTGTAGTAAAGCTATGATGTATGTTGTCAATAACATTTTATAATTCTTTGTTAACATCACTGAAACTATTGATTTGTCTTCTCTAATTTATTATAGTTAGCTTTGTTTCAGATTGGGTGTTAATAGAAAACAATCATTATTTGCATCAGTTATAAGCTGACATTATGCAAATGACAGTAAAAAAATAGTATGACACAAATTCAGGTGATGACCAACCAAGGAGAGGATGTTGACACCAGAGGGACGGAAAGGCGGCTACCAAGCATCCGACGAAACAACCGGTGAACAAGAGGAGCAAAGGCAGCATCTCTTGCGTCACTCTAAACATCTGCTGCTAGCAGAGCTTCAGCCGGTGAACAGGAGGAGCTTCAGCTCCGTTGTCGTAAACTTCAACTATTGGCCGAGCTTCAACCTCTAGCCCCTCAAGTGTGCAGTTGGTTCTATGCCAGATTGGTTTTACAATTTTCTGTTGTTATTTGTACAATATAGTGTTTAATCTGGTTGAAAATGATCTGCCACACAAGAGGATCATGATCTGTAAAATATTGTTGTTTGTTCAAAGGTTGTTTGTTCTGTTATTAATTGTAAATTCTATTGCAAATTACTTGCTTATATGTGCATGTTCATCAGCAATTAAAGAAAAAAAAATGAAAGGGTCGCTTGTCAAGCCGACACTGCACAAACTTTCTCTCAGGAGGCGCCACCGGTGGCGTCCCAACCCCTAGTTTGATGCAAAAGGTAAGCTCAAGGCATCTCCAAGAGCGCCCCTAAATCCTCCCTATTTCTCCAAACAGATATGGCAGGTTTTTTTTCCTAACTCCCCCAATATATGAATTTTATTACGGAAAGGGGGGCTGTTGAAGATGCTGTAACAAGAATAAAATAGGGGTCTATAATCTAATAATTCAAAACGATGCTTACGTTCATCTACAACAGATGAACAGTAAACTTGGAATAATGATAATATAATCTCTTTTAGGCATCCAAGATGCTCATGTCCATGTAAATTTTGAGTGTTTGCACATCCAAGGAGCTCATAAAGAAACAAAATCGGCTCTTGGCTCTGAATAGTGTTCCTTTCAGATGTCCAAATACCACAAAAATTTACACGAATCTTACGTATATGAACATTTTGGATGCCTAAAAATTTCAGATTCTTTGATATCTTTTACTATTTTTTTGAATTTATTGTCGCCGGGTGTAGATGGACAGTGAGTAAAAAAAACTTCACGGAGATATCTTTTCTTTTGTTGAGAACCTTCACGGAGACATCTGGCGCACAAGAAAAAAAAACGTCAGCGAGACGTGTTGCTGGGCCGAGCTTCTACGGGCTTCGTGGGCCGCGCGCTTGGCGCATAGGGTAGGTGCGGAGTGCGGACCGTCTCCGTCCCTCCCATGCTCCCCAACCAAAGCCACAGCCACACTCCAGTTCGAATCCTGCCGCCGTCTCCGCCGTAGTGCCCCCCACCCCTCGTCCCCGGTGATTCCGCCTTCAGATCTCTCCACATGTCGGAGAGGAAGCGCCGGGCTGGGGCAGATGCGGCCGCGGGGGGCTCGACCACGAAGAAACCGCGCGGCGCCTCGGCCGCCGCATCCTACGCCCAATCCCTCCGCTCGAAGCTCCGCCCGGACGCCTCCATCCTCGCCTCCCTCCGCGCCCTCGCCTCCGCCGCCTCCAAATCCAAGCCCGCGGCCGCGTCCTCAGCCGGCGCGAAAGCCCTCTCCGAGGACGACCCGGCCTCCGCCTCCTCCAACTACATCGTGGTCGCCGACCAGGACACCACCTCCGTCACCTCCCGCATCAACCGCCTCGTCCTCTCCGTCGCGCGAAGCATCCTGGCTGGCCGCGGCTTCTCCTTCGCCGTCCCCTCCCGCGCCTCCTCAAACCAGGTATACCTCCCGGACCTCGACCGCATCGTGCTCCTCCGCCGCGAGTCCGCGAGGCCCTTCGCCAACGTCGCCACCGCGCGCAAGGCCACCGTCACCGCGCGCGTCCTCTCCCTCGTCCACGCCGTCCTGCGCAGGGGCATCCATGTCACCAAGAGGGATCTCTTCTACACCGACGTGAAGCTCTTCGGCGACCAGTCCCAGTCGGACGCCATCCTCGACGACGTCTCCTGCATGCTTGGATGCACCCGCTCGTCGCTCCATGTCGTCGCCTCTGAGAAGGGGGTTGTGGTTGGCCGCCTCATCTTTGCTGATGACGGCGACGTCATCGACTGCACGCGAATGGGCGTCGGCGGTAAGGCCATCCCGCCCAACATTGACAGGGTGTCAGGCATTGAGAGCGACGCTCTGTTCATCTTGCTTGTGGAGAAAGATGCCGCTTTCATGCGCCTCGCCGAGGACCGGTTCTACAACCGTTTTCCGTGCATCATATTGACAGCAAAGGGGCAGCCGGATGTTGCCACCAGGTTGTTCTTGCGCCGGCTTAAGGTAGAGCTGAAGCTGCCGGTGCTCGCATTGGTGGACTCTGATCCATATGGGCTGAAGATCTTGTCAGTGTACATGTGTGGCTCCAAGAACATGTCGTATGACAGTGCCAATCTGACAACGCCGGATATCAAGTGGCTCGGCGTGCGGCCAAGTGATCTGGACAAGTACAGGGTACCGGAGCAGTGCCGGCTTCCCATGACTGATCACGATATCAAGGTAGGAAAAGAGATGCTAGAGGAAGACTTCGTAAAGCAAAATGATGGGTGGGTGAAGGAGTTGGAGACGATGTTGCGAACAAAACAAAAGGCTGAGATTCAGGCTCTCAGCTCCTTTGGGTTCCAGTACCTGACTGAGGTATATCTACCCCTCAAGCTGCAGCAGGAGGACTGGATTTGAGATCTCTTCTGATGGCAGGTGAATAGATGATCGTGTTGCTCCTTATCTTTGTGTTCATGTTAAGTTTGGTTGATTTCATTATACTGATCCAATACATTCTCATCTTCTTGATGCATTTTACCAAGGACATAAGCCTTATGCAAGTTAGTAGAAAAATGTTATCATTTGTGACTGAGAATTATTCCCTCCGTCTCATAATATAATATAAGAGCATTTTTGACACTACACCTAGTATCAACCAGCATTTTGGACACTGATAAAGCGTAGAATATTCAACCAGGATGCACGGGTTAACCAATATTGGTACTAAACCTGGTATCATTTTTCCAGCTGCAGATGATACAGAGAAAGAGCAGCTTGATCGAGGAGCATCAATTTGACACCCGCGGGGGGCTAGCTTAAAAATACCTCATCTGCGCCGCGTAACATTTGTGCGGCGGTCCCTTTGTATTATTTTATGTATTTGAAAAACCGTATGTTGTGTACTTGTGAGACCTGCATTTAGAAGTATCTGCATCTGTGGAATTAGATATGACTTGTGTGTATTTGAAAATTTGTATGTTGCGTTTTTCTTGTACTGCTGAAGATAGAATTTGGTGTAACTTCTGATGCCTGTATTTAGAAGTTAGCATTCGCATCTGGAAAATCGGTTGCAAGAATTAGAGCTACTGCCATACTTTAGCTTTTTTTGGCGGGGATACTTATGTTTATCTGTATTTCCTGTTAAAACAAAATGTAGTTCGCTTCAATATTTATCTGTTCAAGCGCATGCACAGGCCAGATCACCCAAAAGCTTTGGCCTCTTTTGTTGAAATGATTTTCGTAGATTGTTTGGAGGACTAGAATCTTTAGAAATTACTTTCCAGATTAGTTATTCTGATTCTTAAGAAATTATTTCTGGATTGGTTAGGATTGAATCCTATAGGAACTTTTCCTAAGGATTCCACTGTACTACATCTCATAGAAAAGTTAGCATCCACTCAAACCTCTTGGAAAGAACCCTTTGTTCCCAATCAAACAAACCAAAATAATGCAAGGTTGGAATAGGCGTGACATTCAAATCCTGTATTTTTTTTCTTATTGCTGTGTTTTGAGAATCCTGTGAATTAAATAGGCCCATAAATCTGTTGAGAAAAGATGGACAAATCAGTACTGTGTCAAGATGTTTATCATTTGATGCGGAAGATTGGCGATTACAACAATCATCTAATCACTTCAAAATTTTAACCTGGGATGCTACCCGGTTGAGGATTGACGTGGTTACATTTACAGCCCCAAATAATGTGATTTTCCATATATCTGAATATACTGGACCAAATCAGACTACATTGGCCACCAACAAATCTTTCCTTCTGGTATCATCCTGTGCCGAGTCCCGGGGACATCAGAGCAACAGCCCTATTGTTGTATGTACATCATCCATCCAGGATAGTTTTGCAGGTATAAATTGACCAAAGAAATGCCCCAAGGAAATGTCACTGTACATCCCTCGCAGATTTCCTCTTCAGCCAATGATTCAGTGAGTTGACAGTTATTTTTATCATTCCCTGTGGTCTCCTAGGGCGTGAAGGGGCTCTGAGTTTGGATGAAACAGGAGGACGGCTTTCTGGTCCAACAAAAACTTCAAGACCCAGTTCATCCGTCAAAACAGCAGTTATTGCATGCTCGACGTCGGTAGCAGTCGTTTCAACATCAGTGTATGATGTCTTCTCATGCCCCGTGATGATGACCAAATCATCCTGGACTGCTCTTCCTACTCCTGAAAAAATAAGAATAACCAAGTAGGATGCTTGAACTGTCAGTAGAATACACACCATCTTGACTCTAATAGTCATACAGATAAAGTTACAGCGCTGAAGGTTACCTAAAAGATGCTTCTCTTTAATTTTGCGGAGAGTTGAGAGAACAACTATGCGAGCTTCAACCTGTGAAACATACAGTTGAGTAGATGGCTTAGAATATATTCAACGGAGCTCAAAATATGCCACTGGAGTTACTTCACTCATGCAGAATCATTTATCACTTTGATGCAAGATGACACTTCCAGTTAGTACAACAGATTGTAAGGTCTGTGGGTTGTAACTTCCCTTCTATTAATGCAAAGATTTGAAACACTAGCATATGATACATTAGTAGACGGATACTCTCAATCTCAGATTACCTTTGAAAGCCCACGAACATCAACAGTTTGGTTTTGATCAACATCTTTTTGCAAGAATCTTGCCACTTTTTCAAGAAAAAGGTTGAATGATTCGTTCCTCTCATCTTTTCGATCTAAATGGTAAAAATTTCGATTCCCACCATCACTAGACAAAACTCCTTCACTCCATTCCACTATCAATTCCTTGAGATAATAGTCATATGCTTGATACCTGTCACGGGCAAAACAACAAATTTAACCCAGAAACAAAACATATACTTATATACCCTTTGCTGTGATAGTATCAGTCTATCCGCTGAGCTCGGCATGCTTCCTATCATGGAACAATAGAAGGATTATCAACCAAAAAAAATGCTCGCACGATTGCTCCTCTGTTGATATTTGTTGGTATTATTTATAAATCATAACTTCGTAACTTGAAGGAATTTCTACTATACATTACTATCTCTGTTATGAAAACGCTTCTATACAGAAACCTGTATATCAAATAAACCTTTTAAACCCCTTCTCTTCTAGAAAGAAGAGATTGGGTTTTGTCCTTGTATGGGTGGATGCTCCTAATATCTCAACCATGAAATGTGACTTGAGATGAGCACACGCTCTCTCACCTGATTGCCTACATCTATTGCGATAGGGCAATACAATGTGCGGGATCTCAAGGCACATTTTCTCGGCACGAAATGTGACTTCAGATGCGCACACATTATCACTTGATTGCCTACATTTATTCAGATAGGGTAAGAGAACGTGTGTGGATCTCAAGGCACATTTCATGGGCGGCATAGTAGACACATCCATCTATACAAGCACAAATTTCGAAACTAAAAGAACTGGAGAAGAAAAGCAAAGGAATGCCAAAGAAACAGTATACAGAAGTTCTAGTCACATACCCTGCTTGTCTCATTTCCTGATAGATTGCCAAGCATTTCTGGATTTCCTTTAAAGATCCATATTTGGAGCGCGCTGTCAGGAGAGTTCTGTATGTCACCTGGAACATGAACTTGTACCTCAGTATCTGATGCAACCTTACATCAATGCAATTCTTGATAATTGACCATAGGAATCAAAAGTTTAATTCCTCTAATAATAACATGGACGTTCGGTGAAGAGCAGAGAGACCAGGTGCCATATGATACTATCTAACATCAACAACCAGTTATAAGAAAAAAATCTGCACTCTCAGAATATAAGAAAGAATAGTGCAAGAAAATATGCATGCATCCACAGAGTTGAGTCGTCAAATAGAACAAAATTATCCTCGATAACAATCAACAATTTAGACTCACCATATTGGGCTTCAGTTGGTGTGCTTTCATTTCTTCAAACAAGTGAAACGCCAACTTCAAATCTTTACTTTCTACACATGCCTGCAGGAAATTGACACACAAGCTTACTGGTACTATAAGCTTATAACAAACATGATGCGCTGTCCTGTATCTTAACCAAGTCAACTACATTGTCTAATGGCCAACCTTGATAGCTACAGTATATGCAGAGACATTAAGTTTTATTCCAACACGTTGCATTCTTCTGAGTGCCTGTACCCAGAAAATTAGACAACATTAGTCCACATTTAGCAAGGAAGCAACTTGTCCAAATAAACCAAGAGATAACACTTGCAAATTGTCATATATGATTACATAAAAACTTTTCCATGATGTGCACTAATTTTAGGAACTCTTCTCTCTCCATGATTACATTGTCATATACTCATACAGTAAAGTAGTATGCACTGTGATCTTAGATGGAGGAGGGACTATTCACCATCTAAACTGCAGAAAAACTGAAGACTGTTGATTGACTGTACTAATAAATAGTTCAAAATCTTGCAGATTGTACTTTAAATTCATTATTAATTATTGATTCTACAAGAGACGCAGTCAGCTCTATATAGTTGAATACTTCAACTAATGAAGAGACAATTTAGTTCATTAGTTGCTACAACAGGATATCAGGGAAATATCATAGCAGCACTTAGTGTGGAGTGATCATACTTCGTTCATCACTTGCTACAACAAGACATATCAACTTAAAGCTTTAGCACTAACCTGAATAGCTCCATTCCTATTTTTAGATGTTCCATAAATATCCATGAGAATGGACCAGCTAATACGGTCAGGACAAAGACCATTTCGCTTCATTTCATTCATTACAGACTTTGCACGTTCATCATTAGTACCACATGCCATCATCAAAATGTTATAAGTTGTAACTGTTGGCCTAAATGGAACCACCAAGATAGTGCCGCCATTGGTGCTCAGATGCTCTTCACAGAATGTGAAGTTGTCTGGAAGGGATCCTTTCTGTTCAAGCGACAGAGATACCTTGATTCCAAATTCTATCCAGCTATTGAACAAGCGGAAAGCTCTATCATATTGGCATGACTTGACCAAAGCAGTAAGGATAATATTGAAGCATGGGGCAGTAGGTTGACAGCCATCCCTTATCATTTCTTCAAGGATCTCTATGGCACCATCAACCAAACCAGAATTTGCATAAGCATTGATTAATGATGACCATGTGACTAGGTTAAGACGAGCACCAACTGCCCGCATATCATCTTTGATGTTGGAAGCCATCTTCCACATTTTTGCCTCTGCAAACACCTGAAATTCAAAGAGAAGAATTACGGGGGCATAAAAAGGAAATACATATGGACCAAGACAATAACAACAGAAGCCTCATACCTTCATCATCGTACTGTATGTAAAAACATCTAACTTTAAAATCCCATCGTGTTCCTTTTTCTTCATTTCCTCATAAATTTCTTGTGCCGTGTTGAACTCTCTAGCATTGCAACATGTCTTCAGAAGTATGTTATATGACGCCAAATCAGGACGGACACCAAGTTTCTGCAAAATGGAATATGTGGATCATTAGGTTGTTGCACATGAGTTGTGTAAGTTAATCCACCAGGACTGCACACTTTCTGTTAGGGTTTCTGATTTGCATGTTTGCTTCCAGATTTGAGCTGACTGTATACTTGCCACTGCAAAGATGGGAAATGGGATCGATTTGCCAGTTGCTACTCCTAACAAGAGTCAACGGGGTTGGCCCGTGAAAATGACCATTTAACCCGTTAATTTTTTTTCTCAAAAAAACATGGCATTCAGGCATTTCATCAAGTAGGTGGTGCACCCAAGTTAAGATTGGATGGACAGCACAACTATGATGACCTTGGGGTACGGTCTTGGAGGTACCCGTGACTGCAAGGCCCTAGCTCTAGTATGTGCAGAGACACATGTTAAACAACGTTGCCTACATGTCACGATCCCAACCAGGAAGTGTTCGGCTGTGGTTAGGTTTAGAGATAGATTTGGCTAGTAGTTTAAACATATCACAACTGTAACTATTTCTATCTCTTCCTCTCCAAGTAATCTCTTCTGATCTGTACCGATCTCCTGATTCTTTGTATCGATCGTTGGGGTCGCGTCCCCTCCTTATAACGTGAACCACGTCCCTCGAGAGAGGTAAGACGTTTTCCGCTATCGCACATGGTAGTCAGAGCCTTCCTTTTCCCATCCGAAGCTTCTGTCGAATCCATCTAAGCCTAGCCATGTCTTCCTCCTCTGCCTCCGGTGCCTTCTCCTCAAACCTCAATAGCCAGGTCACGGAGAAGTTGTCCCGCACGAACTACGTGCTATGGCGAACGCAGATCACCCCCCAACTGCGTGGCGCCGGCATCTACGGCTACGTCGACGGCACCACACCGGAGCCGGCGAAGCTCCTCATCACCACCAAAGAAGGCAAGGAGACTTCATCACCCAACCCTCTCCACCCTCTGCAGGTCCGGGAGGACCAGCAGGTCCTGGCTTCCTGCTGGCCAACCTCACAAAGGAGGTTACGGTGACGAGTGACCACGGTCACCACGGCGAAGCGCTCGGGCGGCGCTTCGCTGCCATGTTCTTGTCGCGCTCGGCGAGCCGCATCAACAACATCCGCACCTCCTCATCAACGCGCGAAGGGTAATCTCTCGGTTGCCTCTTACTTTGCTGCTATGCGAGGATATGCAGATGAACTAGCCACGGCGAGCAAGGCCATCGGGATGACGAACTAGTCTCCCACATCATCCATGGGCTCGGCGCCGATTACCAGCCTCCGTGTATCGCCCTCGGCCTTCGTGTCACCCCATCACACTCAATGAACTCTCGCCATGCTCTCCAACCCGACCAGCGCGTGGCTCATTACCACGGGTCCGGCGGCGGCTTCAAATCTTCACCAACATGGCGTCTCGTGGGCGGGTGGCGGCTCCGTTCACGTGGCCCTCCTCGCAAAGGGCGATCTGGCGGCGGCGGCGGCGATGACTGCTCCTCTCCTCGGCCTTGCCGGCGGCGGGGGCGCGGCCGTCGTGATCGTGGCGGCGGCAGGATGCGCCCGACACTCCACGATGCGGATCTGCGGGAAACACGGACACACAACAAAGGATTGCTGGTGCAGTGCGAAGAGGATGATGATGATTCGGGATGATGACAAAGTCATTGCGGCGGCTGATGGGTCCTGGCGTCGACACAAATTGGTACGTCGACAGTGGGGCCACAAACCACATCACCAATGAACTCCAGAAGGTGACCATGAAGGAAAAATATCGCGGCAAGGATCAAATCCACACTGCTATAGCGGAGAAGGTATGAGTATATGTCATGTTGGTCACTCAATATTTCGTACCCCTAGACGTAAACTACATCTTAGGAAAATTTGCATGTCCCTAGTGCACATAAAAATCTTCTTTCTGTTCATCGAATTGCCATCGATAATCATGTTTTTCTCGAGTTTCGCCCTTATTTCTTTTTGATCAAGGATCAGGCAACGAGGGAAATACTCTATCGAGGTAGATGTGTTCGAGGGCTCTATCCGTTGATTCCAGAGTTTAGAAGATTCAATAAACAAGCTTGTGGTGCTATCAAGCTTACGTCCACACGATGGCACGATCGTTTAGGACATGCCTCTTTTTCTTTAGTTGAAAAGTTACTTAGGAAAAATAAGCTCCCGTTTGTTGGTGAGCGTCATGTTGAAACAATTTGTGATTCATATCAACGAGCTAAAAGTCATCAATTACCATATCCCGTTTCTACTAGTGTTTCTACCAAACCTCTCCAACTTATTTTTTCTGATGTTTGGGGTCCGGCCCCACACTCTGTTGGTAGACATACGTATTACGTCAGTTTCATTGATGACTACAGTAAATTCTCTTGGATCTATTTTCTCAAACGAAGATCAGGTGTGTTTCAAGTTTTTCAAAACTTCCAAGCTCTTGTTGAACGCAAGTTTGATAGCAAAATCATCGCTATCCAATCAAAGCTGTGGGAAGTACGAAAAGTTGAACTCCTTCCAAAACCTTGGTATTTCTCACCAAGTATCATGCCCACATGCTCACTAACAAAACGGCTCAGCTGAACGCAAGCATAGACATATCATAGAGGTAGGCCTTGCTCTTCTGGCAGGAGCCTCCATGCCTCTCAAATTTTGGGATGAAGCATTCCTCACTGCCGTTCACATTATCAACATGCTACCCAGTCGAGTTATTAATAATGAAACTCCGGTAGAACGCCTCCTTCACACAAAACCAGACTACAAATCTCTTCGAGTCTTTGGGTGTGCATGTTGGCCAAATCTCCGTCCCTACAACAATCACAAACTCATGTTTCGCTCAAAGCAGTGTCTTCCTAGGATCTGGCAAAGACAAAGGTGTCAAATGTCTAGATGTCTCCACTGGTTGGGTTTACATCTCACGTGACGTTGTATTCGATGAAACAAAATTCCCATTTGCTGATCTTCACCCCAATGCTGGCGCCCTTCTTCGCAAAGAAATCCTTCTTCTGCCTTCTCATCTCACTAGTTTTGATCAAGGGGGGCAAAATATTGATGATCAATTATTGACTAACTCATCTAATGATCTGCATGAGTCTTGTGTTGATGATACAGGAGAAATCCATGAAGAAATCGCTGTTGAAAAAAATTCAGATGGACCATATTTTATGTGTCCCACAAGAGGAGACAGATCCTCCTCGGCATCCGTCCAGGAGCAGCGAATCAGATCCGCTCCGGGATCGCAGCCCGACGCGACAGGCGCAGGCGACCGTGCGGTCTCCCCCGATTCCCGCAGCGCCGGTCCCACAGGCGACACGCGGGCGCGCGGCCACGGCTGCGCTGGCTCCCCGCTCCGCGCCAATCGTCGCCCTCCACTTGGCCGGCTCCGGGTAGCCCAGAAGCTGCGCGCCGCCCCACCCAACTGGTGACCTACAAGCGGCGTACAAGTCGTGGTCTAGGAGGCGCGGGCCTGGCGCTGGTCCGACCGCTTGGCGCTGAAAGCGGCGCGGGTTCAGTATAAATTCGACCGGCGCGGAAACCTGCGTGGATATGGCAGCTCTAGGATTCTCTGTGGCTGCTTCAGGCGCCTCGCCTCGCGTTTCGACCACAAAAGATCCGACGCTGCTGGGTGGCGCTGCTGCTACTGCTGCCGAATCCTTTTTGGGTTCTGGTCCAGCCAATGATTTGGGAACTATGGGATCCTCTGTGGCAGCAGATGTGAGTACTCAGCAGCCACGTCGTACACGCCTTCAACAAGGAAAAATTCAACCTGTCAACTACAAGCATATATCCAAGTATGGTATGGTTTGTTCCACAGGTGAACCAGATGAACCTAACACCCTTGAAGCAGCACTGTGTGATGACAGGTGGAAGAAAGCTATGAATGAAGAGTATATGGCATTGAAGAAAAACAAAACATGGCATTTGGTTCCCCCACAGCAAGGTAAAAATTTAATTGATTGCAAGTGGGTTTTCAGGATTAAAAGAAAAGCTGATGGAACTATTGATCGTTATAAGGCTAGGCTAGTAGCAAAAGGTTTTAAACAGAGATATGGCATAGACTATGAGGACACGTTTAGTCCGGTGGTAAAGGCTGCCACCATTCGTCTTGTCCTATCCATTGCTGTTTCCAGAGGATGGAGTCTCAGACCGCTTGATGTTCAAAACGCGTTTCTCCATGGTGTTCTGGAAGAGGAAGTGTACATGAAACAACCTTCTGGGTTTGAGAGTAAGAATGCTCCTTCATATGTATGCAAGCTTGATAAGGCACTATATGGGTTGAAACAGGCTCCAAGGGCATGGTATGCTCGTCTCTGTCACAAAATGCAAGCACTTGGTTTTGTTCCCTCTAAATCTGACACATCATTGTTCATCTACAACAAGTCCAACACATGCATATTTGTTCTCATATATGTTGATGATATTATTGTAACCAGCTCATCTGATGAAGCTATCAGAGGACTTCTTAAGGATCTAAGTGCAGAATTTGATCTAAAGGATCTTGGTGACTTGCACTATTTTCTTGGGATTGAGGTGAAGAAGCACAAAGATGGACTTCTGCTCTCTCAGGAAAAGTATGCCACTGATTTGGTTAAGAAGGCTGGGCTACAGGGATGCAAGCCTTCTCCCACTCCATTGTCTAGTTCAGAAAAACTATCTCTTGCAGAAGGTGAGCTCTTGATTCAAGAGGACAGCACGAAATACAGGAGTTTGGTAGGAGCTCTTCAGTATCTTACACTTACCAGACCGGATCTGTCTTTTGCTGTTAACAAAGTCTGCCAGTTTCTTCATGCACCTACCAATGTTCATTTGACAGCTGCAAAACGAATAGTTCGGTATGTGAAGCATACTCTGAACTTGGGACTGAACTTTAGCAAATCACCCTTCACTCTTGTCAGTGCATTCTCTGACTCAGATTGGGCAGGTTGTCTTGATGACAGACGCTCCACTGGTGGCTTTGCAGTATTCTTTGGACCAAATTTGATATCATGGTGTGCACGAAAACAGGCCACTGTATCCAGGTCGAGTACAGAGGCAGAATACAAGGCATTGGCAAATGCTACAGCTGAAACAATATGGGTTCAGTCTATGTTGAAGGAACTTGGTGTACAAAGTAAACAAGCTCCCTGCCTATGGTGTGACAATCTTGGTGCTACATATCTCTCTGCAAATCCGGTGTTTCATGCCAGAACAAAGCACATAGAGATTGATTTTCACTTTGTCAGAGAAAGAGTTGCTCAGAAACAACTTGACATTCGCTTTGTGCATTCCAGAGATCAACTTGCAGATGGATTCACAAAGCCCTTGCCCACAAGAAGCTTTGAAGACTTCAAGCATAATCTCAACTTAATGAAGTTGTGATTAAGGGAGGGTGTTAAACAACGTTGCCTACATGTCACGATCCCAACCAGGAGGTGTTCGGCTGTGGTTAGGTTTAGAGATAGATTTGGCTAGTAGTTTAAACATATCACAACTGTAACTATTTCTATCTCTTCCTCTCCAAGTAATCTCTTCTGATCTGTACCGATCTCCTGATTCTTTGTATCGATCGTTGGGGTCGCGTCCCCTTCTTATAACGTGAACCACGTCCCTCGAGAGAGGTAAGACGTTTTCCGCTATCGCACAACACAGACCATGCAGGTGCATTGATGAACGCTAATCAGAGCTGCTCCCGTGCCATAATGGCTCAAGGCAAGGCGGGCTAAGCTTGGCGCCACCACGCCTACTCATGCTAGCCCCTTGCACCCCAGCCCCGTCTCAGGCTCTGTGCAGCGACAGTGGCTGGGACTCCAGCACAAGCTCCGTATATATCCATGCGGTCACGCTCCACATCAGTCACAACGTCACCAAAACCTCCCTGCAGACACAGGATCAGGCTATCCAAGGGGCCATGGTCAGAGCTGAGCAAGAGGTGGTAGACTGCGGCAATCTCACAGTTACAGGCACTGACATCGAAGCTGATGAAAGCAAACAGCTCATCCAGTTCTAATTTGAAGGGTAAGAAGACAGCATAATAAGGATGAAAGAAAGTACAAGGTAGTCTGGGATTTATGGAAATTGGAGCCAAAAGTGCACATAAAAAACTCGTTTCCATTCTTTCCAATGGCATGACTATGATGGCAATTAGCAAGATTTCGATGGCAAATCGCCAACCTGTGTAGTGGCAAGCATGAAATTATTCCAAAAATGAAAGGTGTGATTAGACGCATGCACAACGTACACGCTTATTGTAGTGAATATAGAGCCTAATTGGTTTGGTGCCAATAATCGGCATGCCAATTGTTGGCAAGTTCAAAAAATTCACTATCAATCAGTTCTTGCCCATCTCTCAAAAAAGTTACCAAATTTTGGCAACTTTTGGTTTTGTCAAATTCTGGCAGCAAACCAATTAGCCTCATAATGCAAAACGACCTGAGCAAGCATGCAAGAACAAATAAATAGTAGCCAAAGAAATGGGGATATGATAACATCTAGAAGCTTCACTGGGAAAAGTGGAGTTGCAGGAAAGATTTATTATGATGTAGTGGAAACAATCGCTTGAAGCTAAATAGCCTACCTATGAACAGCAACAATAGGGTAGAAGATGCATTACTTGCATATGCTTGTAGACCGAAAAATTGTAGCTCATGCTGTGGGCATTAGCATTCATAAGGCTGTTGAAGACATGTGTATTCGGAGTAATCTTCTCAGCAAGCAGCCCCTGTGTAAGAGACATACATATGAGTGGAGACTGAGCCTGACTACCTAAAGTACAGCATTTGTTTACAAAAGGTGAGCACAAGGTAGTAGTATTTCATTAGATGAATATTGTTAATTGCAGATATTTTTTCCTTCATATAATTTCCACTTATGTTAGTTTTTATGGTCCAACTCAAGGAATATGCATAGATTTCTTTTCTGGAGAACATCTGAGGTTTCGAACAAACTGAAAGATTAAGGAAGAGCAATTTGTTCAAAAATTTACAGGTGTACTAAATTTTCTGGTTTACCATCCTAAACAGTACAGTTTCTTTTACCAGAAATAGTACAGCTCGAAAGATATTTTTATTGATTTATGTTTAGGAGTTTCCCAATTGATGAATCATTGCGGAAATAACAGCATCTGTGATTTATTGTGCTCTGGAATGTGTTCACCTAGATCTTCATATGGTTTTTCCACTTCTACCTATATGCAAGTATAAATTTGAACTACGTTCGCTAGTCCCATACCTCAAATATGATCCGAGCTTGTACAGAAGAACCACAATGACTACATATATCGATGATACTTCGGCACGCAAACATATTGATACCTCCCAACTGGTCCTTGAGTGCTCCAAAGACCTTTAGGGCATGTTTCAATTCCTTTCTTTTCCCAAAAGCTTCCATTGTATTGCAGAGTAGAAGTTGGGAGTGCGGAAAGATACGTGCATACCTACATGTCAAAGGCAATGCATGACCAGGTATGAAGTAATGAAGATACCCAAAAGAGTAGGAAAATCTTATGTATCACAAAGTGAAATTCCTGATCATTGGAAAGCATAGATTTCAAACTGATTAACGATTTTTATATATTCAAAAATCTGCCACAAGAAAGTGTCATTGGCAAAAGTAAAACCGAATGAAGAGAAATGCAGCAAGTAGGATTACCTGATCGCCATATCTGGATCTCGCTTCCTGACGAATATTTTCAGTACATCCATTGGACCCACGATGCCTTTAACAAAGAATCCACAGGCTAAAAGAAAAATAACAAAGAAAAACATTAACAGCGGTAACTTCAAACTAACATGAGCTTCACAAGTACATCACGATCCAGAGCATGAATAGCAGAAATCCATAAATAAGAAAATTGCACGTGAATAATGTTATGCCCTAGGTGGAGTAATCAGCAGAACAGTGAGTGCCACTCCATCCGTAATTCACAGCTAAATCGTACTTACATGTAATATGTGACTAGAAAACACACAACCAACAGGCCATGAGAGTCATATCATGTTTACACTGGCAGAGAATTTATGTTCCTACCAAGTTCCTTAAAAGTTCAGGAAGTAACTAAAATAGGGCCAAATTAAATACAAAAATATCTTCAACATATACATAAAAATTTATCCTCCTGCACACTGAACAATCAATGTGCGACTGCTAAATAAAACGAATAAATTGTACTTCAAGCGATGGGAAAATATATATTATATGAAACTGATCAAGAAACATGATACAGGACTAATGCTAGAATGACACCACAATGTCTTGTGCTGCTACCAACTAGTGTTGAAAAACTCATGGATTCCAGACACCAAGCTACTATAACTGTATGTTAACAAGTAGTATAATCATTCATATGACAGATATCATTATATAAATACAACAGGATGCCGTGTAGAAATAACACCACTGTCTACAGGATTAACATCATGATAAAAAATAGTAACAACTCCATGATTTACAGACTGCTATTTGGCAAACAGAAATGGTACTTCTGAAACAAAACAGCTACTGAGTAACCATATCAAACTGACAAGTGCAGCGTGCTGATGTAACATCTGAATCAGTCAATAAACTCTATTACGTACAGTCTGTGAATGTTACTTTTTAATCTAGGAATTAAAGCATCTAAGGCCAACTCTAACCGATCCCCAGTCCGGCGTTAGAGGAGTAAAATTTCGGTTTTACTCCTCTAACCACACCTAGCTGATCCCCTAAAGGCCTAAACCAAATAGAGGAGGATAGTTTCTACTCCGCCTCCTATCCGGCACCTAAATATACTCGGCCGCTACCGCTCGGAGGAAAAAATCTGCCTCTCTCGCGCCTATTCCCCCACCACTGCCTTTTCGCGGGCGCACCTCCCGGCGACCGTCCGTCGGCCCCGCCCGCTACCTCGTTGCCTCCCTTGGCCCTCTCTGCCCTTCTGCCTGACTCCGAGCCTGTTCGCCGCCTGCCGCCGGAATCAAGGTGAAACACCGCCGTCGCTGCCATAGCCGATTCGTCAGATTGCTTCGAATCTTCTTCCTCTTTGGCGGTCGCCGCATCTGACCTTGCTTGGGCACCGCTGCAGTTCATTCCTATCCGTCATCGCCCGCTGGTTTGGCCTAAACGACGCCGGCCGGCCGGTGCACCACCACCGCCT
Source organism: Aegilops longissima (assembly GCA_021605205.1). NCBI lineage: Eukaryota > Viridiplantae > Streptophyta > Magnoliopsida > Poales > Poaceae > Aegilops > Aegilops longissima. The sequence goes on along the minus strand of CM038679.1, from coordinate 438,143,444 downwards.
TGCAAGTGTTCGACGGTTTGCCTAGGTAAATTTTTGCTTCCGTTTCGTTTTGAACCAAGACGTTTGAATTGAAGATGAAGAGGTTGAGGGAGATAGTCTTCAAGGACTCATCGTCATCCTAAGAGGAAGAAGACGACGAAGACTTTGAAACCGTACTTGGCATGATTTTCAATGGATGATATACGGCGGCCAAGGAGAGGATCGCAGTTCGGCCGCACAAAAATCAACCGTGATAGAGCGGAGGGCCATGCCAAGATCATGAGAGACTATTTTGATCCAAATCTAACCTATCTGGAGAAGTACTTTTGTCGGCCCTTTCGAATGCACACAAGTCTTTTCTGACCATTGCAAAAGCCGTTGAGAAGTATGATGACTAGTTCAAGCTTCAAAGGAATGCATGCGGAGAGATAAGTGTAAGCCCTCTGATGAAGTGCATTTCGGCTGCTCGAGTTTTGGCATATGGGTGTTCGGCCGATACAATTGACGACTATGCCCGCATTGGTGAAGACACAATCTCGGAGGCCGTTTAAAGGTTCACTAAAGCAGTGATCGATGTTTTTAGACCGGAGTACTTGAGGGCACCCAATGAGGAAGACACCCAGAGGCTGATGGTAGAGAGTGAAGCAAGAGGATGGCCACGGATGGTTGGATCACTTGACTTTATGCACTGGACATGGAAGAATTGTCCTGCAGGGTGGAAGGGTCAGTACAAAGGCCACTGCAACAATCCAACGATCATTCTTGAGGCAGTTGCAACGAAGGATCTTTGGATATGACATTCATTCTTTGGTTTGCCTAGCTCTCACAATGACTTTAATGTGTTGTCGAGATCACCACTGTTTTCTACGCTTATTACAGGAGATGCTCCTGCTTGCAACTATCCGGTCAATGTACTTGATGGGTTACTGCCTTGCGTATGGCATCTATCCCCCATATGTGCCACATTAGTCAAAACAATTCCGCATCCAAAAGGTAACAAAAATATTCACTTTGCCCAATGTCAAGAAGCAGCTAGGAAAGATGTGGAGAGAGCCTTCGGTGTGCTTCAGAAGCGCTTTGCAATTGTTCGTAGCCCTGCCGAGCACTGGAGCTCCAAGGTTCTATGGCAAATCATGACTTGTTGCATAATATTGCATAACATGATCATTGAAGATGAGAGGGATATGCCTAAGAACTTTTCGTACATCACCAGCGGGACTCCTGTTGGGCCAGAGTATGATCCAAATAAGATTCAGGCATTCCTTGAAGGGCATCGCAGGATCGAGAACCGACAAGTTCATACTCAGCTCCAAGAAGATCTTATTGAGCATCACTCAGCTCCAAGAAGATCTTATTGAGCATCACTCGCATCACTTCCTTTCTCATGTTATTTGCTACATTTGAACCATTCGGTGTGTTTAAATTTAAATAATTCGGTTGTAAACTATATTCACGATTTGCTTGAACCTTCATATTTATGTTTAGTTTCTATATGTGTGCTAATATATAGTTGAAAACTTGAAATGTAAACTACTTCCTCCGTCCCATAATATAAGAGCATTTTTTTACACTACACAGTGTCAAAAACACTCTTATATTATGGGAGGGAGGGAGTAGAAATGAATAAGTTAGAAAAAACAAAATTATACTCAGTTATATTTAGGGAATCGGCTAGGTCCGGCCAAAATTTAGTGAAGTAAATATACTCCACTAAGGTTTACTCAGCCAAACCCTCTATTTTTTAGGGGACCGGCTAGAGTTGGCCTAAGAGCAAAACCTAACAGTAACTGTGAGGTTTCAGCATCCGCACGATAAAATCAGGGTAAACGAGTGATGACTGGTGAGCACCAAATCCCGATCGATGTACCACCAAGCTTGATGAAACGCACAGGATAAGGAGGTTCGAGGCGACATTACTTACTAGCTAGGGCCTCGATGGCCTCCACAAACTCCGCCATGATGCGCTCGTCCAGCAGCTGCCGGCAGGCGGCCGCGACGGCGTCGGACGCATCAGCGTCGAGCATGACGGTGGCGTGGACGCCGATGCGGTCGGCGTCGCGGAGAAACTCGAGCACGTGGGGCAGGCCGTGCTCGCGGAGCGCGGCGACGACGCCGCGCGAGAGGAGGCGCCAGTTGATGCGGGCCGCGAATCCGGCCTCGCCGGAGGCCGCGCGGAGGCCCTCTGCGGCGATGAGGAAGTCGCCGAGGCGGCCGGCGCCGGCGAGGTTGGAGGCGACGCGGGAGTAGTAGTCGATGGCGGAGGGGTTGCTGCCGACGTCGGAGAGCAGCGGGAGGGCCTTGCCCTTGGGGCTGGAGTTAGGATTGCCATTTGGGGTGGGAGTGAGAGTTGCGGACTGCAGGCGGCCGACGTCGGAGAGGAGGGGGATGACCTTGGCCTTGGGGTTGGGGTTGGGGTTGGCACTGGGGGCGGAGATGGTGGTTGCCGACTGCAAGCGGCTGCGGCGGCGGCGTGGGGGAGGTGGTGGCTGTGGGGAGGAGGTCATGGCCATCCCCATGTTGACTGGTGAAGGCTGAGGAGCTGGGGGATTGGAGGTGGAAGAGCCAAGCCAGAGCAGTGTGACTTGGACGGTGGGGCTTTCATGGAGTGGCGCGGATATTTTCGTTTGGATAGGTGCTGATTAACACAGCGCTGCCGTCTCTCGTCTGCATTGCACGACGGCCTCTGAACACAACTCTGATTCCGAGTGCACGAAATGTAGGCAAAATTGATAAATATGACCTTAAGACGGAAATATTTCACAAATTAAACTGTTGATGAAAGTAAGCTGATCCTTTTTTAACATCTAATAGCTAGACGCAATACTACACTATGCAGCGTCTGACTCCGCTACACATCAGGTTTTGTAGCGTCTAGGCGAAAGACATTGCACAATGACTTGGCGTTTTCTACGACTAGACAGCCTCAGTTTGCTCTCCGTACTGGCTGGGGCTTGCTAAATTAATTAGTGCAGCGTCTAACATTCGAGCGTTACGATGTAGCAGCAGCTTGCATGTCGGTATTTGCCAAGACAATGAGCCCCAGCCAGTACAGAGAGTAAACTGGGGTTGGCCGGCAGAAACTTGGAGTTATTGTCCAACATCTTTCGTTTAGGCACTGCAAAACTAGATGTATAGCACCTGTCAGTCAGGCACTGCATAATGTAGTGTAGCATCGGGCGCTACACGAAAAGGTCAGTAGGGTGAAAAACTTTTCACCAGCAGTTCAGTTTGTGAAATACTTTCATCCAAGGACGGAGATGCTTGGTAAGCATTGGGGTCAATTGAGCCCAATGAAATTAGGCGATCCTTCATTGGTTTAGTACTAATGACTATTCATTTACGAAAGATGAACCCATTGTCATAGACATGAACCCAGTAGATTTTTTTTAGCTTCATCCCTGCTTTCGTCTCAAGGTAAAATGTGTTCATTTTGCCGGAAATCTACTGTCGTGGAATTATCATAGCAGATGTCCTAGCAGAAGGACTTAGTCGTGGAGCCATCGCAGCTAGGTTAGCTTAAGGGGTTAAACGGGACAAAGGACACATGAGTTTATACTGGTTCGACCCCTTGCTGTGAAGGTAAAGGCCTAATCCAGTTTGAGGTGGTATTGCTTGGGTTTCGATTACCAGGGAGCAAATATGCTTGACCTAGTTCTCGATGTGTTGTTTTCTTGTTCTCAACCGCCACCGGGTCGTCCCTTTATGTACATAGGTTGACGCCCCCCGGCTCACAGAGTACCGGCTGGCTCATACATAACGTGTCTGGCTCGGTAACTAACTATACATGCCTTATAATACAAGTCATACATACATGGCGGTTCATGCTTATGGGCCTTAAGTCATTGTTGGGCTTCGGGCCCTTAGCAAGTCCGCTTCATGAATCGCCACCTTCAATATCTTCATGGGCTTTGTCTTGATAAACCGCCAGTGGTATAACCCGGCCCCTCCTAGGCGAGTTATATCCAATAGTCATATCCCCAACATTAGGCCCGAGGTTGATTTGAACTTGTTCATATCAATCTTCAATACTTACAAAAAGTCCTTCTTCATTTATTCTTGCGAGATCTTGTAACCCGCCATGACATCATCTCTTGGGACTGTGATAACCCGTCGTGACGTCACCTGTCATTAATATTACACAAGGCCCAAATCTTAATAAATCTTTTTTAATTAACCTCCGAAAATCGAGGCGCTTGCGCCGTCACATATCCATTTTTTGGTCTCCTCGATTCCCGCTCATGCCACTTATCCTTCCAGCCTTATAAATAGGACCAGGGGTCCCTTTTCACTCTCCCCCCTTTGCCTTCTTGTCTTCAACCTTTCTCTCTCGCGACGCATCTGCGCATCTGAACACCGCCGCCGGCGACCTCGTCAACTTCCTCGACCCCGACCGCTGCATTGACCTAAACGAGACCAGAGAACTGCGGCGCCTCTCCGTTGCTCAGTGGATCCAGTAAGCACCTCTCCTTTCTCCACTGTAGATATCCATTAGGGTTTCTGAAGTTCTTAGGAGTTCGTCGTCGTTCTTCATCATACCTCTGTTTGATCCTTTCTTTGATCCAAAAATAGCTTTTAAAATATGTGAAAATTGTTTCTGTATCTTCTCTTAATCAATGAATATGCTTCCTAGATGCAGAAATCTTGCCAATATGCTAGTTCCTCCGTTGCCGCGATACTAGGTTTTGATTTTACTTTCTTTTCTGCACAACGTTAGATCCAAAATTAACTGCACCAATCTGTAAAACCTGTTTATCCAACACTTAGCAGAATTCGCTCTCAATAGACCTTAAATACCTTTATTGTCATGGCGGCTTACATCACCAGTTATAATTAGTCATATGTCATTAGGCCATGTTTAAGCCGCCAATGTGAATATATGCTGTGGCGTTCATTTCCGGTTTAACAAATCAACTTAAACCGACAAATTTTCTTTCTTTTAGGCTTCTTCCCTTACGATGCCAAAGACAATCACCTCATGTAATTGGGTTCCCTCTATTGTCACCGAGAGCATGCTCGAGGACTTTGTCAAAATCGGCTTTTTACCAGCAAAAAACATCATGCATTGGCGCGCTCCCAAGCCAAATGAGAAAAAACCTCCGCCGCAGGATGGTGAGATCATTGTTTTTACTGATCATATGCACCGGGGCTTCTCACCACCTGGGTCCAAATTTTTCTGAGACGTTCTGCATTTCTTTCAACTTCATCCTCAAGACATTGGACCCAATTCCGTGTCAAACATCTGCAATTTTCAAGTCTTCTGCGAAGTATATCTTCAAGAAGAACCCAGCGTTGAGCTCTTCAGGGAATATTTTTATCTGAACCGGCAGAACGAGTTAATGGACCCAGCTAAGAACTTGGCGGGGTCTCAATTCAACGGAGAAGAGATGCTAAGTCATCCCAAGAATTGGAACCAAACATGGTACTACTGTAAAGATACTTCTCCGGCTGATGAGAATCCACCGTCGGGTTATCGTGCTGAACGGCTCAACCCCAAACATCATCTTCCCGAACGGCTTACCACTGCTGAACGTGCAAAGCTTGCACCCACTATTTCAAAGGTCAAGGCCCTGCTAGGAAATGGGTTAACTGGTATTGACTTGGTTTGGTGCTGGGTTTCTTGGAGAATCATACCCTTGAGCCGTCGGTCCGGCTTAATGTGCACTTATACAGGTCCTGCAAAAGATCCATTGCGCTACTGCTCCACGCGTTTAACTGATAATGCAATTAATGAGATGACAAAGACCCTTGTGAATGAGAGCCTGGAAAGCTGCAGCAAAGTGGGACTGAACCCTTTCTGTACACTTAACCCGGCACCAGCTGTGAGTCTCCAAATTATTTATTTTGCCTTTATCATTCACATGTTCTATCGACTCAGCTATAATAATCTTCACAGGCTGGATCCGCTTTTTGGAATAAGGAGTACGACCATAAAGCTACCAAGAAAGCCAGGGCCAAAGCAAAAGCCGCCAAGAAAGCCTCCAAGAAGAATAAGAAGAAATTGAGTGCTTCTGATATATTTGAACTGGACAACAGCACTGAGTCGAAGGTAGCCCTTGACTCCCTTGGCTCCCTTTTCAATTATCTTATTGACATTGATTATCATCAGGATGACACGTGGGCCAATCAAGCAGTCGAAGAAGAGGTAACTATTATTTCCTCCTACCCAGCGCCTTTGCCAGGACAGAAAATTCGCCGCGTAACCCGGAAAGTAAGCTTTTCACACCCCTTAGCTTATTTGGATCCTCACTTTCTTTTGAAGCAACAGCAGCATGAGAACCAGCGACAAACTCAGACCAGCGGAGGTGGAGAATTATCCTCTGGTTTACGAAATACTCCAGCTCCATGGAAACGTCAAAACGAGGTCCCTCCAAATTTAAGCTCTTTCTATCCTCTGGCAGGTCTTATTCATCAGCCACTTAATTTCTTCCGATTCAAATTACCAGGGGATGTCTCACTCCTCAGTCCCAGCTGCCGGCCTTCAAGACTGCCCCTGGGTAACAATTTTTATTTTCTACCACCTTGCATCCTTATACTTGTACTAACCTCCCACAACTTTTACAGTGGAAAGGCAAAGCCTAGCAAGAAGGCGAAGGTGATCAAGCCGGCTGAAGACCCCAAAGTTCATGAACCGGAGCAGCAGATTCCAGCGTCTGAGGCCTTCGTGCAACAACCAGAAGAGCCTGTCCATGATCCTCCACCAGAAATCCCTGACCTCTCCAGTGATTACACAAACGTCAATCCTTTGCACACTGAATCATCAAGCACAATTAAACTGCCAGAAACACAGACTGAGGATGTTATGATCACTGGCACCGGCTTCCAAGAGCCGGGAAAACCTACTGTCTTAGCCAAGCACTCTGCCAAAGAGGAGCTTATTGAAAGGCGGAAATTGAGATTTGACATTGCCAACTATCCTCAATTAAGCATCAGTGAAGTACTCTCTGGTTATCTCAACCAAGTGCATACCAGCCGCGATCTTGAAATTGACATGGTGAAACAGATGCATCAAAAATATGAGGTATGAACTCCGGCTTGATAAGTTATGCATATCCCGTCAGCCCCCAGGTCTACTGTATATAATAGAATTGAATATGTTGTAGACTTAGAATAGCCATGAATATAAAAAACATCTTTGGTAGAATCCTTCAAAAGCTGGCTTTCACCGTCAGAGTTAAACCGGGTCTTTTAAAGATTAACATTGCATCCGTAGCCCCCAAGGGCCGGTTTAATAAGCATGAATGAACCGGTACTGTTCACCATTATTTATAAATGAAATCTTACATGTGTAGCCCCCATGAGCCGGTTGTGGTCGTTCGCGGCATAACCGGGTCATCATAAAGTAGTAATGAAACACGAGCAATATGCATTAGCCCCCAAGTGCCAAGTGCTCTTGCTTGCAAAGTGCTTGGGACTTATTCATATTTACCGTTGTATGAAGAATTTTTCTGTATGCATTAGCCCCCAAGTGCCAAGTGTTGTTGCTTGCAAAAGGCTTGGGACTTTTATTCTTGTAACCCAAATATGAATATGATTGCAAATCTGTGCATATACAGGACGCCACTGCTCAACTTCAATCGCAATTGGCTGATGCGAAAACTCGACTGGAGCATCAAGAATCTGAGACCCGGAAAGCCGACTCAAAATTCGAATTTAGTTTGGCTGAAACAGAAAAACTGAAGACCAGTTTTGATACTGAAAGAACCGCCTGGGCTGAGGAGAGGACTGCTCTGATACAGCGGGCTGAAAAAGCTGAAGCTTCTCTTCAAGAGATGACCTCTGAGCTTACCAGCTTAAAACACCGTATATCCGAGATGGTTTCTGCTATCTTTGGTAAGCAGCATTACTAGCATCATAAATGAGTCTTATCTTTTATGTTACAAACCGTCTCTGATCAATCCACAATTATTACATAGGTCCTAGGAGCAGCAATCTTGGTCAAGAAATGCTTGTGAAGCTCAAGGCCGCATAACGCTCGTTGAACAACTATATATTGGAACTCAGCGCACGCTAGCCACAATTTCTCCAACTAATCAAGCACCCACTCTGTTTAGTGACGTCTTGAAAAAACTATTTGTTCAGCCTGCTAGGATTGAAGAGATAAAGCGGTCATCTGCAAGAGCCGCTGTCGTAACGGCCTTAAGCCAGACCAAGGCATGGCAAGCAGAGCTAGACCCGGCCGAGATAGCTACTGGGTATCCAAGTTTGAAAGAAGATGGCACTCCTTTTGACAAGAAAGACTTTGCTGCCTGCGTGAAAGAGATACGTCCCTTGGCCAGTCTGATTGCTGATGAAACAGATCTTTCAAAATAGCAGGCGTCTTATGATATGGAGAATCAGAAGATGCCCACGCCGGCTTATAAAGTGATGGATCGACCCCCAACTCGTAAGCATACTTTCGCCCCTGAAGTTGATCCATCCGAACTTATAGATGATGAAGCTGAATGCCAAGCCTTGTCTGGCATTGATTGGTCATCACCAAACTTCCAGACGATTGAGGAGGACGAAGAACCGGCGAAGGATGATCCAGAAGCTTCAAGCCGTCAAGGCCAAAAAGATTGATCCACTGGGCGGTTCATATATTTGATCTTCTGAAAAAACACTTAAACATTTGGGCTCGCTGAGTCATGTAATAGTTTAGTTGAACTCTGGTCTGCCGTGCCATCGTGCACGTTTTGTGTTACATAACATTGTTGATCTGCCAGTGGAAAACATGCCACTTATGCGTATGATATCATCATGTAAGGCAGATTGTACTTCTTTGTTCTGCATAAAAACAGATCACAAAATTGCCCTGGCGGTTTACCGCCGGGCGGGTCATAATGCCCAACATAAACCTGCTGGTGACTATAAAAGTCCATAACCAGGGCTGGTTTAAATATAACTTATAAAAAACAAAGTACCATACCTGTGATATTTGCTCACACTGTCGGTTTAAGCAAACCTGTGTAATAAGGGTTATGGCCCATAAATTGAGAATTCCACGTCCTGCTTGTAACGCCAAACACCACAGGGGGTAGCATCCCAGTCATAGAGTATTGTACTCCAAATATATTATCATTATTCCCTGGCGACTTATAGTCTGCTATCAGGGCGGGTTAGAAAAACCCCAAAAATTGCTCAAATATGAGACATAATCAGGGTTGCGTGGCTCGACTTGTGAAAATTATATGGTAAGAAAAAGAAAAGGCAATATAAATCCAAGCCGAAAATAAAAGATCTGAAAAAACACAAGGCTTTCATAGGCCGCCAAGCCAAAAATATCTACTTCAATGAAACTAGCATGATAGCCACTGGAGTACCCGCGCTTTCTGTTAGCTGGCTCTCACATGACCCAATCGACATTTTAACCTGGATAAGTTCAGGGTCTTTTTAAAAGATTGACTTATCGAGAGTATGCGGGGTTGGAGTAGCATCATGCAAAACAGACCGGTATTACCAAGTTTCAAGGAAGGCGGCTTAATAGCCTGGGTTTATCCTTGCGTTCCGTAAGCCGGCCCTCACATGACAAACCGCTGTTTTAACCTTAACCAGTTCAGGGTCTTATTAAAAGATTGACTGTTGAGAGTATAGTGGGTCATTCAGGATTACCTGATGGAGGAGCATCTTGCATACAGGCAGGATGACCCGGATTTTTGGTGAATACACCTGGCATCCAAGCCAATCAAAAGGGTGAAAATAGCTATGTTCTTTGAACAGGAAGCCCCCAAGTGACATATTTTTGAGCTGTACTCAGTGGGTACCTATGTTTGAGTTGTGCTGTGCATCCAACTCTCTTTGGTCCCTGTGACTCGGGCATTTAAGCCTCTTAAGTAATTATGTGAGATGACAATAAAGATTCAGTTTTGAAGAAATGAAACGACAGAGGCCCTGAATTATCAGGGATGCCAGCTTTATTATACTCATTATAATATATACATCGTCAAAATATGTACATCACAAGAGTCGGTGGCTCAAGTATAGTAAGGCCGAAGATGAGCAATATTCCACGACAGACGGGTCTCTTCCTCCGACGTGTGTGAGTCCTTGTGGTCTCGAACATCGATAAGATAGTATGACCCATTATTCAGATTCTTGCTGACCACAAAAGGCCCTTCCCAAGACGGGGATTGTTTGTGCATATCAGTCTGATCCTGGATAAGCCGGAGCACCAAGTCGCCTTCTTGAAAGGTTCTGGTTTAACCCGGCGGCTGTGATAACGACGCAGATCTTGCTAGTAAATCACCGAACGAGCCGCCGCAAGGTCACGCTCCTCATCCAACAGGTCAAGTGCGTCCTGATGTGCTTTTTCATTATCAGCTTCAACATAAGGTGCCACACGGGGCGAATCGTGATGGATGTCACTAGGGAGAACCGCCTGTGCTCCATAAACCATGAAGAAAGGTGTGTAACCCGTAGATCTGTTGGGGGTAGAATTGATACTCCATATGTTGGGGAACATAGTAATTTCAAAATTTTCCTACGCACATGCAAGATCATGGTGATGCATAGCAACAAGAGGGGAGAGTGTCGTCTATGTACCCTCGTAGACCGTAAGCGGAAGCGTTATAACAACGCGGTTGATGTAGTCGTATGTCTTCACGATCGACCGATCCTCAGCACCGAACATACGGCACCTCCGCGTTGACACGTTCAGCTCGGTGGCGTCCGCGAACTCACGATCGATGAGAGCTTAGGGAAGAGCTTCGTCGACCTGACGGCGTGGTGGCGGTGATGATGATGCTACCGACGCAGGGCTTCGCCTAAGCACCGCTACAATATGACTGAGGTGGATTATGGTGGAGGGGGGCACCACACACGGCTAAGAGATCAATGATCAATTGTTGTGTCTTGGGGTGCCCCCTGCCCCCGTATATAAAGGAGCTAGGGGGGGAGGTGGCCAGCCAGGAGGAGGATGCGCCAAGGGGGGAGTCCTACTCCCACCGGGAGTAGGACTCCTCCTTTCCTAGTAGGAGTAGGAGAAGGGGGAAGGAGGAGAGAGAGGGGAAGGAAAGGGGGGCGCCACCCCCCTCCTTGTCCAATTCAGACTAGAAGGGGAGGGGGCACGCGGCCTGCCCTGGCCGCCCCTCCTCTTCTCCAACAAGGCCCAATAGGCCCATTATACTCCCCGGGGGGTTCCAATAATCCCCCGGTACTCCAGTATATGTCTGAAACCTCCCGAAACACTTCCGGTGTCCGAACATAGTCGTCCAATATATTGATATTTACGTCTCGACCATTTCGAGACTCCTCGTCATGTCCGTGATCATATTCGGGACTCCGAACTACCTTCAGTACATCAAAACACAAAAACTCATAATACCGATCGTCACCGAACTTTAAGTGTGCGTACCCTACGGGTTCGAGAACTATGTAGACATGACCGAGACATGTCTCCGGTCAATAACCAATAGCGAAACCTGGATGCTCATATTGGTTCCTACATATTCTACGAAGATCTTTATCGATCAAACCGCATAACAACATACGTTGTTCCCTTTGTCATTGGTATGTTACTTGCCCAAGATCGATCGTCGGTATCTTAATACCTAGCTCAATCTCGTTACCGGCAAGTCTCTTTACTCGCTCCGTAATGCATCATCCCGCAACTAACTCAATATTCACATTGCTTGCAAGGCTTATTGTGATGTGCATTACCGAGAGGGCCCAAAGATACCTCTCCGACAATCGGAGTGACAAATCCTAATCTCGATCTATGCAACAAACACCATCGGAGACACCTGTAGAGCACCTTTATAATCACCCAGTTATGTTGTGACGTTTGGTAGCACACAAAGTGTTCTTCCGGTATTCGGGAGTTGCATAATATCATAGTCACAGGAACATGTATAAGTCATGGAGAAAGCAATAGCAGTGAACTAAATGATTAAGTGCTAAGCTAACGGAATGGGTCAAGTCAATCACATCATTCTCCTAATGGTGTGATCCCGTTAATCAAATGAAAACTCATGTCCATGGCTAGGAAACTCAACCATCTTTGATTAACGAGCTAGTCAAGTAGACGCATACTAGTGACACTATGTTTGTCTATGTATTCACACATGTATTATGTTTCCGGTTAATACAATTCTAGCATGATAATAAACATTTATCATGATATGAGGAAATAAATAATAACTTTATTATTGCCTCTAGGGCATATTTCCTTCACCATAACACTGAGGGTAACTCCTCCACCCAACAACCTAGCATCCTTTGTAAAGGGACCATAAGCTGGGGCTTGATGCCTTGTAGAATCTCTTGATTAGCTCGCTCAGCTTGACCATTGGACTGGGGATGAGCTACTGAGGATACATCAAGTCAAATATGCTCTCGTTGACAAAATTCTTTCATAGCACCCTTGGACAAATTAGTGCCATTATCAGTTATAATGTTGTGGGGAAAGCCAAAACAGAAAATCACCTTTTTGATGAATTGAACCACTGTTGCTGCGTCACACTGACTAACCGGCTTTGAAACCCACTTTGTAAACTTGTCAACCGCCACCAAAAGGTGGGTCTTTTTATCCTTGGACCTTTTGAAAGGCCCAACCATATCAAGCTCCCAGACTGCAAAAGGCCAAGCAATTGGAATCATCCTCAATTCTTGACCCGGCACATGAGCTCGTCGCGTGAACTTATGACAACCATCACATTTACTGACCAGATCTTCTGCATCAGCATGAGTCGTCAGCCAATAAAATCCATGATGGAACGGCTTGGCTACGAGAGACTTAGAGCCGGCATGATGACCAAAATCTCCTTCATGGATCTCTCGTAAAATTTTGCAGCCTTCTTCAGGAGAAAGGCAACGTTGAAATGCTCCCGTGACACTGCGATGATGCAACTCTCCATTGACAATAGACATTGACTTAGACCGCCGGGTTATTTGCCTGGCCAAAGTTTCATCCTTAGGTAACTCGCCCCGGGTCATATAAGCCAAGCAAGGGACTGTCCAATCAGGAATCGCATGAAGAGCCGCCACCAGTTGTGCTTCTGGGTCAGGAATAGCAAGATCTTCCTCTATGGGCAATTTTACCGAAGGGTTATGCAGGATATCCAGGAAAGTGTTAGGTGGCACCGGCTTACGCTGGGATCCTAACCGACTTAAAGCATCAGCCACCTCATTTTTCCTGCGATCAACATGTTCAACTTGATAACCTTTGAAATGACCCGCGATAGCATCAACCTCTCGACGATAAGCCGCCATGAGTGGATCCTTGGAATCCCAAGTACCAAAAACTTGCTGAGCCACTAAATCTGAGTCTCCAAAACACCTCACCTGGCTTAATCTCATCTCCTTAGCCATCCGAAAACCGTGGAGCAAGGCCTCATATTCAGCTGCATTGTTAGTACAAGGGAACATCAACCGGAGAACATAAGAAAATTTATCACCTCGTGGGGAAGTCAAGACAACTCCATCCCCCGAGCCTTCCAACTGCCTAGATCCATCAAAGTGAATAGTCCATAAGTGTTATACGGCTTCTCCTCAAGCATCTGCAGCTCTGTCCAATCATTTATGAAATCCATAAGTGCTTGAGACTTAATAGCTGTTCGAGGCATATATTTCAAACCATGAGGTCCAAGCTCAATGGCCCACTTGGCTACCCGACCTGTGGCTTCTCTGTTCTGAATGATATCCCCTAAAGGAGCAAAACTAACCACAATGATGGGATGACCCAGAAAATATTGCTTGAGCTTTCGATCAGCCATGAATACCCCATACACAAGCTTATGCCAATGCGGATACCTCTGCTTGGACTCAATAAGCACCTCACTGATGTAATAAATCGGCCGTTGAACCGGATGCTCCTTGCCTGATTCTTTTCTTTCCACCACAATGGCTACACTAACAGCTCAACTATTGGTAGCCACATATAACAACAAAGGCTCCTTATCAATGGGAGCAACAAGAACCGGTGGCTTTGCCAATTGTTTCTTCAAGGCCTCAAATGCCTGATCAGCAGCATCACTCCATAGAAAGTCATCTGTCTTCTACATCATCTGGTACAGAGGGATAGCCTTATCACCCAACCGGCTTAAGGCAGCAATACGACCCGCCAAACGCTGAACATCATTGATACACGCCAGCTTAGCCAGAGAGGTTATAGCCTTTATCTTCTCCGGGTTAGCTTCAATACCCCGTTCTGAAACCAGAAATCCCAAGAGCTTGCCTGTTGGCACACCAAAAACGCACTTGGCCGGGTTAAGCATCATCTTATAAATCCGGAGATTGTCGAAGGTCTCCTTTAAATCATCTATCAAGGTTTTCTTCTTCCTGGATTTCACCACAATATCATCCACATAGGCATGAACATTGCGCCCAATCTGATCATGAAGACAATTCTGCACACACCGCTAATAAGTCGCTTGGGCACTCTTGAGCCCGAAAGGCATAGACACATAACAGAAGGCTCCAAAAGGAGTGATGAAGGTTGTTTTCTCCTGGTCCTTAACTGCCATCTTGATCTGATGATAACCAGAATAAGCATCCAAAAAAACATAGACGCTCACAACCCACCGTAGCATCAATAATCTGATCAATACGGGGGAGAGCAAAGGGATCAGCCAGACAAGCCTTGTTTAAGTCCGTATAATCCACACACATGCGCCAGGTGCCATTTTTCTTAAGTACCAACACCGGTTTAGCCAGCCACTCAGGGTGAAAAACTTCAACAATGAACCCAACCACCAAGAGCCGGGCTACCTCCTCACCAATAGCCTTGCGCCTCTCTTCATTGAAACCGCGAAGGAATTATTTGACCGGTTTAAACTTTGGATCAATATTGAGAGTGTGCTCAGCGAGTTCCCTCGGTACACCTGGCATGTCTGAAGGCTTTCATGCAAAGATGTCCCGGTTCTCACGGATGAACCCGATGAGCGCGCTTTCCTATTTCGGATCCAAATTAGCACTGATACTGAACTGCTTGGATGAGTCGCCAGGAACGAAGTCAACAAGTTTAGTGTCGTCTGCCGAGTTAAACTTCAACAAGGGGTCATGCTCTGTGGTTGGCTTCTTCAAAGATGTCATATCCACCGGGTCAACATTATCTTTATAAAACTTTAACTCCTCTGTTGCACAAACAGACTCAGCGTAAGCAGCATCGCCTTCTTCACATTCCAAGGCTATCTTGCAACTCCCATGCACTGTTATAGTGCCCTTGTGACCCGGCATCTTCAGCTGCAAATAAACATAACAAGGCCTTGCCATGAACTTGGCATAAGCCGGCCACCCAAACAGAGCATGATAAGGGCTCTTGATTTTAACCACTTCAAAGGTCAACGTCCTAGATCTGGAATCATACTCATCTCCAAAAGCAACCTCCAAAGATATTTTACCAACTGGATATGCCGACTTACCAGGCAGCACACTGTGAAAAATAGTGTTTGACGGCTTAAGTTTTTTGTCAGTCAAAGTAAAGGATATTAATGCCGCTGCCTCCATCCATGAGCACCTTGGTGAATTTGTGTCCTCCAACCTGAGGCGCCACCACCAGCGCCAAGTGACCCGGATTATCAATCCGGGGCTGGTGATCCTCACGGCTCCAGAGAATGGGGTGTTCGGACCATCGCAAATACCGAGGCACCACCGGCTCGACAGCGTTCACTGCCCTTTTATGAAGCTTTTGATCCCGCTTACATAAACTTGCAGTGAAGACGTGGTACTGCCCGCTATTCAACTACTTCAGGATACTCTGATAACCAGACTGCTGCTGCTGATTCCCCTGATTATTTTTTTGGTTATAACCACCCTGATTACCTTGTCCTTGAAAACCGGAACTTGAACCGCCCCCTCCATGACCCGGACCATGAGGGTCGGACCCTGAACCACTATTTTGGCCATGGTTATGCTGAAAAAGATGAGAATCCCTGAACTCTCTCATGATATAACAATCTTTCCACAAATGGGCCGATGGTCGCTCACGTGTTCCGTGCTTCGGACATGGCCGATTCATCATTGCCTCAAGGTCGAGTTTTGAGCCTCCAGACTGAGCCGGCCTCCCCTTGCGATGCTGGTTATTATTCCGCATACCAGTGTTGGCCACGAAGTCTAGATTCCCTTCAGCTCTGTGTTTACCGTTGCCACCCTGACTGGTCGGGTTGTGTTGCTGCCCTTTCATGCCGCTACTCTTCTTTCCCTTGCCCGTCCTTTCATCATCAGACTCGGCGTCCTTGGTACCATCAGAGTCGGCATACTTGACAAGGGCCGCCATGAGCTCCCCCATATCACTGCAATGGCGCTTAAGCCGCCCAAGTTTCTTTTTGAGAGGGAGAAATGGCAATTTTTCTCCAATATTAAAACTACTGAGCCAACGTTGATACTATCTGACGAGTGTATGATAGTTGAGACCCGACGCACCCAGCTGGTTGTTGAATCGCCCTCACCTTGAACACAAGAGACTAAATCCATGATTGACATAGGCTGCTTGCATGTATCTTTGAAATTTTGAATAAAACGGGCCTTCAGCTCCGCCCATGACCCAATGGAGTTGGCGGGCAGCCCCTTCAACCAAGTACGAGCCGGCCCTTCCAACATCATGGTGAAATACTTAGCGCATGCAACTTCACTGACATCTAGCATCTCCATGACCATCTCATAACTCTCCACCCAAGCTTCAGGGGGCTAGTCTGCTGTGTAATTAGGCACCTTACGAGGACCCTTGAAATCCTTGGGCATACGCTCGTTACGCAGAGCCGACGCTAAACACGGCGCACCCAAGCTTCTGGAGGTCATGCCTTCCTCCACCGAATTCATCGGATAAGCCGGGCTATGTTGATGAGCCGCTAGCTGAGCCGCCAGCTCGGCCTCCCTACATGCTCTGCCCTGATCCACCAAAGTCTGAGCATTGGCCCCACCATGCGCTGGGTCATGTCCACGGGGCTGGTTACGGCGTTGTTCAGTACTTGAAACCGCCGGTGAGTCAATGTGCCGACTGTAACTCTGGCTTGGACGAGGGGTTGAGTGAATTCGCTCACGACTATAGGAATAAGCCAGCCTGTTGCTCCAATGCCATCGGAAGAAGTTCTCTGGCCCTCTGCGTTTCAACCGCCGTTGAAGACTCGCCCTCAACTGGCAGAGCCGCCAATCGTGTTGCCGCAACAATCATATTGTCCAAGGGGTTGGAATAATGACCTGGCGGCGTCAAAACGTGTTGAGGCGGGGTATTGCCCATCACTTGTGGTTGAACCGGTGCTCCACCCCCAGGCGCTTCAACCGTCCGGTTTATCACTGGCGGGTCACTGGTCCCTGTACCAGGCGTGTTGAAGAGGTTCCTCGCCTCGTAAACCGGAGGCAGACGACTCCAATGTCTCCTCCTCATGACTTCGTTTGAAGCATTCTGATCCAACATGAGCCGGAAGGAATCAACTTGGATCTGTTGTGCCTGAGCCTCCAAAACATCCCGTTATGCAGCCATCCTAGCGTTCTCAGCCGCCAGCTCTTCCTTGGCTTGAGCTATCTCATCTCGCAGCTTAGCCACATCCACCTTGTGTTGTTCCTGGTTGTCCAGGGTCACCTCCACCCCCATCAGAGTTGCCAGAGACTAACAATTCAGTGAGAACTTGAGCCGGCGGGCGTGCAGAGCCGCTAGCACCAGCCGCCGTTGCTGCCATTGAACTAGAGGTCATAGCCGTGGCGGTTGTTGAACCAAGCACCGGTTGTGTACTGGCCATGAAGATCGCAACCTGGTTAGGCGGCTTATAGGGGTTCGGAATACTTTCGCCATCGGAATAGCCCCCAAGCCCGCCGTCTTGCAGTTGATACAAGAAAGCAGTCTCGCCCGTGGATGACTCACCATCAGAGTAGATGACCGTCTCACCGCCAGACATAGATCCATCTTCCATCTCCGCCCCATGGATAAAACCGACGAAGGCACGCTTCGCAGCGGGTTGAACTCGGGCGGGTCATGCACGCTGAGCCGTCTCGACGATGTCGGTGCAGATGTCCGGCTCACGGCCCGGTTCGCCAATCTTGCCGATGAAGGCGTGGATTACGCGAAGGGACCGGTGCCGTACTCGATTGAGCCGACCTTGGGGCCCTGACTGCGTCGTCGATGTAGAGCTTGCCTCGGCGACTCTTAGTCATCGAGCCCTGACATATCCTCGATCCCTTGAAGCTGCCCTTCAAGAACTTCGAAACCACGTCGGCGCTGGCCCCACGGTGGGCCTAACTGTCGTGGAATTGTCTTTTTTGATAGAAAGGCGTAAAGGAACCCCTACAATATAATTGGTGCAACAAACCCAAATTGCAAGTACCATGCCTTGAACACAGGTGGGTGGGAAGGCTTCAATCCCTCCCCACCACTAGGCTATGCCTTAGTCTGCCTGTCGTGGAATTGTCACGACAGATGTCCTAGCAGAAGGACTTAGTCGTGGAGCCATTGCAGCTAGGTTAGCTTAAAGGGGTTAAATGGGACAAATGACACAGGAGTTTATACTGGTTCAGCCCTTTGCTGTGAAGGTAAAGGCCTAATCCAGTTTGAGGTGGTATTGCTTGGGTTTCGATTACCAGGGAGCAAATACGCTTGACTGAGTTCTCGATGTGTTGTTTTCTTGTTCTGAACCGCCGCCGAGTCGTCCCTTTATATACACAGGTTGACGCCCCCCGGCTCACGGAGTCCCGGACGGCTCATAGATAACGTGTCCGGCTCGGTAACTAACTATACATGCCTTATAACACTGGTGCGCGTTGGTCCTAAACAAACGGTTTAAAACCCCTTTTAGCGACGGCATTTGGAACCGTCGCCAAGTGAGTGTGGGCGATAGGGGGGTCCTTCCCACACGACCCGGAAACCGTTGGGGATAGGGCCCCTACGGTACTCCTACTCGTTTCTGCTTGCATTGCCATCGCAGTTGGTATTCTGTGGTGCTACGTTTACGATGCACAGCCCATCACAAAAGGTTCACTATTATAGAACGTGTATGATGCATGGCCCATCACAAACGGTTCACCGTTAAGAAGATTAGCTAATCGTCGTACGAGTGTCGGACAGGATTATGAAACGTCGGACCGTCGTAACATCGTCATTACCGACAACTTATCGCTGCACGCTGTTACGTGGTGCAATGTTTACGATGCATACTTCATCGAAATAGTTCATGATTGTGAATCGTATGCGATAAGGCAACTAACACAAGCGTTTAGTTTGCCCGCATTGTTTGTGATATTATGCGACGCCGCTACGCTTTGCAAACGGCAACTGTGTGCATGCTTGCACACGTTTCCTCTCTGTGAACCGTCGCCGATTATGGTGCATATCGCAAATGTTTGTGTTTTACCAACCGTGTGTGCCGTAACAACCTGGAGAGCGTAATTTCACCGTAATTTAATTGCTGCTTTTCCAAATTGTACCGTATTTGGATTTGAATTTGAATGTATGCTACAACTTTATTCATATCCATCAGGTTCAAACAACCAATGGATTATTCGATTCATAGGTACATATGTTCAAGAATTACATAAGAACCAAATAAAGAATGATGAACCACTGTTGTATACTTGTACTATTAAAGACCGTAAAGAAAGAGGCAAAATATATTCTGGTTGCTGAAAAAGGTGAAGCGGAATGCCCATATTGTGCCCTCCTCCATGTAGAAGGCACTCACGACTCTAGTCCAACCCCTTGTGATGGCCGACCGCCCATCCTTCAAGGTCTTCATGAAAACATCTAGATAATCATCGTGTTCTGGTAGAAATACTTTAACCTTTGCATACCCACCAATCATGTAGTTTGAGAGGTAATCTTGAGTATACTGCTTTGGCAACCACTGCAAAGGAAAAAGATTCAGACATTGTCATCTAACACAACTCATTATGGGCAGTAAAAAGAAGGCTGCAGAGTTCTTACTTACCATCCTGCAGTTCACTTGTGTCTTGGATAAAGTGTAAACAAATAGTTTAATTGCCATCTTTGGACCCATTTTACTAACAATCTTTATCAGCTTCCTCACTTGATGCTGGTTCATCGATATCTCATTGCCCCTACGCAGAAAGGGTCGAAACACGGATCTTTACCAATGACATATGTACCTAAAAGGACCAAGTTGATATTAGAAGCTAAACAACCATTGCACAATGATGTAGTACAACACTCTTTTATAATATGTCTAGATACATTCGTATGTGGTAGCCCATTTGAAATCTCTAAAAAAGACAAATATTTAGGAACGGAGGGAGTATCTTATAACGTCCAATATACTCAAATATTAGATGAATTAACATCTTATATTATGGGCCAGAAGGATTTAGTTCATTCTTACAAATTACCTCTTCTTTGTATCCACGGGTTCTGATTAGTTTGAGCTAGTTAGGGCTCAAATAGCCCTAAAGTATATCTAAACAAGAGGGCTAGTTTGAGCTAGTTGCATCTATAACCCACCCAAAAAAACTAGTATCCAACCCAAGAGGTGCTAATTGGACCTAGTTCTCCTAGTGCATTTATTGTCAATCTAACCCTGCCATCCAAACAACTCTTTGGATCGAGTTAGTTCAGGGTTAGTAATGAGCTAGAAACTAACTCTAACCTCTAGCTAAGTTGAGTATCCAAACAGGGTTGTGTTGTTGTTGTTGTTGTTGTTGTTGCTCTTCTACATATATCTAGACATCATTAGAACATTAATGTAACACTCTTCCTTGTTGCTATGTAGCCTAGGATTGCACATTTAGACATTAAGTACAGTGCATGTTGCTATGTAGCCTCAGATATATTACATATGGCCCTAGTTAACCTAAGGAAAAATGGGCTGCAAATATATTCAGTTAAAAGTCCGATTCACCGATTAGTCCCTTATCGGCCCTTGACCTATATGGTACCGACTATCAATATCACGAGCAGTGGAGAGATATAAGCCATGGGATGAAACTAACCTCGATGGAAAACAACGATCGTTCCCAAAATTGTCACTGTAGGTACATCAAGAAGCATGTTAACCACAACATGCTAAAATCAACAAAATTACACATGACGAGACAAAATAATCTCCAAAAGATAGCTTGATTAATGCAGCTTTAAGCATGCTAGTAAAGCAAAACAAGTGGAAAGGTGTGCTAAGCTGCAACAGGCCAAACATTTAACAACAAGCAAACATGGTCATTCAAACTGGTATTGTGCGGTCTAAGTACACTGGTTATGGTTAAATAAAAATGGAAAGGCGTGTTAACTACAAGATGCAACAACCAAATGTAGTCATTCATAGTGGTATTGTTGAAGCTGATGCATGATGAAATTGAGCTGCAGTTCATACTTGCACATATAGAACATCGCGTTGTGAATAAGCTGGAATAAACAAGGCATACTACGAACAACCAAAGATAGCATTTGAAAGTGAACATATGCTAACTACAAACAATCGAACAATCAAAAAAATTTAAAAGAGGCATATGCTAGCTATAACAGGCTTAACAACAAGCAAATATATGCATTCCGATCAGTATATTTAAAACTGGATTGATGACATGTCTTGCCACGGTAAATAATTGCACATATAGAGCATCACATTGTGAACAACTGAAATAAACAAGGCATACTGCAAACAACCAGATATAGCAATTAAAACTGGACATATTCTCACTACACTACAAAAGAGACTCGACAAAACAAATCATGGGTTTCCCCCTGTGAAGAGGCACGGCAAAACAAATCACGGGTTTCCTCACTTTTCACGGATGGGCTCGTTCCCGTGGGAAGAGCATGGACCCTGGATGCGCTCCATGCTGTCGCAGATGGGCTCCTTCCCCTTGGAAGAGCACAGCTGTAGGGTGCCCTCTCTGATGTCGTAGACGGGCGCTTTCCCCTTGGAAGAGCAAATAGGATGTTTCCCCTTGGAAGATCCCGAGAGGGTGCCCTCCTCGTGGTTGCCGTCGATGAGGTCTAACTTGGAAGCTATGGATCCCAAGCTAGCGTCGCAGAACGTGTCCTTCAGAAATGACAAAATGGGCTCGATGGCGATGTACAATGGCAAATTGTTGACAGCGAGCCAGAGGAGATCAGCGGCGGGGCCACGACGGTTGAACCCGAGGGGTTGGGGGTGGGCCACTTAACCTGTGACACAGCCCGCCTCAGGGCGTCGTTGTCGATGACCTTGATGTCGTAGCTGACGGACGAGACATGCCCGCATACTCTAGCCCGCTGCTTGAGTGCCTGCCGCCAGTAATGGTCGTCGATGCGTCTCCAACGTATCTATAATTTTTGATTATTCCATGCTATTATATATTCTGTTTTGGATGTTTAATGGGCTTTATTATACACTTTTAGATTATTTTTGGGACTAACCTATTAATCGGAGGCCTGTCGGATGTGGGGTTCCGGCAAACCCTTAAGGTTCGAACACTGGGGTGCGCGCGAAGTCTCTCCCTCCTACCGATCTATGCTCTAGCTCGCTAAGATCTCATGAGACGAACTCGACCAACTCATAACCTGAGAAAGACACGAGGTTTATACTGGTTCGGGCCACCGTTGTGGTGTAATACCCTACTCTAGTGTGGTGGTGGCGGATTGCCTCTTGGGCTGATGATGAACAGTACAAGGGAAGAACAACCTCCTGAGGTTGAGGTGTTCTTGTGCTTGTGTAGTTGAGGATGATCTGAACCAGTTCGGGATCAGTTCGGGATCAGTTGCCTCCTACTGTGGTGGCTATTCCTATTTATAGAGGCCCTGGTCCACTTCCCAAATATCGGCGGAAGGGAGCCAACAACGGCGAGCAAATTTGAAGGGACAACTAGTACAAGCTATCGACAAAGCGGTCTTCGCTGCAGCTACAGGGGTGGCGCGTCTTGGGCTCCACGATGACCTCCGCCTTGCCGTCCTCCTGGTCTTGTTCTCGTTGCACCAATATGGCAACCTTTGCCTGATGCCTCGGTACTCCTCGCCTGCGCTGGCCTCCTTAGCACCAAAGAGGAAATAGGGACGCTGCACGCACTGGAGCCCGCCTGGCACCGTTCGTCATGGCTCACGTCATGGGAGCCTCGTGAGGTTTGCCTCGCCTTGATACCTCCGCTCCTCGTGAGCCTGCCTGGTTAGGCCACTCCAGAGGAGGTCTTGCATCGTCCGCCTGACGAGGCTTGGACCCTCGCGAGGGTCTTGGGTGCCTTGTTGACGAAGATGGGCCGTACGACCTGCTGCTTGGCCACGCTGTGGGCCACAAGCAAGCAAGTCTGGGGACCCCCGTTCCCAGAACACCGACAGTAGCCCCCGGGCCCAAGGTGCGCTCGGGCTTGGCTTCGAGGCGAAGTCAAGGGCCAAGTTCAGAGCATCGCGGGCCCCAAAAGCCTGCGGCCTCGGTCGACGCGTGGCGGTTGATTGGACGTGGGCGTCTCCGCTTCCCCACGCTGCCTCGGCAACTGCTTGCCCTGACAAAGGCTGGCGCGGGCAGTTCTTTCCTTCATTGCTTCTTCCTTGCCTCGCTCCAGATCCCATTTCTCGCTCTTTGCCGCCACTATCTCTAGATCTGCTCCATCCTTGCTCTGCATCTGCCGCCCATGGCGCCGCGCAAGATTAAGACTTCCTCAGCACCGGCTTGGTATGAGCCGGCCCTCGAGGCGACCACCATCACGGAGAAGAGCCTCGCCTCCGTGCGCCTGCTGACAGCGGGCGAGATCAATGAGTGGGGGAAGAAGGAGCTCCGGCTCGCGTCCGACGAGCCAGAGCCTGAGGGGAGCACCTTCTTCCCCTTCTTCTCGAGCAGCGTCGCGGTCGGGTTGGTTCCTCCCTTCTCTGATTTCTTTTATGAAGTCCTTTACCACTACGGGCTGCAGGCGTTGCATCTCCATCCCAACTCTGTCCTCCTCCTGTCCATCTTTGCCTACTACTGTGAGGCGTACCTGGGCGTTATGCCGTCTGTGGCGCTCCTTCGCCATTTCTTCTTCCTCCGCGTCAGCGGCGAGCACACCTCCGGGTGCGCTAATTTCGTTGCATGCGGCAAGGCCAACTCGATCTCGAGCACCGGGAAGAGGGCCGACAACATTCGATCCAAATGGGTCATGATGGATGCCCAGCGCGCCGACCCGCGTCTGGCGTTGCCAACGGCGGCGGCCCCTCCCAACGGGGGGTGGCCCAAGGCGGATGTCAGGACCCCGATTCCAAGTCACATCGATCTAGCCCGTAACACCTCATATCACTTTGCGGCCTCACGCACGGTATTCCCATGGGTATCGCCTTACCATGGCCCGGGACCGTTTGCGCCTTTTGGCTCACGTATATGATAGTGTCGCTAGCATCCATATGACAGAGAACCCGGGCCGACATGGATAGTCGTGAATCCAAAGCGGCACTAACCCATGGGGACAGGCATACATGAATCACGCCGAGCATGTCGATTGACGGCGTGTGAATCCGGGCTGTAGCACTGGGCTAACAGGACTCGGGAACCCGGTATGTAGCAGAGCTAGGCGAGGACTCGGATGTCACCGCGTGACATTTTCCCGAAGAGACGGAACCACGAGCGAAGTGAAACACATGTCGGCCGATCAAGTGTCTCGGCGGTAGTCTTTGGGCTAGCAGGACTCCGGTGAACCGGGCTGTAGCGGACTACTATGGCTCATGGAAGCACTAGACTATATTTCCCCATAAGAGAGGCTGCCAAGGATAAACCACCTGATTGTCGGATCCCACACATGCCAAGCATTTCAATCATACACACAATATGCTCGATATGTGTAAATACAACATGGCATCACAACATAACTCTCGACTCAAGTATTTATTCATAGGAAGCGAGGAGGCGAGATATTACAAACATGGGTCTCATGACCCAACATCTGAAACATACAAGTCAAGGCATAAGCGGAAGCTTAACATGTCTCGATCTGAGACATCTACAAATGAAAAAGGTGAGAAGCGACTATCTACCAGATCTGCCGAGGTCACAAGATCGTAGGCTGAGGTAACAAGCTAAACATCGAAGTCCATGCGGAACTACTAGCGAGGCTGATGTCTCTGCAAAAACATAAATTAAGCAAGCGTGAGTACAAATGTACCCGACAAGACTTACATCGGAACTAACTACATATGCATCATTATCAACAAAGGGATGGTGGGGTTTAAGCTGCGGCAAGCCAGCTTTGACTCGTGACTATCCTAAACTATGACTTCAAGTAACTCTTTTGAGGTGGCGCTGCAGTCCACATATTCACCATACCAAGTACACCACTATGAATCTGCTCCGTCTACCTACGAGCGCCATCCATAGCACTCACGCTTATCTTGCGAGTTTTAGAGTATCCACTTTCACTTGTCTATGAACTGTTATAGGCAACCCGAAGTCCTTTACGCGGACACGACTATTGAATAGATAATGTTAACCTGCGAGGGTGTACTTCTTCACACGCTCTCACCACTTATCGCCGTTTACACAACATGTACTCGGCAACCTTCAGCGGAAGCCCAGCGAGGGTGTCACCACGACCTACCTAAACACTCAAGTCTCTAGTCAGGTTATCGCCTATTCAGGTTCCATCTGCAGGAGTCCGGCCGAGGTTTCCACATCGGCCCCGAGCGATGTGTCTGAGGTTCCACGACACCAAGCAGGCGCCCGGCATACCCGCCACGTGCCTACCGCATCACAGCCCACCCCTCGGGTCAGCACTGCCACGGCCTCCAAACATACTACAAACACGAAACTACTTGCAACTCTGGACGAGAGGACAAGGGTGGTCAAGAAGTCGAGAGGGCACTTAAGCATTCCAATGCGTGGTAGTGCTGGTCATTGATCACAAACACAGAACTCAGTTCACGAGGGCGGCTTCAATGAGACAACCCACCATGTACTCCTACATGGCCTCTCACCGATACCTTTACCAAATCATGTTCACACACTTAGCTTTCAACGAGAGGACATGTTCACACACCTCCGATTCATCCCCGATGAATGGGACTGACTCAACTCTAAGCGATAGCGGGCATGACAAACAAGCATGAATGAGTAGGCACACTAGGGCTCAAGCAACTCCTACTCATGCTAGTGGGTTTCATCTATTTCTTGTGGCAATGACAGGTCATGCGAGAGGATAAAGGGTTCAGCTACGCAGCAAACAACAGATGAATCGTTGTTGTCCTAATGCGATAAAAGAGAGCAGGAGCGAGAGAGTGGGATTGTGTCGAAATGAACAAGGGGTTTTGCTTGCACGGCACTTCGAAGATAGCATTGGGTCTTCATCGATGTCAGCGATCACATCGTCGGAACAGCGTCTACCGAGGGGAACAACACCGGCAAACAGAGAGAAAACACAATCAATGCAATGCACAATATGATGCATGAACATGGCATGTATATGTGATGTTGTTTGTGCTAATGCAAACAGCAACAAGTTTAATGGAGCTCATTTGAATCAAGGATTCAAATGCAACTCCAAACTTAAGCATTTTAAATGACCTTTATGTGTTTTCATCTAGACAGCAGGTTTAGGTTCGTTTGTCATGCATGAAACTAGTACAGATGGATAGATTGAATTTTTCTGATAATTTTTCATATATAACTTATTTCATTCTGAGCAACGGTTATTTTTCTATGATTTTTAGAAGTTTGGGGTATTTTTTAAAATTAAATAAATCAAATAGATTTATTTAAAATCCAGAAAAGCATTACTGCGTCAGCACTATGCCAGGATGACGTCAGCAAGTCAACAACGGCTGGTCCAGGTCAAACCTGACCTGTGGGGTCCACTAGTCAGTGACCCGATCTTTGCGTGAAGTCACGAACAGGTGGGGTCGGGTCAACGGCCACGTCAGCAAGTCAGCCCTGACGCGTGGGTCCGCTGGTTTTGTTAATTAATCTAACTTAAATCTAACTAGCGGCTTAATTGGGCAACTGGGCCCACTGTCAGTGTCTAGAGAGTGGGGTTAATTAGTGGTGTTAGCTGCTAATGATGGCGCCACGTCATCATCGCTGGATCTACGCCGGCGATGACCAAACCGACGGCGAGCTTCGCCGGGGCGGAAGTTCATCGCCTTCTTGGCACCGAGGAGGGCTCTCGCTGTCCGCATCAAAGGGCGGACGAGAAGGCGGCGGGTGGCGAAGCGATGCAGCGATGACCTCGCGCAGCGGCGCACACACGGGCTCATCGGGGAGGAGGCTACGGAGCACGGGCGAGCAAGCTGAAGCTTTCTATGGCCATCTGGGAGCGCCAGGAGGACGGTAGTGCCCTCGGGCTCTACTGGTTCGAGCTCTGGACTCGTCGGTGACACGGCCGACGACGGTGAGCTCTCGGTGCTCATGGGGAAAAGCTTCTGAGAATGAAATCGGCAGCGGTTCGGGGAAAACAATGCTGTGCTCACAGTGAGTTCGTCGATGGTCTCAACGGAGCTCGGGGCGTCTGCGGCAGCGAATCGCCACGAGGATCACGGGCGAAGCGGTGATGAAGACAACGGGGGCGGCGTTCTGCTGCTCCTGGAGTTGCGTGCGTCGACGAGGAGAGGAAGAGAGGGACGGCGGAGCTCGGGGATACGGTGGTTGGACGAGGGTCTCGGTAGCCACGATGGGCGGCGGCAGTGGTGGCGGCTCCGTTCGGTGGTGAGAGAGGGTCGAGGAGAGGATGAGGCGAGGAGAGCGAGAGGGCCCGGGTGCGTGGCGATGCGAGAGAAGTCGAGGCGGCGGCAAGCGGGAGGTGGCCGTCGGTGGCGTCTCGGCGTCTTTGGCGCTGCTTGAACACGCCTCCCCCCACCTTGGCGGGAGGTTGAAGACGATGGGAGAGAGGAGGAGGTGGGTTGGGCCTAGCTGGGCGGTCTGTTGGGCCACCGGTAAGTGGACGAGCGAGTTTACGTTCTTTTATAGTTTTACATTTCTGTTTTTATTTAATCTTTTGCCACTTGTTTTGAATTGAGAACAATTCAAACAATGCCAAAAACTCCTCTGAATATTTTTGTTTTGCTAGATGGACTTTTCCAAAAGCTCATAAAATATTTGAGGGGTATTTGAAGTTATATTCTAATTATATGAATATAATTCAAATTCAAATAGCTAATGATTTAAATTCAAATTCCCAAAATTAAGTCCATAAAAATGTTCAATATTTTTTGTTGGGGCCAGAACCCTTGCCAAAATATCAAACATTTAATAAAGGCATTCTGGAAACAATGAATGAGATTTTAGGGTTTTTGCCCTTCTTTTATTTAAGTTTTGAGGCTTCCAAAATTCCTCAGTTCAACTTTCAGAAATTTAACATGATGCATGAATGGTTTAAAGCAACTAGTTACAAGCAATGCTAGGGCTGTGACAGCGGAGCTCGTTGACGAGCGGGCATCGTTAGTGCTGGGGTAGATGATGACCGACTTGAAGCCGGGCAACGCGAGGGCGGCCAAGGTAACGGGGGCAATGCTCCTCAGGGAGTTCCTGATGCTGCAGGTTGCCCCACTCTAGGCGCGCGCGCCCCCTGTGGGAGCTTGAAGAAGGGGGAAACAAGACCCGCCTAAGGCCGGGGGACCTACCTAGCGATGAATTGGATGCCGTCCTGCGCCTCATAGTCGGGGACAACCAGGAGTACCCGCCTAGCGCCTTCGTTCCCTTGTTCCAACGCAGGGACCAGGAGGAATTCGTCGCCTCCAGGCCAACTTTTGATTCGCGCGGCGCTTCCGGGAGCTCCTACGGCACAAAAACCGGTGGAGGTGTCTTCTGGTGAGTCCCGCGGAGAGGGAGAAGAGGAGGAGGACTCGGAGAAGACCCTGGAAGAGGTGGGGGAGACTTCCCCCCTGAGCAAGGCCGAGATTCTCCGCGCCCTTCCTGATGATGCCGAGGTCGACGCCTTCCAAGGGGAGAGGGAGCAACCCCTCATCCCGACGAAGGGTAGGTTGTCGCAGGTAGCCCGTGGTGCCACCCCCGCCCTGGCGCCTCATGGGCGGGCTCCAGTTCTGTCTCTACTCCGCCTAGCGCCGCCGGAGCCCGAACGCCTACTCCTCAGGTCCCGAAGCTGTCAGGCTTCAAGCTTCCCAAGTGGTCAGTGGAATACATCGCAGTGGATTGGTAAGTGTCTTAAGCTTCGCCTCGTACTTGTTTGTACTCATTGTTTCCTGATACTCGCCCCTGGTTGATCAGGCCGACATCTTCGGCGAAGAGGAGGAAGGAAGACGCAGCGGCCGTGCCTCCCGCGGAGAAAGGAGGTAGCAGCGCCTGCGTCTCCCCGGCCTGACCGTCCTCGCGAGGCCAAGAGGAGCATCGCCACGTGGAGTCAGCCCCCATGGCCCCCTGGCTTCGAAGGTGCCGGTACTTAGCGTGACTGACGAAGTCCCAGCTGCTCCGAAACCCGCGGTCTCCCAAGCCCTGGTGACGATGTCGCTTCCTCCCACTGCTGCATCTCCACTCCCTGGTTCTTTTGCTCCTGCTGCCATCTTGGAGTGTGCCCTTTTGAAGATGACCCAGCTGTAGGCGGATGTCCTGAGCGCGGACCCGCGCCTGGTGGCCGGGCGTCTGGAGTTGGCCTCTGGCTGGCTTCACTCGACACAGCAGTTCTTGGGCATGGGCGAGCTGCTGCTGCGGCTTCGAGAAAGAAGAAGCAAGGAGCCCGGTAACTTGACCGATCATGAGGCGGTGCTAAAAGACGTCAAGGCCGCCCGTGACCACTTCCAAGTGCTGGAGGGCGAGCTGCAGAGCCTGCGCGACAAGCACGCCGAAGAGGTGAATTGCCGCCAAGCGAAGGAGGAAGAGATGAAGGCCCTGGAGGAGGCCGTCAAGAACCGTGATGCTGAGTTGGCAGAGCTGGGGAAGAAGCAGGCCGCCGAGCGCAACTGGTTGGAAGAGTTGGAGCGGAAGATGGGGACGAGGGAGGCCGATCTTGATGCCAAGCCGCGAGTCCTGGCCGAAGACCGTGTGGCCTTTGCCGATCTCGAAAAGAGGTCTCGCAAAGCACTGAAGACGCTCTACGAGCACGGCCTGGAGAAGCCTCTGGACACTGACGAGGACGGCCCCGCCCAGCTGCTTCCTCTCGTGGTGAAGGCGCTTGAGGAGGTCGTTGATGGTCTCGGTCCCATGGCGGGCGAAGCTTGCGTCTGTCTTGATCGCGCTGACTCGCGTCTTTAGCCACCTGCACCTTAGCGACCCTAACGCTTGCCTTGGCGAGCTGCTGGAGCTTGTGGCGAAGATCAATCTGGCGGCTGCCGCGGCCGTGCAGGATCAGGTGGGGGCCTTGCTGAGGTGGTTCCGCGGCTTTGTCTCCGCTCCTCTGTCTGGCGTCGTCGACCTTGCGGCTGGTGGTGAAGACCAAACCGCTCACGAGGGAGCGCCTTCCGCAGGCGACGGCGACGTCTAGAGGTGATCCACGGCCATTCTTTCTGTTCCGTTCCAGCGACATGTATCAGGCCTTGTGGAGGCGTTTAAACTTTTTATTTGGTATTGTGAGGACAATATGCTTGTAATATTTGCTTCGAGATTTCGCGATTTCTTTCCTATTTTCTTGCATTCTGCATCGGCAGAGCCCGGCCCCGCGCATACCTCAACCGCCATTGGGCCGACCGGAGACCGGGACGGACCAAGGGTGAGGGCTACGTGACGATTAGGCTCTGAGTCGCGATGCTCAGAGTCCCCTTGACGCATAAACATCATATAGGGAGAGTTCGTGGGATAGATTAATGTTCTCGTCGGCGCGGCCCGGCCCGGCAATCGTCTCCAACGTATATATAATTTTGATTGCTCCATGCTATATTATCTACTGTTTTAGGCAATATTGGGCTTTATTATCCACTTTTATATTATTTTGGGACTAACCTATTAACAGGAGGCCCAGCCAGATTCTTTGTTTATACCTATTCGGTGTTTGAGGAAAAGGAATATCGACGGAGTCAAAGCGGAGCGAAATCAAGCTGAAGAAGTTATTTTTGGAAGGAAAGCAACCCGGGAACTTGGAGTGCATTTCGGGGAGATCTGGGCTGCCACGAGGGTGGGGCGCCCACCCCAGGCGCCCACCCCCAGGCGCGCCCCCTACCTCATGGGGCCCCGTAGCTCCACCGGCGCCCCTGCACCCATATATACCACGATCGTAAAACTTCGAGCAGAAGATAGATCGGGAGTTCGCGCCGCAAGCCTCTGTAGCCACCAAAACCTCTCGGGAGCCCGTTCGGCGCCTCCGGAGGAGGAACCCATCACCGTGGCCATCTTCATCATCCGGCACTATCCATGAAGAGGAGGAGTAGTTCACCCTCGGGGCTGAGGGTATGTACCAGTAGCTATGTGTTTGATCTCTCTCTCTCTCTCGTGTTCCCTCTATGGCACGATCTTGATGTATCCCGAGCTTTGCTATTGTAGTTGGATCTTATGATGTTTCTCCCCCTCTACTCTCTTGTGATGAATTGAGTTTCCCCTTTGAAGTTATCTTATCGGATTGAGTCTTTTATGAGAACACTTGATGTATGTATTGCCGTGATTATCTGTGGTGACAATGGGATATCATGTGCCACTTGATGTATGTTTTGGTGATTAACTTGCGGGTTTCATGACATTGGGAACCTATGCATAGGGGTTGGCACACGTTCTTGACTCTCCGATAGAAACTTTGGGGCACTCTTTGAAGTACTTTGTGTTGGTTGGATGAATCTGAGATTGTGTGATGCATATCGTATAATCATGCCCACAGATACTTGAGGTGACAATGGAGTATCTAGGTGACATTAGGGTTTTGGTTGATTTGTGTCTTAAGGTGTTATTCTAGTACGAACTCTTTTATAGATTGATCTGAAAGAATAACTTTGAGGTGGTTTTGTACCCTACCATAATCTCTACGTTTGTTCTCCGCTATTAGTGGCTTCGGAGTGACTCTTTGTTGCATGTTGAGGGCTTGTTATATGATCTATCTATGTTATTATTATTGAGAGAACTTGCACTAGTGAAAGTATGAACCCTAGGCCTTGTTTCCTATCATTGCAATACCATTTACGCTCACTTTTACCATTAGTTACCTTTCTGTTTTTATTATTTCAGATTACAAAAACCTATATCTACTATCTATTTTGCACTTGTATCACCATCTCTTCACCGAACTAGTGCACCTATACAATTTACCATTGTATTGGGTGTGTTGGGGACACAAGAGACTCTTTGTTATTTGGTTGCAAGGTTGCTTGAGAGAGACCATCTTCAACCTACGCCTCCCACGGATTGATAAACCTTAGGTCATCCACTTGAGGGAAATTTGCTACTGTCCTACAAACCTGTGCACTTGCAGGCACAACAACATCTACAAGAAGAAGGTTGTGTAGTAGACATCAAACTCTTTTCTGGCGCTGTTGCCGGGGAGGTTAGCGCTTGAAGGTATATCTTTAGATCTTGCAATCGGATCTTTTTGTTTCTTGTTTTATCACTAGTTTAGTTTATAAAAGAAAATTACAAAAAAATGGAATTGAGTTTGTCTCATACGCTTCACTTTTATGGAAAGGATAATTGTGCTCAAGTGCTAGAAGAAGAAACTCTAAATTTTTTGGCACTAAATATTTGAATGATGAGCATGATTGCAATGTTGTTAGTATGAATTCCTTGAATATCCATGATGCTAATGATATGCAAAGCCACAAGCTTGGGGAAGCTATGTTTGATGAAGATGATATTTTTTGTCCCCCAAGCTTTGATGAGCAAATTTACTATGATGAAAGCATGCCTCCTATCTATGATGATTATTGTGATCACACGTATTCTTTAAAGAATAATGATAACCATGAAACTTGTCATCTTGATCCTAATTTTAAATCATGTGATAGTTATTTTGTTGAGTTTGCTCCCACTACTATTCATGAGAAGAATTTTGCTTATGAGGAGAGTAGTAAATTTTCTATTCTAGTAGATCATGAAAAGAATGCTTTAGGTGCTGGTTACATTGTTGAATTCATTCATGATGCTACTGAAAATTATTATGAGGGAGGAACATATGCTTGTAGGAATTGCAATAATATCAAGTTTCCTCTCTATGTGCTTCAAGTTTTGAAGCTATGCTTGTTTTACCTTCCTATGCTAGTTGATTATCGTTCCCATAAGTTGTTTGCTCACAAAATCCCTATGCATAGGAAGTGGGTTAGACTTAAAAGTGCTAGTCATATGCTTCATGATGCTCCCGTTATGTTTCAATTCCTATCTTTTATGTGAGCATCATTGTCATCATCATGCCTAGCTAGAAAGGCATTAAAGAAAAGCGCTTGTTGGGAGACAACCCAATACTTACCCTTACTGTTTTTGTGTGTTCACATGATTATGCTACTGCAGTAATCATGTTTTATAGCTTTTGTTTCAATAAAGTGCCAAGTAAGACCTTTATGATGGCTTACGGTGATAGTTGTGTTGATCCTGCTGAAAATCAGAAACTTTTGCACCCAGCAAATTAGTTTTGTTAATTCACAGAAACATGCTTCTGATCTGATTCTTTTTGCTCTGGATTGGTACATGAATTTCTTAGGACTTCCTAATTTGTTAGGATTTTTGGAGTTCCAGAAGTATACGTTTGATACAGATTACTACAGATTGTTCTGTTTTTGACAGATTCTGTTTTCTATGTGTTGTTTGCTTATTTTGATGAATCTATGAGTAGTATCGGAGGGTATGAACCATAGATAAGTTGGAGTACAGTAGATATTAAACCAATATGAATTTAAAGAATGAGTTCATTACAGTATCTAAGTGACGGTTTTACTTTATTATACTAACGGAGCTTACGAGTTTCCTGTTGAGTTTTGTGTTGTGAAGTTTACAAGTTTTGAGTACAGATTCGATGGACTATGGAATAAGGAGTGGCAAGAGCCTAAGCTTGGGGATGCCCAAGGCACCCCAAGGTAATATTCAAGGACAACCAAGAGCCTAAGCTTGGGGATGCCCCGGAAGGCATCCCCTCTTTCGTCTTCGTTCATCGGTAACTTTACTTGGAGCTATATTTTTATTCACCACATGATATGTGTTTTGCTTGGAGCGTCATTTTATTTTGTTAGTATTTGCTTGCTGTTATTTAGAATAGTGTTTTGAATCTTTAGTTTCAATAAAGAAGTCAAGGATAGCCTTTTCCATGCTTATTTTGCTAGTATACATGTTGCTGTTTGAAAAACAGAAAGTTTACCGCTGTTGCAAAAATTCCCTAGAAAAGTCAGAGAGTGGTATAATGTTGAATCTTTTTGAATATTGAGATCTGATAAATTTATTACAGTGGGGATTTTATTTCATAACTTTTGGAGTCAGGGAAGTATTGATACTCTTGCATTCTTTACAGACTGTACTGTTTTGGCAGATTGCTGTTATGGTTGCATTGTTTGCATATGTTTGCTTGTTTAATGATTCTATTTGAGTATAGGAGTATTAAATATGCAGAGGCATTTAGTATGCAATGTTGAATAATTATTTAAGTGATTTGTTACAGTAGAAAATGATAAGGTTTTGCATTGGTTTATACTAACCTATCTCACGAGTTCTTGTTGAGTTTGTTGTGAATGAAGCTTTTGATAAAAAGAGAAACCATGATATGAGAGGAATTAAGGAGACACAAAAGCTCAAGCTTGTGGATGCCCAAGGCACACCAAGATAATATTTCAAGAAGTCTCAAGCATCTAAGCTTGGGGATGCCCCGGTAGGCATCCCACCTTTCTTCTTCAACAACTATCGGTTAGTATCGGTTGAGCCTAAGTTTTTGCTTCTTCACATGAGTTGTGCTATCCTTGCATTGTAGTTTTATTTAGCTTTGCTTGATGTTTGAATAAAGTATCAAGATCTTAAATTATTAAATGAGAGAGAGTCTTCGCATAGTTGCATAATTATTTAGCTACTCATTGACCTTCACTTATATCTTTCGGAGTAGTTTGTCATTTGCTCTAGTGCATCACTTATACCTTTTAGAGCATGGTGGTAGTTTTATTTTGAAGAAATAGATGAACTATCATACTTCACTTATATTATTTTGAGAGTCTTAAATAGCATGGTAATTTTCTTAATGTTAATATACTTGGTATTCAAGATATGTGAAACTTTATTTTGAGTGAATTGAATACTAAGATAAGTTTGATGCTTGATAATTGTTTTGAGATATGGAGGTGATAATATTAAATTCATGCTAGTTGGGTGATTATGAATTCAAAGAATGCTTGTGTTGAAGTTTGCAAGTCCCGTAGCATGCACGTATGGTTAAAGTTGTGTAAAAATTTGAAACATGAAGTGTACCGGCTTGTGCATCCTTATGAGTGGTGGTCGGGGACGAGCGATGGTCTTTTCCTACCAATATATACCCCTAGGAGCATGCGTAGTACTTGATTTTGATGACTTCTAAATTTTTGCAATAAGTATATGAGTTCTTTTGACTAATGTTGAGTCCATGGATTATCGCACTTTTACCTTTCCGCCATTGCTAGCCTCTTGATGCCGTGCATTGCCCTTTCTCACCTTGAGAGTTGGTGCAAACTTAGCGGTGCATCAAACCCGTGATACGATACGCTCTATCACAGATAAACCTCCTTATATCTTCCTCAAAACAGCCACCATACCTACCTATCATGGCATTTACATAGCCATTCCGAGATATATTGCCATGCAACTTCCATCATTTTCATCATGACATACATTACTTTTGTCATATTGCCATTGCATGATCATGTAGTTGACATCGTATTTGTGGCAAAGCCACCATGCGTTATTTTTCATACATGTCACTCTTGATTCATTGCATCATCCCGGTACACCGCCGGAGGCATTCATATAGAGTCGTATCTTGTTCTAAGTTTCGAGTTGTAATCCTTATGATGTAATCAATAGAAGTGTGATGTTCATCATTATTAGAGCATTGTCCAATAAAAAAAAAGAAGAGAAAGGCCAAAAAAAGGGCCCAAAAAATAAAAAAATAAAGGGCAATGCTACTATCTCTTTTTCCACACTTGTGCTTCAAAGTAGCACCTTGTCCTTCATGTAGTGAGTCTCATATATTGTGCTTCCAAGGAGCACCTTGTTCCTCATGTAGTGAGTCTCATAAGTTGTCTTTTTATACTAGTGGGAATTTTTCATTATGGAACTTGGCTTGTATATTCCTACGATGGGCTTCCTCAAATGCCCTAGGTCTTCATGAGCAAGCGAGTTGGATGCACACCCACTAGTTTTCTTTTGTTGAGCATTCATAGCTCTAGTGCATCCGTTGCATGGCAATCCCTACTCCACATGTTGACATCAATTGATGGGCATCTCCATAGCCCGTTGATTATCCTCATTAATGTGAGACTTTCTCCTTTTTTTTCTTCTCCACACAATCCCCATCATCATATTCTATTCCACCCATAGTGCTATATCCATGGCTCACGCTCATGTATTGCGTGAAGGTTGAAAAAGTTTGAGATTATTTAAGTATGAAACAATTTCTTGGCTTGTCATCGGGGGTATAGAAATTGGGAACATCTTTGTGTGACGAAAATGAAGCATAGCCTAACTATATGATTTTGTAGGGATGAACTTTCTTTTGCCATGCTATTTTGACAAGACATGATTGCTTTGATTAGTATGCTTGAAGTATTATTATTTTTATGTCAATATGAACTTTTGTCTTGAATCTTTCGGATCTGAATATTCATATCACAAGTAAGAAGAGTTACATTGAAATTATGCCAAAGTATCCTCCGCATCAAAAATTCTTTTTATCATTTACCTACTCGAGGACGAGCGAGGAATTAAGCTTGGGATGCTTGATCGTCTCCAACGTATCTATAATTTTGATTGCTCCATACTATATTATCTACTGTTTTAGGCAATATTGGGCTTTATTATCCACTTTTATATTATTTTGGGACTAACCTATTAACCGGAGGCCCAGCCAGATTCTTTGTTTTATGCCTATTTCGGTGTTTCGGGAAAAGGAATATCGATGAGTCAAAGCGGAACGAAATCAACTTGAGAAGTTATTTTTGGAAGGAAAGCAACCCAGGAACTTGGAGTGCATTTCAGGGGAGATCTGGGCTGCCCACGAGGGTGGGCGCGCCCACCCAGGCGCGCCCCTACCTCGTGGGGCCCCGTAGCTCCACCGGCGCACCCATGCACCCATATATACCTACGTGTCGTAAAACTTCGAGAACAGAAGATAGATCGGGAGTTCAGCCGCGCAAGCCTCTGTAGCCACCAAAACCTCTCGGGAGCCCGTTCGGTGCCTGCGGGAGGAACCCATCACCGGTGGCCATCTTCATCATCCGGCGCTATCCATGACGAGGAGGAGTAGTTCACCCTCGGGGCTGAGGGTATGTACCAGTAGCTATGTGTTTGATCTCTCTCTCTCTCGTGTTCCCTCTATGGCACGATCTTGATGTATCCCGAGCTTTGCTATTATAGTTGGATCTTATGATGTTTCTCCCCCTCTACTCTCTTGTGATGAATTGAGTTTCCCCTTTGAAGTTATCTTATCGGATTGAGTCTTTTATGAGAACACTTGATGTATGTCTTGCCGTGATTATCTGTGGTGACAATGGGATATCATGTGCCACTTGATGTATGTTTTGGTGATCAACTTGCGGGTTTCGTGACATTGGGAACCTATGCATAGGGGTTGGCACACGTTCTTGACTCTCTGATAGAAACTTTGGGGCACTCTTTGAAGTACTTTGTGTTGGTTGGATGAATCTGAGATTGTGTGATGCATATCGTATAATCATGCCCACAGATACTTGAGGTGACAATGGAGTATCTAGGTGCATTAGGGTTTTGGTTGATTTGTGTCTTAAGGTGTTATTCTAGTACGAACTCTTTTATAGATTGATCCGAAAGAATAACTTTGAGGTGGTTTTGTACCCTACCATAATCTCTATGTTTGTTCTCCGCTATTAGTGGCTTCGGAGTGACTCTTTGTTTCATGTTGAGGGCTTGTTATATGATCTATCTATGTTATTATTGTTGAGAGAACTTGCACTAGTGAAAGTATGAACCCTAGGCCTTGTTTCCTATCATTGCAATACCGTTTACGCTCACTTTTACCATTAGTTACCTTGCTGTTTTTATTATTTCAGATTACAAAAACCTATATCTACTATCTATTTTGCACTTGTATCACCATCTCTTCGCCGAACTAGTGCACCTATACAATTTACCATTGTATTGGGTGTGTTGGGGACACAAGAGACTCTTTGTTATTTGGTTGCAGGGTTGCTTGAGAGAGACCATCTTCATCCTACGCCTCCCACGGATTGATAAACCTTAGGTCATCCACTTGAGGGAAATTTGCTACTGTCCTACAAACCTGTGCACCTGCAGGCCCAGCAACGTCTACAAGAAGAAGGTTGTGTAGTAGACATCACCCGCGCATACCTCAACTGCCATTGGGCTGACCGGAGACCAGGACGGACCAAGGAGTGAGGGGCTACGTGACCAGTTAGGCTCCTGAGTCACGATGCTCAGGAGTCCCCCTTGACGTGCAAACAATTCCCATACCTACCCTTGCCGAGGCCTCGGGAGGGGCGCGCGATGCCCAGGTCCAGGGGACCTAGTTAGGTGGCGTGCGCTTGGGCGTGACCCGAGCGTAGCCCCCATGCCCAGCCCCCATGCGCGGCTTTCTCGAGGGGAGGCGTTGCGGTAAGGCTGGGCGCTGGGCTCTGGGCTCCCTGAGGTTGGCACGACCGTGGGGTCGCCCTCAGTTGTTTATCACCAGCGCATAGCATAGTGCTTCCGCTTGTGCACGGGCATAGCCGCTCCTCGGCAGTGTCGACAGCCAGTAGCGAACATGGTGCTTCCACTTGGGCATGGGATGGGGCCCCCCGGGAGGAGCCCAGGCGTGTACAGCCCATACGACACGTGGCTTGCACGGCAGGGCTGCGAGGTGTATCTGGGCACTCGTGAGCCAGGGCGGGACTCACGAGGCCCTACCTCAAGGCGGGTTGCGCTTGGTCTTGAGTCCTGGTGACTGTGTGTTCCTGCAGGGTAGTTAGATGCAAGCACTCTACGTCCTCAGGTCCCAGCCCTCGAGTGAGCTCAGCCGCCGCTGGTATGCCAGCTCGCGATGCCGTGGTCAAGGCCAGGGGGTGAGGGATGGAGAGCCAGTAAGATCTCCTGAGTCGCGATGCTCAGGAGCCCCCCTTTTAAAGCGCAAGCGAATTGCATAGGATGAATAGACCCGTGGCGGGCGGCAATCGAGCAGGCGATAGAAGTTGGCAGGTTAAGCATGGAGAGCAGATCAACTTGGATAAATGCAGGAAGACACATGCCACCGGGTCCGGCCCGAGCGGCTTGGGGATGATGCAACCCGAGGGGCGCCCCCAACAAGGTAAGCTAAATACATAAGCAAAAGGGATACATGCCACAGGGACGACCCATGTGGCCTGGGAATAATGCAGCCCGAGGGGCGCTCCCAGCTAAACGAGCTTGGAAGATGTCACCTGGTTATGTAGACGAAGTAGAGTTGGTGCAGCTAAAGGCGTGCGTTGAAGAGATGACTCCTCATGAGCCGCCAGAACCCTGAGCCTCGGGAGGCTCTGGGGGTTCGGGAGGTTCCCTGAAGGCCGTCTCCATCTCCTCCAGAACGGCGTGGTACCTAGCCTCCTGAGACGCCAGGACACGCCGCATGTTGCGTTGATAGGTCGACGCCATGCTCGGCAGGCCGAAGGGCATGCGAACATAGCTGTGCGGTGGGCCCTCGCAGCGGCCCACACGCGATGGCCAGAAGAGCTCCTGAGATGCGGCCCTGTTGAGCCCTGGGATGTCGATGCAGACACGCAGCCCAGCATCCTCGCCTGGATGGGGAGCTGTGCCTCATGAGCGGCTGTGGCCGCGCATGGCTCTTGCTTCTTGCAGTTCCTGGGTGGTCTTGGTGATGAACTCTTGGGTGGTGGGCACTCCTTGCCCTGTGCTCTCCTGAGGGTCACGTGCCGCGAAGCACACCTCCAAGTGGTGCCCAAGCGCCTCCCTCGTGAGGTTGGCAAGGTCTGAGGCCCTCTAGAAGAGAGCCCCCAAGCCCTGCCCGAGGAGGGCGCCGGGCGCGCTTTCCTATGCGATGGAGGGAGGCGCCCTGGAGCGGGCGCTGATCCTGATGAGGCTCCTGCCGCGACGCCGTCCTCTTGGGGTCCTGCGCGATGCGGCAACTTCTTCTTGGGGATGGTCTCCGGAAGGCCGTCACTTCTGCTGTCGGGGTCGTCGATTGCTGCGGCTTGAAAGGCGCACTCAAGGGAGCACACCACATCCCTCTCTTCACACGGGACCGTGATGATTCCTCCACTTCCTGGCATCTTGAGAACGTTGTAGCCGTGATGAGTGACTGTCATGAACTTGGCCAGGGCTGAATACCCGAGGATGGCATTGTACGATAGGCGGATGTGCGCGACGTCGAAGTTGATGAGCTCACTGCGGTAATTCTTGCGCTCCCCGAAGGTGACAGGCAGGCGGACCTGCCCTATCGGTGTGGTGGAACCGTCGGTCACTCCTGAGAAAGGCTTGGTTGGCTGGAGCTGCTCATATGGCACTTGGAGGTTGTCGAGCGTGTCGACGGACGGGGCGTTGAGCCTGCGCCGCCGTCGATGAAGTCTTGGTGACTTGCACATTCTTGATGACCGGGAGCACAGCATAGGGAGGCGCCGGTGGTGGCTGCGCGCTTGAGCTGATCTATCGGGTTGAAGGTGATGGCACATTGGGACCACTGGCGGCGCGTGGCCTCGAGCTTGGGAGCACCGCGTTCACCTCATGGCGAACTATTTGAAAATGCCTTGAGAGGTGGGGCACAGGCACCACCCAAGATCTGCGATCGCACGCGGCTCTGAAGCCCCTCGTCCGGTGGTGGTCGTCGTTCCTTCTTGGTGGCGGCGGCGGGGAAGACGGCGTTGCCATGGGGCGATCCTCACGGCGGATCCCTCGAGCGCCCTCGCGAGGTTGGTCTGCCGCCGGTCCTCACGAGGCGGTCGCGCCACTCTGGCGTGGGCCACGGTCGTTCAGCGTCGCCTCCGCATCCTCCTCATGGCCGTAGCCCGGTCGTGCTTCGGGCGTCAGCGCAGCGTCCTTCCCGTATGGCTCTAAGCTCTTGACAGTCGCTGGTGTTGTGGGTGTTCAGGTTGTGGAAGGCGCAGAACGGTCGACCATTCTTGGATGACTCGGTCGATCTACGCCTCGCTTGGTGTCGGGCTCGCTGCGAGCACTCTCGCCTCTTTGCGCTTCACGTCCTTGGCCTTGGCCTTCTTCTCCTCCGCTCCTGCAGCTGGCAGCTCAAGGAGAGAGAGGCGCCCCTCCTCAGCTCTTGCGCACTTGGTCGCCAGGTTGAACAACTCCTGAGATGTGCAGAGCTCCTCGTGGATAGCAAGCTCTTCCTTCATCTTGATGTCACACACGCTGTCCGAAAACACGGAGATGATGGCTTCGTCCGTGACCTTGGGGATCTTGAGACGGGTGTTGTTGAAGCGTTGGATGTACTTCTGGAGGGTCTCTCCTGGTTGTTGCTTGCTGTGGCGTAGGTCACCCGCGGCTGGTGGGTGGTCACGAGTGCCCTGGAAGTTGGCGACGAAGCGGTCGCGCATCTCGTCCCAGGAGGAGATCGAGCTGTCTTTGCAGTTCGAGGAGCGAGTGGGCCCCATCCTTGAAACCATGGGAAACCAGTTTGCCATGACTTTTTCGTCACCATTGGCCGCTTTGATGCTCAGCTCATAGAGCTGCAGGAACTCCGCGGGGTCGGCGGTGCCGTCGTAGCGAGGATGCAGATCTGGCTTGAACTTGCCTGGCCAGGCGATGCTACGCAGCTCGGGGGTGAAAGCGTGGCAGCCGGCCGTGGTCGCCGGGGCCCGCTTCTGAGGGGGAGCTTGGTCTTGGCGAGGTCCACGCTGCGCCACTGCAGGCGGCGCGCGGTCTTGACGAGGTGGCATGGGGAGCGCTGGTGCAGCCTCTCGCGGCCGTGGGATTTCTTGGCAGCTTCTTTCTTCCCATGCGGGTGCCGGGCGCGGTGGATCACGCCGCGGATGCGCGCGCCTTGGTGCCAAGGCACCGTCTTGGGGTTGAGGTGGTGGAGGCATGCCATGAGCCCCGTCGCCCGCAGTTGGTTGACGGGGAGGCAGAGAGTGGGACAGCGCCGGAGAGCCCCCCGCTGCGCGGACGAGCTCGGCGACGCGGTCGAGCCACTCCTCGTAGAGGTCGTCGACGGGGCCGTAACGCAGGAGCTCGTTCGCCGCGATGAGCGCGGTGCGCGTGAGACGAAGAACCGGCAGGGGTAAGCGATGGAGTAGTGGTGCAGCCGTCTTGCCGCACCGAAGGATGCAGCGAGGACGCCTGCTGCTCGTTCCCCGCCGGGCCGGTGGCAGCGTTGGCGGCGGGAGACGGAGAACGACGAGGTGGCCCGCCTATGGGAGCCGTCTGAGCGATGCGGGCGGAGAGGGCAGCCCGACGCTCAGCTCGAGCACGGCGAGCGTCCGCTATTTAGACGACCGAGCGATGTAGCAACGAACTGATGGAAGGGAAACTACGGCGCACCCCTACCTGGCGCGCCAAATGTCGGATGTGGGGTTCCGGCAAACCCTTAAGGTTCGAACACTGGGGTGCGCGCGAAATCTCTCCCTCCTACCGATCTATGCTCTAGCTCGCTAAGATCTCGCGGACGAACTCGACCAACTCGCAACACAGAAAGACACGAGATTTATACTGGTTCGGGCCACCGTTGTGGTGTAATACCCTACTCCAGTGTGGTGGTGGTGATGGATTGCCTCTTGGGCTGATGATGAACAGTACAAGGGAAGAACAGCCTCCTGAGGTTGAGGTGTTCTTGTGCTTGTGTAGTCGAGGATGATCTGAACCAGTTCGGGATCAGTTCGGGACCAGTTGCCTCCTACTGTGGTGGCTAGTCCTATTTATAGAGGCCCTGGTCCTCTTCCAAAATATCGAGCGGGAAGGGAGCCAACAACGACGGGCAAATTTGAAGGGGGACAGCTAGTACAAGCTATCCTGACAAAAGCGGTCTTCGCCTGCGAAAAGCTCTGGGTTGACGCCGTCTTGGGCTCCATCATGACCTCCGCCTTGCCGTCCTCCTGGACTTGGTCTCGTTGCACCAATATGGAACCTTTGCCTGATGCCTCGGTACTCCTCGCCTGTGCTGGCCTCCTTAGCACCAAAGAGGAAATAGGGACGTTGCGCACGCTGGCACCCGCCTGGCACCGTTCGTCATGGCTCACGTCATGGGAGCCTCGTGAGGTTTGCCTCGCCTTGATATCTCCGCTCCTCGTGAGCCTGCCTGGTTAGGCCACTCCAGAGAAGGTCTTGCATCGTCCGCCTCGCGAGACTTGGACCCTCGCGAGGGTCTTGGGTGCCTTGTTGACGAAGATGGGCCATACTGCCTGCTGCTTGGCCACGGTGTGGGCCGAAGGCAGGCAAGTCTGGGGACCCCCGTTCCCAGAACACCGACAAGGCCCAGCCCAAATTGCTGTTTTTTGCCTATTTCAGTGTTTCGCAGAAAAGGAATATCAAACGGAGTCCAAACGGAATGAAACCTTCGGGAACGTGATTTTTGGAACAAATGTGATCCACAGACTTGGAGTGGACGTCAAGCAATCAACGAGGAGGCCACGAGGCAGGGGTTTGCGCCTACCCCCCTGGGCACGCCCTCCACCATCATGGGCCCCTTGTGGCTCCACCAACCTACTTTTTCCTCCTATATATACCTACATACCCCCAAACCATCAGCAGAGGAGCAAAAACCCTATTTCCACCGCCACAACCTTATGTACCCGTGAGATCTCATCTTGGGGACT
This sequence comes from Aegilops longissima, assembly GCA_021605205.1. Classification (NCBI taxonomy): domain Eukaryota; kingdom Viridiplantae; phylum Streptophyta; class Magnoliopsida; order Poales; family Poaceae; genus Aegilops; species Aegilops longissima. The sequence continues at coordinate 438,099,883 of CM038679.1, read as the reverse complement.
TTTCCGGTGCTCCGTCGGAGGGGGCATTGATCATGGAGGGCTTCTACATCAACACCATAGCCTCTCCGATGATGTGTGAGTAGTTTACCTCAGACCTTCGGGTCCATAGTTATTAGCTAGATGGCTTCTTATCTCTCTTTGGATCTCAATACAAAGTTCTCCTCGTTTCTCTTGGAGATCTATTCGATGTAATCTTCTTTTGCGGTGTGTTTGTCGAGATCCGATGAATTGTGGGTTTATGATCAAGATTATCTATGAACAATATTTGAATCTTCTCTGAATTCTTTTATGTATGATTGGTTATCTTTGCAAGTCTCTTCGAATTATCAGTTTGGTTTGGCATACTAGATTGATCTTTCTTGCAATGGGAGAAGTGCTTAGCTTTGGGTTCAATCTTACGATTGCTCGATCCGAGTGTGTGATGAGGGGAAGCGACACGTATTGTATTGTTGCCATCGAGGATAAAAAGATGGGGTTTATATCATATTGCATGAGTTTATCCCTCTACAAAATGTCATCTTGCTTAAAGTGTTACTCCGTTCTTATGAACTTAATACTCTAGATGCATGCTGGATAGCGGTCGATGTGTGGAGTAATAGTAGTAGATGCAGGCAGGAGTCGGCCTACTTGTCACGGACGTGATGCCTATATACATGATCATACCTAGATATTCTCATAACAATGCTTAATTCTATCAATTGCTTGACAGTAATTTGTTCACCCACCGTAATACTTATGCTATCTTGAGAGAAGCCACTAGTGAAACCTATGGCCCCGGGTCTATTTTCCATCATATTAATCTTCCGTCAACAAGATATTTTTATTACCGTTTATTTTGCAATCTTTACTTTTTATCTTTATCATAAAAATACCAAAAATATTATCTTATCATCTCTATCAGATCTCACTTTTGCAAGTGGCCATGAAGGGATTGACAACCCCTTTATCATGTTGGTTGCAAGGTTCTTATTTGTTGTGCAGGTATAAGGCGACTTGCGTGTAACCTCCTACTGGATTGATACCTTGGTTCTCAAAAACTGAGGGAAATACTTACGCTACTTTGCTGCATCGCCCTTTCCTCTTCAAGGGAAAAACCAACGCAGTGCTCAAGAGTTAGCAAGAAGGATTTCTGGCAACGTTGCTGGGGAGGTGTGCACCAAGTCAAGTCAAGATTTGATTTCCCGACAACGAGCCATTTCTGGCGCCGTTGCCGGGGAGTCTACGCACAAGTCAAGACATACCAAGTACCCATCACAAACTCTTATCCCTCGCATTACATTATTTGCCATTTGCCTCTCGTTTTCCTCTCCCCCACTTCACCCTTGCCGTTTTATTCGCCCTCTTTTTCCGTTCGCCTTTGTCGCTTGCCTTTTGCGTCCCGTGTGCCGTCATGGCTAGTTCTTTATCTACTCCTTTGTCCCCCGAGTTTGAAGTTCTTCACTTCAAACAAAAACAAGGAGAAAATTTAAAAGATGCTTGGTACATGATGATAGAATCCTATCGTGGTTGCACTATAGAGGGAGATTTCAAGGTTTTACTTCATAATTTTTATGTTCGGCTAACCTTATCCCATAGACAACTCCTTGATTTTGCCGCCAAAGGGAATTTTATTGAAACTGATCCTAGTTTTGCTTATGAAATTATAGAGGGGATAGTAGGAGTACTTCCCCCACAAAAGGGACTAACTCTTACCCAAGAGGAAACCCAAATCTTTGAAAAATTAGGCGAATTGCAAAAATCTCTTGAACCTTTTAAAAATGTTGGAGGAAACCTCAATCGTATGAATACATTGATCACACTTTGGAATAAACGGTTGGATGCTCTAGATCTAAGTATCTATGAGTATGAAGGGAAATGTAAGGAACCTCCCGCATTCGAGCATAACTCCACTAAAAAGATAAATACCAAAGATGGCAATACCTAGATCTATCCTTGCTTTTATGCCTAGCTAGGGGCGTTAAACGATAGCGCTTGTTGGGAGGCAACCCAATTTTATTTTATTTTCTTGCTTTTTGGTTCTGTTTAGTAATAAATAATTGGTCTAGCCTCTGGTTAGATGTGATTTTGTGTTTTAATTAGTGTTTGTGCCAAGTTAAACCTATAGAATCTTCTTGGATGATAGTTATTTGATCTTGCTGAAAATTCCAGAAACTTTCTGTTCACGAAAACAATTGTTAAAAATCACCAGAACGTGATAAAATACTGATTCAAATTGAAGTAGATCAATAAACAAATTATCTAGCTCTTCCTATTTTGGTAGAATTATTGGAGTTCCAGAAGTTTGCGTTAGTTACAGATTACCACAGACTGTTCTGTTTTTGACAGATTCTGTTTTTCGTGTGTTGTTTGCTTATTTTGATGAATCTATGGCTAGTAAAAGAGTTTATAAACCATAGAGAAGTTGTAATACAGTAGTTTTAACACCAATATAAATAAAGAATGAGTTCATTACACTACCTTGAAGTGGTGTTTTGTTTTCTTTCGCTAGCGGAGCTCACGAGATTTTCTGTTAAGTTTTGTGTTGTGAAGTTTTCAAGTTTTGGGTAAAGATTTGATGGATTATGGAACAAGGATTGGAAAGATCCTAAGCTTGGGGATGCCCGAGGCACCCCAAGGTAAAATTCATGGACAACCAAAAGCCTAAGCTTGGGGATGCCCCGGAAGGCATCCCTTTTAAATCTTAAATCTATCGGTAACTTTACTTGGGGCTATATTTTTATTCACCACATGATATGTGTTTTGCTCGGAGCGTCTTGTATGATTTGTGTCTTTGCTTTTTAGTTTACCACAATCATCCTTGTTGTACACACCTTTTGAGAGATACACACATGATTCTTAATTTGTTAGAATACTCTATGTGCTTCACTTATATCTTTTGAGCTATATAGTTTTTGCTCTAGTGCTTCACTTATATCTTTTAGAGCACGGTGGTGGTTATATTTTATAGAAATTATTGATCTCTCATGCTTCACTTATATTATTTAGAGATTCTTAAACAGCATGGTAATTTTCTTTAATTGTGAAATTAATCTGAATATGATAGGCGTCCAAGATGAGCATAATAAAAACTTCCATATTGAGTTCATTGAATATCATGAGAAGTTTGATACTTGATAAGTGTTTTGAGATATAAAGGTGGTAATATTAGAGTGTGCTAGTTGAGTAATTGTGAAATTGAAAAAAAATACTTGTGTTAAGGTTGGCAAGTCCCGTAGCATGCATGTATGGTAAAAGTTGTGTGACAATTTTCACACATAAGGTGTTCTTTTATTACTTTCCTTATGAGTGGCGGTCGGGGACGAGCGATGGTCTTTTCCTACCAATCTATCCCTCTAGGGGCATGCGTAGTAGTACTTTGCTTTGAGGGCTAATAACCTTTTGCAATAAGTATATGAGTTCTTTATGACTAATGTGAGTCCATGGATTATGCGCACTCTCACCCTTCCACAATTTTCTAGCCTCTACGGTACCGTGCATTGCCCTTTCTCGCCTTGAGAGTTGGTGCAAACTTCGCCGGTGCATCCAAACCCCGTGATATGATACGCTCTGTCACACATAAACCTCCTTATATCTTCCTCAAAACAGTCACCATACCTACCTATCATGGCATTTTCATAGCCATTTCGAGATATATTGCCATGCAAATTTCCACCGTTCTGTTTATTATGACATGCTCCATCATTGTCATATTGCTTTGCATGATCATGTAGTTGACATTGTATTTGTGGCAAAGCCACCATTCATAATTTTTCATACATGTCACTCTTGATTCATTGCATATCCTGGTACACCGCCGGAGGCATTCACATAGAGTCATATTTTTGTTCTAAGTGTTGAGTTGTAATTCTTGAGTTGTAAGTAATAAAAGTGTGATGATCATCATTATTAGAGCATTGTCCCATGTGAGGAAAGGATGATGGAGACTATGATTCCCCCAGAAGTTGGGATGAGATTCTGGACTAAAAAAAAGAGGCCAAAAAAAAGAGAAGGCCCAAGAAAAAAAAGGAAACAAAAATGAGAGAAAAAGAGAGAAGGGACAATGTTACTATCCTTTTTCCACACTTGTGCTTCAAAGTAGCACCGTGATCTTCATGATAGAGAGTCTCCTATGTTGTCACTTTCATATACTAGTGGGAATTTTTCATTATAGAACTTGGCTTGTATGTTACAATGATGGGCTTCCTCAAAATGCCCTAGGTATTTGTGAGCAAGCTAGTTGGATGCACACCCACTTAATTTCTTTTGTTGAGCTTTCATATATTTATAGCTCTAGTGCATCCGTTGCATGGCAATCCCTACTCCTCTCATTGACATCAATTGATGGGCATCTCCATAGCCTATTGATTAGCCATGTCAATATGAGACTTTCTACCTTTTTGTCTTCTCACATAACCCCCATCATTATACTTTATTCCACCCATAGTGCTATAACCATGGCTTACTCTCATGTATTGCGTAAGGGTTGAAAAGGCTGAAGCGCATTAAAAAGTATGAACCAATTGCTCGGCTTGTCATCGGGGTTATGCATGATGAGAACGTTTTGTGTGACAAAATTGAAGCATGGCATAACTATATGATTTTGTAGGGATGAGCTTTCTTTGGCTATGTTATTTTGATAAGACATAATTTCTTGGTTAGTATGTTTGAAGTATTATTCTTTTTATGTCAACATTAAACATTTATCTTGAATCTTCGGATCTAAATATTCATGCCACAATAAAAAGAATTACATTGAAAATTATGCTAAGAAGCATTCCACATCAAAAGTCCTGTTTTTATCATTTACCTACTCGAGGACGAGCAGGAATTAAGCTTGGGGATGCTTGATACATCTCCAACGTATCTATAATTTTTATTGTTCCATGCTATTATATATTCTGTTTTGGATGTTTATTGGGCTTTATTATACACTTTTAGATTATTTTTGGGACTAACCTATTAACCGGAGGCCCAACCCAAATTGCTGTTTTTTTGCCTATTTCGGTGTTTCGCAGAAAAGGAATATCAAGCGAGTCCAAAGCGGAATGAAACATTCAGAGCGTGATTTTGGAACAAGCGTGATCCAGAGGAATTGGAGTGGACGTCAAGCAATCAACAAGGAGGCCACGAGGCAGGGGGCGCGCCTACCCCCCTGGGTGCGCCCTCCACCCTCGTGGGCCCCTCGTGGCTCCACCGACCTACTTCTTCCTCCTATATATACCTACGTACCCCAAACCATCAACAGAGGAGCAAAAACCCTATTTCCACCGCCGCAACCTTCTGTACTCGTGAGGTCCCATCTTGGGGCCTTTCCCGGTGCTCCGCCAGAGGGGGCATTGATCACGGAGGGCTTCTACATCAACACCATAGCCTCTCCGATGATGTGTGAGTATTTACCTCAGACCTTCGGGTCCATAGTTATTAGCTAGATGGCTTCTTCTCTCTCCTTGGATCTCAATACAAAGTTCTCCTCGCTTATCTTGGAGATCTATTCGATGTAATCTTCTTTTGCGGTGTGTTTGTCGAGATTCGATGAATTGTGGGTTTATGATCAAGATTATCTATGAACAATATCTGAATCTTCTCTGAATTCTTTTATGTATGATTGATTATCTTTGCCATCCTCTTCTAATTATCAATTTGGTTTGGCCTACTAGATTGATCTTTCTTGCAATGGGAGAAGTTCTTAGCTTTGGGTTCAATCTTGCGGTGCTCGATCCCGTGTGATGGGGAAGCGGCACGTATTGTATTGTTGCCATAGAGGATAAAAAGATGGGGTTTATATCATATTGCATGAGTTTATCCCTCTACATCATGTCATCTTGCTTAAAGCGTTACTCCGTTCTTATGAACTTAATACTCTAGATGCATGCTGGATAGCGGTCGATGTGTGGAGTAATAGTAGTAGATGCAGGCAGGACTCGGTCTAGTTGTCACGGACGTGATGCCTATATACATGATTACCTAGATATTCTCATAAGTATGCTCAATTCTATCAATTGCTCGACAGTAATTTGTTCACCCACCGTAATACTTATGCTATCTTGAGAGAAGCCACTAGTGAAACCTATGGCCCCCGGGTCTATTTTCCATCATATTAATCTTCCGTCAACAAGCTATTTTTATTACCGTTTATTTTGCAATCTTTACCTTTTATCTTTATCATAAAAATACCAAAAATATTATCTTATCATCTCTATCAGATCTCACTTTTGCAAGTGGCCGTGAAGGGATTGACAACCCCTTATCGCGTTGGTTGCAAGGTTCTTATTTGTTGTGCAGGTATAAGGCGACTTGTGTGTAACCTCCTACTGGATTGATACCTTGGTTCTCAAAATCTGAGGGAAATACTTACACTACTTTGCTGCATCACCCTTTCCTCTTCAAGGGAAAAACCAACGCAGTGCTCAAGAGGTAGCAATCATCAGGTTCCTCGGTGACGTCGGGCAAAGAGACGGCTATACACCTCTTTTGGGCCAATCGCTCATCGGGCTCCACGGGAAGCGTAGCCGGGCTTAGGTTGCGACGCTCTGGAGTGGGTGATGGGGATGGGGATGAGGATCTCATGGGAAAGAGGCGTTTGGTAGGCGTCATCTAAGAAACTCAGGATGGCTTTGGGTATGGAGATCGGTGGGTAGCTGCAGGCAACCGGCAGATGTTGACAATGGAGGCCTTGCGGTGGCGGCAGCGGCGGGGACTTTGCTAGGGTTTCGGGCGAGGGAGGTGTGTGTGTGTGTGTGTGTGTGTGTGTGTGTGCGCATTCCGAGGAGGTTTTGGTGTGTGTGTGTGAAGGGGGGGGGGGCGGGGTGTTTGAGGAAATTACGCGGGCACTGAAAATTTTGCTACGAGGGAGTCAAAGGCGGGAGTGAAATGCCGGGCTATTGAAATTTTTGATGATAGTGCATCGCACATGGTCCGGAGATAACAACCGTGTGTTATGAAACAGAAAAACCCTCGAGATGGGCAGATATTTTCTAGGGATGCAGGCGGGATTGGGAACAAGAAACATCACACACGGTCCGGAGATAACAACCGTGTGTTATGAAATAGAAAAACACTCGAGGCGGGCACATATTTTTGAGAGGGGGAGCCTCGTGGAGCCCAATGTACTGTGCGGATGTGTGCGTGACAGGTGCACCGCCGTGGCACGCGGTTAGTTTGAGTGAACCGTGTCTGTTGTGTCATCCGACTTGTCTAATGTTCATAAATTTGGCAAAGAATGATGCGGGAGAGGGTCAGAACACAAACACACTTGCATGTGGACCAAATTTATGTATCAAAAGGGTGGTTTGGTTTTCAAATACCAAATGCAACTTCGATGTGGCACCTCTCTCGAAAAGCGCATGGTATTGCTTGCTCCCACCCCTCGTGTAGCCGACACGAAGGGAATCGTAAGCTATGAATGCATGCCCCTCCCCTCAACCGAGGTTCACCTATCAAAGTCTTGAAGTAGCTAGCAGCCCCCTCCTCCCTCGTGTCGGCCGGCACGAAGGGAATCCTAAGCTATGAATGCATGCCCCCCAACCGAGGTTCACCGTAGCAAAGTCTTGAAGTAGCTAGCAGCCCCCTCCCTTATGTCGCACGAAGGGAATCCTAAGCTACTGAATGCATGACCCTCACCCGAGGTTCACCTAGCAAACTGTAAAGTAGAGCTAGCAGCCCCCTCCCTCGTGTCGACACGAAGGATTCCTAAGCTATGAATGCATGCCCCCAACCGAGGTTCACCTAGCAAAGTCTTGAAGTAGTTAGCAGCCCCCTCCCTCATACGAAGGGAATCCTAGCTAAGCTATGAATGCATGCCTCCCCCAACCGGGGTTCACCCTAGCAAAGTGTGAAGTAGCTAGTAGCCACCCCTCCCTCATGTCGGCACGAAGGGAATCCTAAGCTATGAATGCACATGCCCCCCCCAACCGAGGTTCACCTAGCAAAGTCTTGAAGTAGCTAGCAGACCCCCCTCCTTGTGTTGGCACGAAGGGAATCCTAAGCTATAAATGCATGCCCTCCCCCTAACCGAGGTTCACCCTAGCAAAGTGCAAAGTAGCTAGCAGCCATCCCTCCCTCGTGTCGGCACGAAGGGAATCCTAAGCTATGAATGCACATGCCCCCCAACCGAGGTTCACCTAGCAAAGTGCGAAGTAGCTAGCCCCCCTCGTGTCGGCACGAAGGGAATCCTAAGCTATGAGCATGCCCCCCTCGCCCAACCGAGGTTCACCTAGCAAAGTGCAAAGTAGCTAGCAGCCCCCACCCCCCTCGTGTCGCCACGAAGGGAATCCTAACTAAGCTATGAATGCATGCCCCCCAACCGAGGTTCACCTAGCAAAGTGCGATGTAGCAACTCCCCCCCCCCACACACTTTCAGTCGGCGGACAGAGAGGCATATATCTCACCAAGATGGATCGTAAAACGGACCAAGAATAATCCACCTTGGTCGTACAACCTCTCTCTTGTTGTTGGTCAAAGTGATGGCCGTCCATGCGACCCCGGATATGGGCTAGCTCTCCAATAATCATGCAAGTAGCTAGTCCGCGAAGACAACCACTGCATGCGTGTGGCCCAAACATATGTATGGAGAGGTGTGTTTTTAAGTAACAACGGAACAATTTTGATGTGGCACCGTGATTTTGAACTAGAAATCCCCACACTGAGTGAGGGTTAGGTTGACGATGCATATGTATGTTACACCACACTTCAAGCCAACGACGGGGATTCATATATGCATGCATGCGTGCATAGTATATGCGCTCAGACTTAATTAGGTCTGAATCTCACCATGACCTATACTACGATAACACGAACCAAATGAAGAATCTGATGGTAACCTATCTTGTTGTTGGTCAAGGTGATCATGGATGTCTAAGCGGGCCCATGAATATATAGGCTTGTCGCCGATAACCATGTGAGGGAGTGTATCGTTCGAAGGCAACCACTACATGCATATGTATGGAGGTGATGCATGCATGCATGTTTGAATACACAACATTGATCTGGCGCGTGTGTCAAAAATTGTACACTAGCTCCCCAACAGAGCGAAATCGGTTCATGATGGTGTCATTGTACTAGCCACCTCGACTCGATGGGAGGGATTCATGCGTACACATGCATGTGTGTGTGCTCAAAGTGTATCATGCATGTCATCCCAGAGCAAAAATAATAATCCCCTCCTAAGTCAAATTAACCTCTCTTGTTGTCAGGCAAAAAGAAGTGATGGACCAAGCGGGCCCATAGATGGAAAGCATCGATATCGCTGATAACCGCTTAAGTGGGTGCGAGAGGACAACCACAACCGCTTTTCATGTGGGCCAAACATATATATGTTGAATACCCAAAATGCACAACTTTTATGTGCCACATGCCTAAAAAACCGCAAACCACACACCCACACAGAGCGAGGTTCATATCAAGCGTACTACATATGATGGTCCCCTTCCCCCCTCTTCACCGCATACTATATGCTCCTACCGTAATATATGTACAAACCAAAAGAATCCTCATCGATGGTGAAATTAATTAACCTCTCCCGATGTAGGTCAAAGTGATGCATGCATGCATGCATCGGCGATAACCTCGTGGGCCCACAGATGGAAGCATCACTGCGTGAGTGTCCTAGCTAGGATATATATGCATGTGGCCCAAAAAGGTGTTGTGTGATGTTTGAATAACCAATTTCACAATTTTGATGTGGCACGTGCCTCCGTAACCAAAAAGTCTCGACACTAAGTGAGGTGTACTTGTTCACGGACGCATACGTATAGTATATATGCTAGTCCCCTCCCACCTCTTCGACACGTACTATATACCACCATAACACAAACAAAAAAGATTCTACCTTGCTGGTCAAATTAACCTCTTTGCGGCTGTTCGTCAAAGTGATGGGCGGCGACCTCGCGGGCCTGAAAGCGTCACACGCGAGTATCGAGTGTCGTGTAGGACAACCATCGACTGCATGTGGAAAAACATTTATGTATGAAAGGGTTGTGTAATGTTTTAAATAACAATTTCACGACTCTGATGTGGCACCAGCCTGCCTAACAAAGCAGCCAACCCACACGGTGGCTCACAACTCGTAGTGTCTTGAGCCACCCGCCACCCCTGCACGCACACACCCACACACACACGCGAATCCACCGCAACTACAATGGATGTTAAATTAATTATCCCATGGTGAACATACATGTTACCAAAGGAGGGCGTTTTAATTTCAAAAAATCACATAGATCATTAAGACGTTTTAGTACATTGATTGATTGATTTTCTATGGGTATAATGTGCAAAAATCAAATTTGAGCTACATGCACACGTGACAGTGCACCTAAATGGATTGCAAAAACACATGTGTCTCACTGGGTGCATGTTTACTCCCCGTGCAACAAATTTCAAACATTGAAAATCTTGATTTTTAAATTCTAGTACATCCAAAACTTATTTGAAGTTCATGAAACTTATCGTGTTGTCATATGGACACCAATACAAAGTGGCATTGTACTTTTTTTTGTCAAATTTGAGACCAGTTTTGATGTGATCTTTATCTAATTACAGACGAGAGATTATTAATATTTAGGAACCAATATCCCAAACGGATTATTTATTCGAACCATGGCGTTAGACCAACAATGGATCGTGCCATGCTTGGTTAAGCAATAAAGCGGCAAAATTAATCATCAAATAGAAAAACAATATCGTGCCGCCCTTGCTTTCCGTGTGGCGTCGCGGCGGCGTGAGTTGACGGGGCGCATGCGAGCAGATCCGCCTTGAGGAGACGGGAGGCGTGCGTGCAGTGTGTGAATTGACGCGGGCGTGCGCGCTCTGCTAGTGTCATCGGGAGGCGTGTGAGTAGCTGTGTGAAACTTTGGTAGGCATGCCAGCAGTCCGGTGTGCAGGCTCACTGGGAGGCGAGCCATCAGTTTGACCGCCGCCCGCCTCTCTCCCACAACTCCCACTACTCCATATTAATGGTGCGCCCGAGCGACCGCACCCCCATCCTTGCTACGCGCACACAATCCTCTCTCTCCGATTGCATCCTCGACGCCGCTCTCAGTCCTCAAAGCCGTCAGTGTATGAGGATGCCACCGAAGCGCCCCATCGGAGGGAGTGGCGACGCCGGGGCTGCTAAAGCACCGAAGCACGACGTGGAGATGGAGACAGAGGTTGTCGTCACCGCCGGCGAGTTATGGCTGCACCCTAACATTGTCGACGGCGTCGAGCTTCCACAGCCGGAGGCGGAGTTCCACACCGACTCCGACGACCACTCCGGCGACGACTCCGACGACCACTCCGGCGACGACTGTGACGACGACGGACAGCTGGTTAGTCATCTATACCCATTTATGTGTCAAATAGATCATAGGGTTTCTCTTGTTACTCTTGCCTCCCCCTTTTTGGGATAGAAATCATGTGGTTATGTTCTCCCAATCCATGAAATCTGAGTAAGTTTCGTTAGATCCCTGTAGTGTATTGATTGTTTGAATGGTACAGGTGATAAGTGATTAGTTGTTTCATCTGTGCAAATGATTTCTGCTAGCAATACAACTAGGGTTAGTGTTCGTGCTAATAATTCCTAGCTAGGACTTGACAATTGATTTTGAATGACCTACCTATGTTTGTGCCATTATTTTCTTCAAAATTGGTCTGTACATAGATGACTGTGCTTAAAAATCGAACCATAATCTCTAGATAGTATAAATAAATAGCCATAAATTCCCAATCCTACTTCACGGCATGTAATCAGTGATTTGATGCCAAATTTGTTTTACTATTTGTATAGGTGTTGTCTGATGATGTGGACAGCGAGGATGAAGATGCCCAGAGGAGGTACAAGAGGCGAATCCTAAGGGAGCTTTATGCGGGAATGCATAGCAGGCGTATTAGGACCTGGAACGACGGCTATGGATGCCCATTTTGGTACCACAAGATTCATGACGCGTATCTAAGTGTTCCGGCGCATGCAAGAGGACGGGCCGTTGCCTCCTTCAAGCGAAGTATTCTCGTAGGGTGGCGCCTGGCGCATCTGTTGAGTACTGGAGAAGCTTGAGGATCGTGTCGGCCGCATGTGAGATGATATGTGGGATGGATCGAACTATATGCGCTTGAGTATGCTTAATGACGGTTGAACTATGCACTTATGGTTGAACTATGCTTATATGCGTGTGCGCTTATTATCTATGTCGAGTATGTTAAATATTTTGCAAAATTTTGGTAAAAGTTACAACGGGGACCAATAAACCAGGATGGAGGTATCGTCAATCACACGGTTCCCAAAATTGGAGCGTGTGCAATGACTTTCATTCTGCCTACTACGTCAATCACACACGGTTCGCTCTAGCAAACCGTCGCCCCCAAAATTCTTTGTGGGACAGAAAACCCTCACCACCCAATTCAAAAAAGAAAAAAGAAAACCCTCACCATCCCCATGTCACAAAAACCCTCACCCTGCCCGCCACCCCCTCAGCCCCTCCGGTACGTTCCCCATTCACACCTGCACAAGCTTTTCCGCGTCTATGCCATGGCACCGCCTATCGTGGTGGTAAACACTTAGCTCGCCGCCCGTCGCCGCCGCCAGGCTGTTGGCAAAGCCCACCGCATTTTGCCACTTCCGCTTGCCGCCGCCTATCGCCATAGACTTTCTCGATGCTGCTCGCGGTCGACCCAGCTCCGCTCGGTTGGGGAATCTGCCGTACTGAGGGTTCTTTCTCTTGGACGAGAAGGTAACTAATTTAACAAGATATTATCTCATCTCTTATCCCAGTTCATCTGCCTCCTTTAATCACCCGACAGAAATTGCCGGAGCTGATTTGAGGGTTTTCTTTCATTCATAGAATGTACAGTGCACCGACACTTCAGGACTTGGCGACCGCCGCCACAGATTCCATCTCATCATACCAGATAACTTGAGGATGCTCGCGGTATGTTCAATCTCACCCTAAATCGGTTGGCATGGCCTACTTTCCCGAACATATTCTAAATATTGCTACATTTGGATAAAATGTGCCACATGCACCATATACGTCAAAGGGGATTTTCCCGTCTTCTTTCTATATTAGGCAAATTAATGATGTATTGTTCTTTCGATTACTCTCATATTTCCATGACATCATGTTTATCTTATCTATTTAATTATAGACTTTTGTCCTTCGATTTCAACTGTTGTACAGTTCTTTCAATTTGGGCCCATATTTGCATGTTACCATATTTTCTTTAACAATCCTACCATTTTCTGTAAGACATCCCTCGCTATGCAACAGATTATGTAGTGCACAATTTTTCCCTTTACATACATCAAGGCTCCACGAATGTCATACTGCACACAAGATTTACAATCGTTGCTACTGTAAGACTTGATGAACGTGGTGACTCCTATTTTGGCACTGGCTTTTGGAATGAAATTGCAAAGTTTTATGTCTTGAAAGTGGCACTAAAATTACCTTTGCACATAGAAGGGCCTGGTCATGAGATATATGCTAACTTCCCCGACAAAATCATCTGTCCAGACTTTGTTAGAAGTAAGTTATCTTTTCAACTATCTGCATATGTTGACTTACCCGGCAATGTCAAATGAATTGTGTAGTATTTAAGCAACCAATTGTTATTCCCTTTTCTTACTATATCCCTACCTAATAACCTCTAGTTACCAATACACTTTTCTATTGCCTCGTTTTAACTAAATATTCCCTGTACTCCCATTTCTATCGAAGCGCCCGACAAGGAGACTCGGAGGTGGAGAGCAGGGCTGCCAACAAGTGGAGGCGGGCGAGCTAGAACATAGCGACTCCAGTGAGGCCTAGACTTAATCAGTAGCCTCCCGATGATATGTTGAGAGTCATCATCTCCCTCCTCCCAATCAAATATGGGGCGCGGACAACCCTCCTTTCCCGGCGGTGGCGCCCCCTATGGAACTCCAACCCTCTCGACCTCATCGACATCCACGAGCTCTACCATGGCTATCGCAAAAGCTTGGATGCGTTCTCCAAGATCCTTGGCAGTCACCTTAGCCCAACCAAAGGCCTTAGAATGGGCAAGTTCTGTTCCAACGGCAAGAACCGAGCCAAGCTTGATGACTGGTTCCGATCCCCCGCCCTAGATCAGCTCGAGGAGCTCACTTTTGATGATATGCAGTCGCTGCCAACATCCGCACTCCGCCTCGCGCCCATGCTGCGCATCACCAAGTTCAAGAACTGCCATTTCCCGCCGCTTAGTGACGTGCCCTCTCTTATTCTACCACGACTGAAGCACATCGAGCTCGTCGTCGTCTGCCTCTCAAAGGGTGACATGGAGCGCCTTCTCCGTGGTTGTATTGCACTCGAGTACCTTCATCTTGAGGCGATCAATGGGTTGAGTACCTTCCACATCACCTCCATGACTCTCCGGACTATTTATGTGTGTTGCTGGTGCGGCAGGAAGACATCACAAAAGGTGGACCACGGTATGGTCATCCAGGACACACCTGCACTTGAGAGATTACTTGTAGTTGATCAAGAAGGTCCAACAAGAATCAATGTCATGTCTGTGTCGAAATTGACAGTGGTGGGCTACTCGTCTGACAAATACTCGGAACTTGTTATTGGATCCACACCCGTTCAAGTACAACAACCGCCTTCTACCTCTCCTTCTACAAATTAACATTATTTCTAATTTTGAAGATGTTTGTTCGTCTATCATTCAGAAAATGATTTTGACAAGCTTGACCCTGAAACTGCGCACAGTGAAGGTCTTGGCACTAGAATCTATCGGGCCCGACTTGGAGCAAGTTGTCAGTTTCCTGAGATGCTTTTCGTGCCTGGAGAAGCTATATATCGAGGTGATGTTCCTTTCCTGTTAAATGTTAACCATAAGGGAGTTCAATTTGTGACACCTTTTTCCAAGTTTACAATGACAATGTACTGCAATTTCTGAAGGTTCTTTTGGAGGATTTCAGTACATACATGCCCCCCATATTGGTTGCTTGATCCATATGGTTACATTCAATCGCATTTCTCCTTTGGATTCATCTGTACTAGTTTTCTTAGGGAACTTTTCATCCCTCCAACCTCTTGTGAAGAAGGCTACATTTTCTAGAATGTAATCAAATGCCCATGTTAATCATGTCGGATCGAAGATGGCATGTTAGTGCATTTACCAAATCCTGCAACCAAATAGCTAGGCCTGTAGTAATGTTCAAAACTGCATGTAGGCACTAACACGTTTTCTTCTTTTGCAGATAATATTAGGCCCAGTGGTGGATAATGTGATACAATATAACAATCTTGTCGAATGCCTAGATCTGCATCTCTCAGAAATTACTTTGAACACCTACCGAGGGACCTTACCAGAGATTATATTCGCCAGGTTCTTTGATCTCAGAGCAAGGGTCTTGAAGGAAATGAGGTTTGCCCTACATTTATTTCGCAAAAATGAATGAATGCATTGATCAGCGCTTGGCGCTGCGGCAGAATGGAGTAGGCTCCGAAAATGCTGAATTTCATTTTGGAACTTCAGATGACAGACTAATAGGAAGTCATCGGGTCAACCCCATACATGACTTCTCAGTGGCTGACCCCTTTGCAAAAATTGTGAGGTTTCTAAGCCAGACTTAGAAGCGGTGATATTAGTTTCAACCTCTCTGATATCCATGTTCAGCGCATCAGCGCGAGCGTTTGCAGCTGATGAGCTGAATTTCATTTCTAATATCAGTTTGAACCTTGTAATCTTCAAATTTGAGCCATATAACTCTGGAATTTGAACCTTGTAACATTTCAAACTTTTGTGGTACAATCCTTGAAATGGCATCATATGAGACTCGTATATTGCTAGCACTATTTTGACCTTAATATGCAATGGTCTTAGATTTTATTAACCATTCTCGAATTAGTTTACCTTGTCGATCTCACAGCACATGATCTGTATAGCTAACTCGACTGCGATCTTCGACAATATTGCACACAGTTGGTTTCTTCCACCGTGTGCCTTTGTCGAGCGCAGAATTAATTATCGCACTTTCAGTGTCCATCATCACCCATACGTGTAACTTTGACCTCATCACCCAAGGGTAAACTTATGACCGAAGTCATTCCACACACTTTGTTTTACAAAGTATTTTGCCAATAAACGCATACGATTTGTCCCTCTTCTAGCCGACAGCGTGGCCAAACTAGCCGGGCGGGGGAAGCTTGCCTGATAAACAGCGTGATAGCGTGATGGCTTGAGAACGAGCTCTTCAAGCCCACGCTTTGGGGTGTGGTGTTGTCAGCGTGCCTTTGGATTCGGAATCCTCCGCTATGAACGGCGTGACAAGGCGTGATGATTACAGGCGGTGACCCCATTTATTACATGGCCATTTAACCTACCCTTGTGTCTCTTCAACCTTTCGATCGCGCCCCACCATTGCAAGAAGCACACCCACCACGAGGAATTCTTAGAGGGTATCTCTGCGGCTCAATGGCGCTCGGCGGCTGCCGAGCGATGAGCAGCAGTTCACCATGCGTGCCGTGGTGGACACCCACAGAAGGTTCATGGACCTCTCGGTGGTGTATACCAACGACCCGGACTGGGCGGAGCACTCCATCCACATCATGGAGTTGTTGCTTGCCGAGGAGAAGTACAAGGTGGTCATGTTCTACCTCGAGTACGCCCGCGCTTGTGCCGGGTCTCGTCCCAAGGTCGCTGTCGCCCAGATGTGCGTGCGCCACCACGTCCTCGTCTACCACTACTGCCTGGCCACAAGGCCTTGTGAGCGTTTTGCCAGGTTTGTCAACAGCCCCCACTACATGTTCGCTACGGTGGACATTACCAACGATGTAGAGGCGCTCGATAATTCGGGCATCGCCTGCTAGAATCTTGTCGACATCTAGGGCCAATACAAGATTAGGGGCAGCAACGAGCATGATAAGGACTCACTGGTTCACCCCGCCGAGGCCATCATCGACCCCTACTACAGAGACATGAAGGATTCGTGCAACAAGGACAAGCGTGCCTGGCACTCGGCCTGGATGGAGAAACTCGGCAAAGCTCACGTCGTGTACGCGGCCAAGGAGGCGTACACGAGCTACGACATGTACAGGCGGATCATTGACATGAGGAAGCCCCTCCTTCCCCAAAACGCCAGGGATCCAGTTGGAAGCAGAGCAATGGCAAGCGTCGTCGCAACAATAAGTAGATGATTAGATCCTCGTTTCTCCTACTTTAGTATGCATGTAATTGCTTTCTTTGGTGTGTGGAAATGTTATGTGTGTAGTCACTTGTGTAATTGTATGCTTAATTTGGTTATGCAATGTTGTCTTTTTAAGTATATATGTTGATGATGTAGGCAGAGCGTAGATGTTGTGCGGACAAAGAAAATCACATCGCACACGGACTAAACAATGGAACCCATCGGTGATGTTTTCATCAATCACTCACAATTGTATACCAGCAATCGTTTGCTCACAACACACACTGCTTGTTAGCAGTAATCGTCTGTGTTGTTATCGGTCTTTGCACACGTCTCCAGTTACAGACCTATTTGCCTCGTATCATACACGTCTTGTTCATTTGAACCATTTCTATTCTCATGTCTCAATGCAAACAGTTCATCCGAGTGAACAGCATGCCGTATATCGCACACACCTTTGATCTGGCTGACCGTTTCTTTTGTGTTGCCTAATCACAAATAGTTTATCCGAGTGAACCATATGTTGTGTATCGCACACACCTTCATCTGGCGCCTATTTCTTTTGTTCCTCCTCATCGCAAACAGTTAATTGAACTGAACTGTATGCCCTTCATCACATACGCAAATAAAACCTGAATCGTGTTTGATGCATCCATCATCGCAAATGTTTTATATATTTTTGACGGTTTTCATACAGCACCGTTTGCGATTATTGAACCGCACACAGTTTCTCGAATGGTCTCTGATCATAGTGTCGCGTGAGCAGCATCCTGCAGTAGTGTAATACAAGTCATACATACATGGCGGTTCATGCTTATGGGCCTTAATTCGCTGTTGGGCTTTGGGCCCTTAGCAAGTCCGCTTCGTGAATCGCCACCTTCAATATCTTCATGGGCTTTGTCTTGATAAACCGCCATTGGTATAACCCGGCCCCTTCTAGGCGGGTTATATCCAATAGTCATATCCCCAACATCTACAATACTAGGGAAGGCTCTCTTGGGAATCTCCCATGTTGTATCGTAAAAGGTCCAGATCGATGTGTCCAAACATTTTTGTTATCCAACACGGTGTCATTCTCTCCGTTCCTAAATATAAGTATTTCTAGAGATTCTAATTTAGACTACATACATAACAAAATGAGTGAATCTACACTCTAAAATGTTCTATATTCATTCGTACATAGTCCATATTGAAATCTCTGAAAATAATTATATTTAGAAACGAAGGGAGTATATTCGTGACGTGTCCGAGTGTCTTAATTCCTATAAACTCGATGCAAAGTTGAGGAAGATTTGCAGCAGTTCAAACCTCTGCTACATAGCACTCGGCAACCCAGCCCACCTAAAACCCCACCCAGAGCCCACACAATTGGCCACATCCATAATGATTTCGTGCCAAAGCTCGCACATTCCCACCCTCTTCATTTGATTGCCCCCGCCCTCCATCCTTGTTCTCGCCCTTTTTGTCCTTCGTCGCTGCATGAATCCATTTATAGTGTTGCCGGAGCCGGTGGAGGAGGATTTAAAGGTGGTGGTCGCCCGAAAGATCAACTGGGCGACCCGCAACTCGCATCACCGTGTCCAAAGGAGCAAGGAGAAAGCGGCTTTGGATGGCGGCCAGCCACCCACAACCTCTGGAGAAAGGCGGTGTGCCGGGACGGGGACCGGGGGGGGGGGGGGGAGGGAGTCGTCATTGCCACCGCCAATTCACTCGCCGCCCTGGCCGACGGAGATGCAACCGTTGTACTACTACATCATCGTGTATCTCGATCACTAGCAACCATCCCCGACCACTTCTGACATGTTCATGCCATGGGCCATTGACATGAACACACACCTCCCCTTTGTCAAGTTGCCATCATCGCATCTTATCCGGTCACAGACGTCGGCGTGGATCAACTGGGTGCCCTCTTCCTGTTCGTCGATATGTCTCAGCCGGGCGTGACGCCTGCATATGATGGGGAGATGTTGGATATCATCCACCGCAGATGTGGCTTCGAGGAAGAACAAGTGGATGACTCCAGACATAGATGTACACCAAGCAGCCAGGCACAGACAACGAGATGGCGTGCACGTACAACGAGCAAACGGACTTGTACGCCGAGCATACGAGCCTTGATCTAGACGATTGGTCGGTCGGTGATAACCCAAAGAAGAGGTTGAGGGGAGAAAGTCTGGTTCAAGGGAGGAAGAATTGTTTTGTGATGCTTGGTTGGTCACTAGCGTCTGTCGTATTTCGGGTTCCGTCAGACCCTTGAGGTTCGAACACTGGGGTGCGCGCGGAGATCCGACCCTCCACCGTCTCGCACCTCGCCGAATCGCTGGGACCTAAACTACTAAATGGAACAGCACAAGAGACACGAGATTTATACTGGTTCAGGCCACCATTGTGGTGTAATACCCTACTCCAGTGTGTGGTGTGGTGGATTGCCTCTTGGGCTGATGAGGAACAATACAAGGAAGAACAGCCTCGTGAGGTGCTGTTCTTGGCGGAGTGCGATGAACTGCTAGGTGGTGTTGATCGATCTAGCTACGGTTTCTTGATGAGATTCGGATCCCTACGCCTACAGGGGTGGCTATTCCTATTTATAGGCGAAGGCCTGGGCCTCTTCCCAAATCTTGGCGGGAAAGGCGCCAACAATTGGCCATTTGAAGGGGCAGCGGGTACACTTATTACGACTAAAGTTGGTCCTCGCTTTGCCAAAGGCTCTGGTGATGGCCTTTGCTTGGGCTCCACGATGACTCCCTTCCGGCCGTTGGGCTGGTCTTGGTCTTGTTGCACGAAGCGGATGCCTTTGCTTGATGCTCTCGCTGCGCTTGCTCCCTTTGCACCAAAGAGGAAAGGAGGACCTGCTGCTGGTGGCGCCCGGCCTGGCGCCCTTGGGTAAATCATGGCTTGCGTCATGGGCACCTCGCGAGGTAACCTGCCTTGAACTCTCTGCCTCCTCATGAGCCAGCTGACGAGGCCGTGCACGAGAAGCTCCTTGTCGTCCGCCCAGCAATCTGGCCCCTCGCGAGGTCTTGAGCTTGCGTTGATGAAGATGGGCGTCTTGGGCCTCCTTGAGCCACGCCGCAGAGCATGAGCGAGCAAGTCAGGGACCCCCGTTCCCAGGCGCCGACAATAGCCCGGGCCTGGCGGCGCCCGAACAGCGGCGCAGAGAGGCGAAAGGGCAAGTCGCGAGCGTCGCGGGCCCTAACAGCCTGCGGCCTTGGGCGGCAGCGTGGTGGTTGATTGGGCGTGCCTGCTTCCCCATGATGCCTCGGTAACCACCGGATTCGACAAGTCCTGCATGCGAGTTGGTCATGATTACGGTGATCGTGGAGGCCGACGGTTGGCCTTCGCCGGTTATAAATGCGGAGCAGCGCGTGCCCTTCGATCTATCATACGCTTCTCCTCCTCCTCGTTTAAATCTGGTTGCCATGGCTCCGGCGCGCGGTTCTCCACGGAAGAGAAGGAAAGGCTCCTCAAGAGGATCTGACCTGCTCCCCCAAAAAGTGGCTTGCCCTCAGTGTCGGGGCAAGGCGCTCGCCGAGGCGCCCATGCCACTGTGCGGCGGCCGCCACCAGGCTCCCTCTTCCTTGTGCGTGCACATTGGCGGCTCTGAAGGAGGCGGCGCGGGCGCCTGGCGGCGTCGCCGATGGCGCCGGCAGGTCATGAAGGTGTGCGTCTTCCCCCTTGGAGTCCACGCCGAGGGCTCCTGCCGGGAGTTCGTGCTTCACGCCGCCACGCCTCCTAAATCTTGGATTCATCTTCCTTCTTTCTTCGCCTCCGTCGTCCGGCAGGGGGAACTCCTGGGACTCTGGCTGCAGCATGCCGGCTGCGGCACCCTCGCGACCGGGGCAGAGGTCGCGGTAGTTGCCTCGGGCGAGGTCTTCATGACTCGAGGCTGGGGCAAGGTCGCCCGGTCTGCGGGGACGGGCGCCCTCACGATCCACAGGAGTGCGATGGTGCCGGTGGTGTCCTTCAAGGTCTTGACGCGGAGGTCATCGGTGGAGTGCTACCGGGAGAGGTGGTGGGATCTTGTTGCGGTGAGGCAGAGGTCGGCCGATCGCCCCTTGGCCGCTCCTCGAGGCGGCGAAGGCGCCGGAGGATCAGCGACTCCGCCGAGCTCTTGGCGGCGCGGAGGCGGCGGCGGCCTCTGAGCCTCCGAGCTGCGGCGCTCGAGGCGGGCGGGCTCATCGGTCGTCGCCGCCCCGATCTGGATGGGGTTGGCGCGGACGGGTGGCCCTTGTTGATGATGGCATCTGCGCGATGCCCCTGTAGTTAGGATTCCTTAGGATCGCGCCCTTTGTTCCTGCGAGGGGCGAGAATATACCCCACGGGGCTTGTAAGATGTTTGCAGCTCCATCCGTCAATATAATCCTTTTTATGAAGCGGGCGAGATGCTCATTCCGTTCTAGCTCAGTTTCCTCTGTCGGTCCTCACGAGGGCACGATGCTCTGCGCCGACAGGTCCAGTCCCAAAGCGGCTTCGGCCGTCGCTGGTATGCCAGTCACGATGCCGTGGTCAAGGCTAGGAGGTGGCGGCCGAGGTCGGTAAGAGCCCACGAGTCGCGATGCTCGGGGGTCCCCTAACACTCAAGCATCCATCATTCGGTGAGAAAGGAGGCGATGTTGCTAACACGGGGTTGCATTGAGTGTGGGGATGGTGTTGCGATAACTAGTGTGTCCGGGGTGACTTATCTCGAGGTCGGGACAATGCTTCCAGTGCGGTGCTAGGTCCATGCCTAGGCGGCGAGAGATTGCGTGGCGAGGTCGTTTCGTGCTCCTTGGAGGGACCTGCAGGTTCACCACAAAGGAACAAGAGCTCGCCGTGGCGTCGTTAGTTCTGCCATTAGTTGCTTGGGGAGGCGCGAGAGGCCTCGCGAGGTGTGTTGGGGTACCCGTGAGCAGTAGCAGGGCTCACGGGGCCCTACCTCAAGCGGGTTGCGCTGGCTCTGGGCCTTATCTTGAGTGTGTTCACTGCAAATTTGGCGGATGCGGTCCTCTCGTCTTGGTCCGGCTCTCGGGCTGGTCTCGACCATCATTTGGCAAGCCGGTCGCGATGCCATGGACAAGACCAGAGGGTGAGGGCGGAGGCGGTAGGAGCCACGAGTCGCGATGCTCGGGCACCCCCTTTTAGCCAAGCTGGGTTGGATAATGAAACTCTCGTCCTCGGGTCCGGCTCTCGGGCTGGTCTCGGCCGTCGGTTGGCAAGCCAGTCGCGATGCCATGGACAAGACCAGAGGGTGAGGGCGGAGGCGGTAGGAGCCACGAGTCGCGATGCTCGGGCACCCCTTTAACGTGCAAGATTCCGTCACCCGGAAAAGGCACCAAATAACAAGCATGGTGGGCGAGCATAATCCTAAGGAAAGCGTAAGAAGGATACATGCATTTGGGACAGGCCCGGCGGCTTGGGGATGATGCAGCCCGAGGCGCCCCCAACGAGATAGGCTAATGTCATGAAATAAAGGGATACATGCCGAGGGGCGGATCCACGCGGCACAGGAATAATCACGACCTGAAGGCGCTCCCAGTAGGAACAAAACTTAAAGATGTCACTGGTGATGTTGGGGATGAAGGGGTGTTGGTGTAGCAGACTCGGTGGGCTGCGGGCCGATCCTCACGAGCCCCCAGGCCGGGGCCTCGGGAGGATCCGGGGCTGGCGGCCCTCGGGGCCATCTTCATCTCCTTGAGGCTGCGGCGTGCGACATCTCGAGCCTCGGGATGGCCCTCGTGAGATCTTTGGTGCGCGGCAACCGCGTTTAGCGAGCCGTGAGGCATGCGCATGTAGGCGTGGGGCGGGCCCTCGCACCGTCCCACTCGCGAGGGCTGAGGCGCTCTTGAGGCGCGGCTCGGTTGAGCCTGGTATGTCGATCTGAGGCGCAGCCCACCATCCTCGCTGGATGGGGGCCACACAGTGAGTGGCGGCTGCCCCTCATGACCCTTGACTCCTGTAGCTCTGAATGGCCTTCTTGGCGAACTCCCGAGGTTGGCCCTCCTTGCCTTGCTCACCTTGCGGAAGCGTGCTTGAGCACGCCTCACGTGATGCCCAAGCGCCTCCCTCGTGACCTTGGCGAGGTGGCGGCCCTCAAGGGAGAGCCCCGAGCCCGGCTGAGGAGGCGCCGCGCCTTCCTATGCGATGGAAGGCTCCCCGGCCGGTGCGGGCCTGTGGGGCCTGCCTCTTGAGGAGCCGGGCGGTCGATGTCTTCTTCTTCTTGGTTGCGGCCTCGGGAGGCCTCCTGCTGCTTGTGTTGCAGGTCTTCTAGCGATGCGGCTGAAAGGCTCGCTCCGGGGAGCACTGCTGCGTCTCTCTCTTCACGAGGCACCGTGATGACCCGCCGCTTCTGGCATCTTGAGGGCGTTATGGCCGTGGTGGAGTTCTGACCATGAATTTAGCCAGCGCGGGTACCGAGGATGGCGTTGTCTGGCGGCGAATGTGGGCGGACGTCGAAGTCGATGAGCTCGGTGTGGTAGTTGTCCACGAGCCCCAAAGGTGGCAGGAAGGCGGACCTGCCCGATCGGGACCGTGGAGCCGTCGGTGACTCGGAGAAAGGCTTGGTTGGCTGAAGGTGGTGTAAGGCACTTGAAGATTGTTGAATGTTTCCACGGACGGGGCGTTGAGTCCTGCCTTGTGTCGATGAGGGTCTTGGTGACCAGACGTTGCTAATGATTGGGGAACAAAGCATCAAGAGAACTCCGGCTGCGCGCGCGACTTGAGCTGATCCGCTGAGTGAGCGTGGTGGCGCCGCCGACCACGAGAGGCGCGCAACCTCGAGCTCGGGGAGGACTGCATTCACTTCACAGGCGAACTGCTTGAAGATCTGTTGAGAGGCTGGGGCTTGAGCTCCGCCCGGGATCTGAGCGATCGCCGCGGTTCTGAAGCCCCAGCCCCTAAATCGATAGCGGTCCTCATTTCTCCTTGGTTGCGGCGGCAGCGGATGGAAACTGCGTTCCCTGCAGGCGATCCTCGCGAGGCTGATCCTCGGCCTCCCTCGTGGCGGGTCTTGCCAATGGTCTCGCGAGGTTGGTCGCGCCACCCTTGGCGGGGACGCGGTCTTCCAGCGTCTGCATTCCTTCCTCCTCCTCGGCCGTAGCCCGGTGGCTGCGCTCGGGCGTCTGCCGACCCTTCCTTCAGCGTCGGCCGGAGCTCTTGGCATTCATTGGTGTTGTGGGTGTGGAGGTCGTGGTACACGCATACCGGCGCCCTTGGAGGACTCGGGCTGATCTACGCCTCGCTTGGTGTGCGGTTCGGCGCTGATCGGCAGCCCCTTGCGCTTCCGTCCTTGGCCTTGGACTTCTTTTCTTGGGATCGCGGCGGGCAGCTCGAGGAGGGGAGGCGCCCTCCTTAGCCCTAAGCGCGCTTGGTAGCCAAGTTGAACAGCTCAAGGAGGTGCGAGATCTTCATGCATCGCCATCTCCTCCTTCATCTTGACATTGCGCATGCCGTCGGAGAAAGCGAGATGATGGCCTCCTCCGTTACCCGGGATCTTGAGGCATGCGTTGTTGAAGCGCTGGATGTACTTTTGCGAGGGTTTCCCGGCTGATGTGATTCGGCGCATGTCGCTCACGGCGGGTGGCGGTCGCGAGTACCACGGAAGTTGGCGATGAAGCGGGTGCGCATCTCGGCCAGAAGAGATCGTGCACAGGGCGGTCGAGGAGCAGTGCGGGCTCCGTCCTTGGCGCCATGGGAAACCAGTTCGCCATGACCTTTTCATCCCGTTGGCAGCCTCGATGCCCAGCTCGTGAAGCTGGAGGAACTCCGTAGGGTCAGGTGTGCCGTCGTGGCGAGGAGGAGGTGCAGCTTGAACTTGGCGGGCCGCGCGCTGCGCCTTCGGAGGTGTGGCGCGGCAGCCCGCCGTGGCAGCGGGGGCCTCGGACGACGAGAGCTTGGTCTTGCGGGCCTCCTTGCGCCACGGCTGGGGCAGCGCAGGTCTGGCGTGATGGGCGGGGCGCTCGGGCAGCTTCGTGGGCAAGAACTTCTTGACAGCTCTGCTCTTGCCGCGCGGCGCTGGCGGGCGGGTTCCGCCAGGCGCGTGCCTTGGGGCAGGCGCCTTCTTGAGAGGCGGTGGCGCCGAGGAGCTTCATCGCCAGCGAAGCGGGTGCGGTGCAGCGAGGCGGACGGTGCGGGCGCCTCCTTTAGCGCGAACGAGCTCGGCGACTTCGGTCGAGCCATTCTTCGTAAACGTCGTCGGCGAAGCGGTAGCGCAGGAGCTCGTTTGCGCGATGAGTGCAGCTCGGGCCTCCATGGCAGCGCAGCGAAGCGCGTGGCGAAAGAACCAGCGGGGTGGCGGCGTGGCGGTGCGGCCGTCCCGCCTCATGGGCGAGTCTTTGGATGATGCTTGCTGCTCGTTCCCGCCGGGCGGTGGCGGCGTTAATGGCGGCAGTGACGGGAACGGCGAGGGCGCCGCCGACGGGAGCTGTCTGGCGACATGGGAGGCGCGGCGGCTCGGCGCTTCAGCAGCGAGCCCAGCAGGCGTTAGACATGGTTGCGGTGGTCGGGAAAAACGAGGCGACGAAAGGCGATTCAGCGCACCTACTGGCGCGCCAAATGTCGGACTTGGGTTCGGCAGACCCTTGAGTTCGAACCTTGGGGTGCGCGCGGAGATCCGACCCTCCACCGTCTCGCACCTTGCGAATCGCTGGGACCTAAACTACTAAGCGGAACAGCACAAGAGACACGAGATTTATCTTGGTTCGAGCCACCATTGTGGTGTAATACCCTACTCCGGTGTGTGGTGTGGTGGATTGCCTCTTGGGCTGATGAGGAACAATACAAGGAAGAACAGCCTCGTGAGGGTCTGTTCTTGGCGAGTGCGATGAACTGCTAGGTGGTGTTGGTCGATCTAGCTACGGTTTCTAGATGAGGATTCGGATCCCTCTACCCTGGGGTGGCTATTCCTATTTATAGGCGAAGGCCACAGGCCTCTTCCCAAATATTGGCGGGAAGGCGCCAACAATTAGCCATTTGAAGGGGAACAGCGGGTACACTTATCGACTAAAGTTGGTCCTCGCCGCCAAAGGCTCTGGTGATGGCCTTTGCTTGGGCTCCACGATGACTCCCTTCCGGCCGTTGGGCTGGTCTTGGTCTTGTTGCACCAAGCGGATGCCTTTGCTTGATGCTCTCGCTGCGCTTGCTCCCTTTGCACCAAAGAGGAAAGGAGGACCTGCTGCGGCTGGCGCCCGGCCGGGCGCCCTTGGTAAATCATGGCTTGCGTCATGGGCACCTCGCGAGTACCCTGCCTTGAACTCTCCGCCTCCTCATGAGCCAGGCTGGCGAGGTCATGCACGAGGAAGCTCCTTGTCGTCCGCCCAGCATGAGGCCCCTCGCGAGGTCTTGAGCTGCGTTGATGAAGATGGGCGTCTTTGGGCCTCCTTGAGCCACGCCGCGAGCCTTGAGCAGAGCAAGTCTGGGGACCCCCGTTCCCAGAACGCCGACAGCGTCGATCCGTTTCAAGGCATGTAGCAAGTGGACCAACCTTTTGGTCCAATGTTCATAAGTACAAGAACTTTGATCTGTTGGAAATATGCCCTAGAGGCAATAATAAATTGGTTATTATCATATTTCCTTTTTCATGATAAATATTTATTATTCATGCTAGAATTGTATTGACCGAAAACTTAAATACATGTGTGTATGTACATGATGGTCGATCGATCTCTCTGCAACGATGAACCATGGCCGAGCAAGCAGCGACACGTGTAGTAGTAGAGCCCCCGACATAGCAGTTCAGGCAGTCCCTTCTAAACTGTGTACACGTACGTACAACCACATGCCAAAAAATATGGCCACGTATGTACATATGGGCGGGGTCTCGAACGCCTACTCGCGCATACGTACGGCCAAGGCTCGCGTACATGGAGAGGCAGCGGACGGCAGCAATGGCGTCCTGTTCATCGGCAGCCAATAGGCTGGGTTGGAACGGAGAAACTGTGTCGCGTTCATCGGGAGGCAACGGAATGCGTCGTGTTCATCGGGAGCCAACCGGCTTGGACGGAACAACCAAAATGGGGCCTGGTGTACCGCAGAACAAAGGAAACAGCCTTCTGTTCGACCGCCTACGGTCAAAATGAGATCTTGTTCATCAGGAGGGGTATGGCGTACCGCAAAACGGAGGAAACAGACTTCTGTTGGAGCACCTACGGTCGAAACGGGGTCATGCTCATCGGGAGGGGTGTGGCGTACCGCAAAACGGGACTCCACGGGCTACTGTTTATCCACCATCGTCCTCCAGGAGGCTCCACTAGGTACTATTCATAGAGCCTCCACGGGGTCCTGTTCATCCACCCCAACCGGCTGGGGTGTGGCTGCCTCCTCGGGGTCCTCTTCATCCAGCGTCAACCGCGCCTACTACCACGGGATCATGTTCATCCAACCCTCACCGGCTGGAGTGGGCGTACACGTATGTACGAGCGGGCGGCATCAACGGGAACTGTCATCCACAACCAACGAACCGGCTGGACTCACCACACGTCTCGACTCATTTCTACGTATAGCATGTGCGGCAGCAACAGGCACTGTCCATCCAGAGGCAACCCAACGCACCGGCTGGCTACATCTCACACGGGGGCTCGATCGGCTTCAGTGAGCAGTGAGAAGGATCTATCGGATTTAGATAGCAGTGAAGGAATCGGCCAGCTTCAGTTACCAGCGAAGGAATCGCTCGAGTTTAGTTAGCAGCGAAGGGATGGATTGATCAGCTTCAGTACGTAGCGGTATCGATCCCTCGTGTTTAGTACGTAGCTAGCTAGTGCAATCGCTCGGGTTCAGTAAGCGAACGCCTCACAATGGTTCAGTTAGCGAGCGCTTCGCACACACGCGTGTACGAGAGAAACGCGCAAACCACACTGCATCGCTCGGCCCCGACCATCCACCACAACCGGGAACTCCTCGATATTTTCCTCGCCCTCACTTCTACACAATTTTTTACATCATGGAAGGCCTAAAGAATGTCATGTAGGTGCGTCTCCAGCCGGCCAAGGACGAAAAGCCCATTTTCTGTCATGATTTCTGTCATAGAAGTAGGATCCCACCGCATCTATGACGATATGTATTTTTGTCACAATTATCATCATAGAAGTGTCATAAGCATGACATAATAAGTTTTCATTCAGGCCAAAATGTCACGGATGTGTCTTTTTTGTAGTGCTTTGACGAGGAGATTTATTATAGGGAATTTCACCCTCGTCGAATCGATAAAGAGAATTTACCTTTACTACTTGTGTCGGGATATCGAGTCCATGAATTTCTTCAATATGTGGTACATTCATAACATCTTCAGATTTAACACCCTTTTCTTTCATAGATTTCTTAGCTTCTTGCATATCTTATGGACTGGGGAATAGAATACCTCTCTTCTTTGGAGTTGGCTTAGGTGGTGGTTCAGGAAGTGTACAATCATAGGTATTCTTTGCTACCTCTTGAGCACTGTGTTGGATTTCCCCGAAGAGGAGAGGATGATGCAGCAAAGTAGCGTAAGTATTTCCCTCAGTTTTGAGAACCAAGGTATCAATCCAAGAGGAGACCACGCGCAAGTCCCTCGTACTGCACAAAGCGATAGCTACTGCAACCAACACTTAGGGGTTGTCAATCCCTTCACGGTCACTTACGAGGGTGAGATCTGATAGAGATAATATTTTTGGTATTTTTGGTATAAAGATGCAAAGTAAAGAGTAAAAACAAAGCAAGTAAATAAAGTGATGGAGATTGATATGATGAGAATAGACCCGGGGCCATAGGTTTCACTAGTGGCTTCTCTCAAGAGCATAAGTATTCTACGGTGGGTGAACAAATTCTTGTTGAGCAATTGTGAGAATTGAGCATAGTTACGAGGTTATCCAGGCAATGATCATGTATATAGGCATCACGTCCGAGACAAGTAGACGAAGCGATTACGCATCTACTACTACTACTCCACTCATCGACCGCTATCCGGCATGCATCTAGAGTATTAAGTTAAAAAGCAGTAATGCCTTAAGCAAGATGACATGATGTAGAGGAATAAATTCATGCAATATGATAAATACCCCATCTTGTTATCCTCGATGGCAACAATACAATCGTGCCTTGCAACCCTTTACATCCTTTGGGTAAGGTCACGCAAGATTGAACCCAAAGCTAAACACTTCTCCCATTGCAAGAACTACCAATCTAGTTGGCCAAACCAAGCGGATAATTGAAGAGACTTGCAAAGATAACTTAATCATACATAAAAGAATTCAGAGAAGAATCAAATATTTTCCATAGATAAGCTGGATCATAAACCCACAATTCATCGGTCTCAACAAACACACACAAAAAGAAGATTACATCGAATAGATCTCCACGAGAGAGGGGAGAACATTGTATTGAGATCCAAAAAGAGAAGAAGCCATCTAGCTACTAACTATGGACCGAAGGTCAAGTAAACTACTCACACTTCATCGGAGGGCTATGGTGTTGATGTAGAAGCCCTCCATGGTGGATGCCCCCGTGGAGCTCCGAACAGGCCCCAAGATGGTATCTCGTGGATCTGAGGAGATTCTGGTGTGGAATTAGGTTTTGGCTCCGTTACGATCTGTTGAAGTGCGTGGGTATATATAGGAGGAAAGAATGCGTCGGTGGGGCGTCGGGGGCCCACGAGGCAGGGGCGCGCCAGGGGGGGCGGCGCCCCACACCTCGTGACCGCCTCTAGCACTCCTTGGAGTAGGGTCCAAGTCTCTGGATCACGTTCGGTGAGAAAATCACGTTCGAAGGTTTCATTCCGTTTGGACTCCGTTTGATATTCCGTTTCTTGAAACTTGAAATAGGCAAAAAACAGCAATTCAGGCTGGGCCTCCGGTTAATAGGTTAGTCCCAAAATAATATAAAATTGGAAAATAAAGCCCATTATAGTCCAAAACAATAGATAAAGTAGCATGGAGCAATAAAAATTATAGATACGTTGGAGCGTATCGGGCATCTAAGCTTAATTCCTGCTCGTCCTCGAGTAGGTAAATGATAAAAGAGATTTTTGATGCGGAGTGATACTTTGGCATAATTTCAATGTAAATCTTCTTAATTGTGATATGAATATTCAGATCCGAAAGATTCAAGACAAAAGTTCATATTGACATAAAAATAATAATACTTCGAGCATACTAATCAAAATAATTATGTCATCTCAAAATAACATGGCCAAAGAAAGTTCATCCCTACAAAATCATATAGTTAGGCTATGCTTCATTTTCGTGACACAAAGATGTTCCCAACTTCTATACCCCCGATGACAAGCCAAGCAAATGTTTCATACTTAAATAATCTCAAACTTTTTTAACCTTCACACAATACATGAGCGTGAGCCATGGATATAGCACTATGGGTGGAATAGAATATGATGATGGGGATTGTGTGGAGAAGACAAAAAAGGAGAAAGTCTCACATTGACGAGGATAATCAACGGGCTATGGATATGCCCATCAATTGATGTCAACATGAGGAGTAGGGATTGCCATGCAACGGACGCACTAGAGCTATAAATGCTCAACAAAAGAAAAATAGTGGGTGTGCATCCAACTTGCTTGCTCATGAAGGCCTAGGGCATTTTGAGGAAGCCCATCGTAGAAATATACAAGCCAAGTTCTATAATGAAAAATTCCCACTAGTATGAAAAAGACAACTTATGAGACTCACTATATGAAAAATGAGGTGCTACTTTGAAGCACACGTGTGGAAAAAGAGATAGTAGCATTGCCCTTTTCTTTTATTTTTTGGGCCTTTTTTTGGCCTTTCTCTTTTTTTTTATTTGGGCAATGCTCTAATAATGATGATCATCACACTTCTATTGATTACAACATGAGGATTACAACTCGAAAATAGAACAAGGTATGACTCTATATTAATGCCTCCGTGATGTGCGGGATGGTGCAATGAATCAAGAGTGACATGTATGAAAATAATGCATGGTGGCTTTGCCACAAATACGATGTCAACTACATGATCATGCAATGGCAATATGACAAAAGTAATGTATGTCATAATAATGATGAACGGAACGATGGAAAGTTGCATGGCAATATATCTCGGAATGGCTATGGAAATGCCATAATAGGTAGGTATGGTGGCTGTTTTGAGGAAGATATAAGGAGGTTTATGTGTGATAGAGCGTATCGTATCACGTGGTTTGGATGCACCGTCGAAGTTTGCACCAACTCTCAATGTGAGAAAGGGCAATGCACGGTACCGAAGAGGCTAGCAATGGTGGAAAGGTAAGAGTGCGTATAATCCATGGACTCAACATTAGTAAAAAGAACTCATATACTTATTGCAAAAATTTGGAAGTCATCAAAAATTCAAGTACTACGCGCATGCTCCTAGGGGGATAGATTGGTAGGAAAAGACCATCGCTCGTCCCCGGCCGCCACTCATAAGGATGCACAAGCCAGGTACACTTCATGTTTCAAATTTGTTACACAACTTTAACCATACGTGCATGCTATGGGATTTACAAACTTCAACACAAGCATTTCTCAAATTCACAACTACTCAACCAGCATGACTTTGATATTATTACCTCCATATCTCAAAACAATTATCAAGCATCAAACTTATCTTAGTATTCAACGCACTCAAAAGAAAGTTTCACATATCTTGAATACCAAGTATATTAACATTAAGCAAATTACCATGCTATTAACGACTCTCAAAATAATCTAAGTGAAGCATGAGAGATCAAGTTTCTTTAAAACAAATCCACCACCATGCTCTAAAAGATATAAGTGAAGCACTAGAGCTAAAATTATCACGCTCAAAAAGATATAAGTGAAGCACTATGAGCAAACTATCAAGCTCAAAAGATATAAGTGAAGCACATAGAGTGTTCTATCAAATTCTAATTCATATATGTCTCTCTCAAAAGGTGTGTACAGCAAGTATGATTGTGGTAAACTAACAATCAAAGACTCAAATAATACAAGACACTCCAAGCAAAACACATATCATGTTGGTGAATAAAAGTATAGCTCCAAGTAAATTACCGATGGAAGTGGACGAAAGAGGGGATGCCTTCCGGGGCATCCCCAAGCTTTGAATTTTTGGTGTCCTTGGATTATCTTGGGGGTGCCATGGGCATCCCCAAGCATAGGCTCTTGCCACTCCTTGTTCAATAATCCATCAAAAGAATTCACCCAAAACTTGAAAACTTCACAACACAAAACTCAATAGAAATCTCGTGAGCTCCGTTAGAGAAAGAAAACAAAAGACTACTTTAAGTTACTGTAATTAACTAATTATTTATTTATATTGGTGTTAAACCTACTGTATTCCAACTTCTCTATGGATCATAAACTATTTTACTAGCCATAGATTCATCAAAATAAGCAAACAACACACGCAAAACAGAATCTATCAAAAACAGAACAGTCTGTAGTAATCTGCAACTAACGCAAACTTCTGGAACCCAAAAAATTTTACCAAAATTAGATGGCCTGGACAATTTGTTTATTGATCGGTAGCAATTGGAATGACTATTTTATCACGTTCTGGTGATTTTTAACAATTCGGGCACTGAGCACAAAGATTCTGGAAATTACAGCAAGATCAAATAACTATCACCCAAGAAGATCCAATAGGTCCAACTTGGCACAAACACTAATTAAAAGATAAAATCACATCTAAATAGAGTCTAGATGGATTATTTTATTCCTAAACAGAACCAAAAACAAAAAACACAAAATAAAATTGGGTTGCCTCCCAACAAGCGCTATCGTTTAACGCCCCTAGCTAGGCATAAAAACAAGGATAGATCTAGGTATTGCCATCTTTGGTAGGCAATCCATAAGTGGCTCTCATGATAGATTCATATGGTAATTTTATTTTATTTCTAGGAAAATGTTCCATGCCCTTCTTTAAAGGGAACTGGAATCTAATATTTCCTTCCTTCATATCAATAATTGCACTAATCGTTCTAAGGAAAGGTCTACCAAGAATAATAGGACATGAAGGATTGCAATCTATATCAAGAACGATAAAATATACGGGCACATAATTCCTATTTGCAACAATAAGAACATCATTAATTCTTCCCATAGGCTTTTTAATAGTGGAATCCGCAAGATGCAAGTTTAGAGAGCAATCATCAAAATCACGGAAATCTAGCAAGTCACACAAAGTTTTGGGAATAGTAGAGACACTAGCACCCAAATTACACAAAGCATGAAACTCATAATTTTTAATTTTAATTTTAATAGTAGGTTCCCACTCATCATGGAGCTTCCTAGGGATAGAAATTTTCAACTCAAGCTTTTCTTCATAAGATTGCATTAGGGCATCAACAATGTGTTCGGTAAAAGCCTTATTTTGACTATAAGCATGAGGAGAATTTAACACGTATTGCAACAAGGAAATACAATCAATTAAAGAGCAATTTTCATAATTAAATTACTTGAGATCCAAAATAGTGGGTTTAGCAATATCTCGATTTTTATTTCTTTCAATCCCACTTTTATCAATTTCATCATTAAGATCTAAAAACTCAGAATTCTTAGAACGCCTTTTAGGTAAAGGAAGATCATATTCAGTTTCATCAAGATTCATATTGCAAAACAAAGATTTAATAGGGGACACATCAATAACATTTATATCTTCATCTTGATTTTCATAGGAATTAGAAGAACACGCTTTAATAAAGGCATCTTTGGAAGCACGCATCCTAGTAGTTCTTTCTTTGCACTCATCAATGGAAATTCTCATGGCTTTGAGAGACTCATTGATATCATGCTTAGGAGGAATAGATCTAAGCTTTAAAGAATCAACATCAAGAGAAATTATATCAACGTTCCTAGCCAAATCATCAATTTTAAGCAATTTCTCTTCAAGCAAAGCATTAAAATTCTTTTGTGAATTCATAAACTCTTTAACACTACTCTCAAATTCATAGGGCATCTTATTAAAATTTCCATAAGAGTTGTTGTAGGAATTTCCATAATTATTAGAAGGATTACTAGGATAAGGCCTAGGATTAAAATTCCCTCTATACGGTTGTTTCCAAAACTATTCCTACCAACAAAATTCACATCCATAGATTCATTATTATTCTCAAGAAAGGTAGATAAAGGCATATCATTAGGATCAGAAGAAACACTCTTAGTAAATAACTTCATAAGTTCATCCATCTTTCCGCTCAAAACATTGATTTCTTCTTTAGCATGCACTTTTTTATTAGTAGATCTTTCAGTATGCCATTGAGAATAATTAACCATAATATTATCTAGGAGTTTAGTAGCATCTCCTAAAGTGATTTCCATAAAAGTGCCTCCCGCGGCCGAATCTAAAAGATTTCTAGAAGCAAAATTCAATCCAGCATAAATTTTTTGTATAATCATCCATAAGTTCAAACCATGAGTAGGACAATTACGTAGCATTAATTTCATTCTCTCCCAACCTTGTGCAACATGTTCATGATCAAGTTGCTTAAAATTCATAATATCGTTCCTAAGAGAGATAATTTTAGTGGGAGGAAAATACTTAGAGATAAAAGCATCTTTGCACTTGTTCCAAGAATCAATACTATTTTTAGGCAAAGATGAAAACCACGATTTAGCACGATCCCTAAGCGAAAAAGGAAATAGCTTCAGTTTAACGACATCATTATCGACATCTTTTTTCTTTTGCATATCACATAGATCAACGAAGCTATTCAGATGAGTAGCGGCATCTTCACTAGAAGGCGGCGAATTGATCTTTCATAACAAGATTCAACAAAGCGGTATTGATTTCACAAGATTCGATATTGGCAAGAGGAGCAATCAGTGCTAAGGAAATCATTATTATTGGTATTGGTGAAATCACACAATTTGGTGGCATCTTGAGCCATCATAGCGAACAAGCAAACTAACACACGAGCAAACAAAAGGCAAAGGGAAAGCGAGGAGGAGATTGGGAAGAGAGGCGAATAAAGCGGCAAGGGTGAAGTGGGGAGAGGA
Organism: Aegilops longissima; assembly: GCA_021605205.1. Classification (NCBI taxonomy): domain Eukaryota; kingdom Viridiplantae; phylum Streptophyta; class Magnoliopsida; order Poales; family Poaceae; genus Aegilops; species Aegilops longissima. The sequence continues at coordinate 438,064,867 of CM038679.1, read as the reverse complement.
AAACGAGAGGCAAATGGCAAATAATGTAATGCGAGAGATAGGGATTGTGATGGGTACTTGGTATGTTGACTTTTGCGTAAGCCTCCCCGGCAACGGCGCTAGAAATCCTTCTTGCTACCTCTTGAGCACTGCATTGGATTTCCCCGAAGAGGAGAGGATGATGCAGCAAAGTAGCGTAAGTATTTCCCTCAGTTTTTGAGAACCAAGGTATCAATCCAGTAGGAGACCACACGCAAGTCCCTCGTACCTGCACAAAACGATAGCTACTCGCAACCAACGCTTAGGGGTTGTCAATCCCTTCACGGTCACTTACGAGGGTGAGATCTGATAGAGATAATATTTTTGGTATAAAGATGCAAAGTAAAGAGTAAAAGCAAAGCAAGTAAATAAAGTGATGGAGATTGATATGATGAGAATAGACCCGGGGGCCATAGGTTTCACTAGTGGCTTCTCTCAAGAGCATAAGTATTCTACGGTGGGTGAACAAATTCTGTTGAGCAATTGACAGAATTGAGCATAGTTATGAGGTTATCGGCAATGATCATGTATATAGGCATCACGTTCGAGACAAGTAGATGAAACGATTACGCATCTACTACTATTACTCCACTCATCGACCGCTATCCGGCATGCATCTAGAGTATTAAGTTAAAAACAGAGTAACGCCTTAAGCAAGATGACATGATGTAGAGGAATAAATTCATGCAATATGATAAATACCCCATCTTGTTATCCTCGATGGAAACAATACAATCGTGCCTTGCAACCCTTTACATCCTTTGGGTAAGGTCACCGCAAGATTGAACCCAAAGCTAAGCACTTCTCCCATTGCAAGAACTACCAATCTAGTTGGCCAAACCAAGCGGATAATTGAAGAGACTTGCAAAGATAACTTAATCATACATAAAAGAATTCAGAGAAGAATCAAATATTTTCCATAGATAAGCTGGATCATAAACCCACAATTCATCGGTCTCAACAAACACACCGCAAAAAGAAGATTACATCGAATAGATCTCCACGAGAGAGAGGGGGAGAACATTGTATTGAGATCCAAAAAGAGAGAAGAAGCCATCTAGCTACTAACTATGGACCCGAAGGTCTGAAGTAAACCACTCACACTTCATCGGAGGGGCTATGGTGTTGATGTAGAAGCCCTCCATGGTGGATGCCCCCCCCCCGGCGGAGCTCCCGAACAGGCCCCAAGATGGTATCTCGTGGATACAGGAAGTTACGGCGGTGGAATTAGGTTTTGGCTCCGTTCGATCTGTTGAAGTGCGTGAGGTATATATAGGAGGAAAGAGTACGTCGGTGGAGCGTCAGGGGGCCCACGAGGCAGGGGGCGCGCCCAGGGGGGACGACGCGCCCCACACCCTCGTGACCACCTCTAGCACTCCTTGGAGTAGGGTCCAAGTCTCCTGGATCACGTTCGGTGAGAAAATCACGTTTCCGAAGGTTTCATTCCGTTTGGACTCCGTTTGATATTCCGTTTCTTCGAAACACTGAAATAGGCAAAAAACAGCAATTCTGGGCTGGGCCTCCGGTTAATAGGTTAGTCCCAAAAATAATATAAAATTGGAAAATAAAGCCCATTATAGTCCAAAACAATAGATAAAGTAGCATGGAGCAATCAAAAATTATAGATACGTTGGAGACGTATCATTCTTCAACATATTATTCAATAAATCTTCAGCCTGTTGAACAATTCGTTCCCTGAAAACACAGCCAACACAACTATCTAGGAAGTCCCTAGAAGCATCGATTAGTCCATTGTAAAAGAGATCAAGTATTTCATTTTTTAAGAGGATGATCAGGCAAAGCATTAAGTAATTGGAGAAGCCTCCGCTGAGCTTGAGTGAGATTCTCTTCTTCATATTGCACAAAGTTAAATATTTCCTATAAGGCAGCTTGTTTCTTATGAACAGGAAAATATTTATCAGAGAAGTAATATATCATATCCTGGGGACTAAGCACACAACCAGGAGCAAGAGTATTAAACCATTCTTTAGCTTCACCCTTTAATGAGAAAGGAAACAATTTAAAAATATAGTAGTAGCGATTTTTTTTCTCATGAGCAAATAGGGTGGCAATATTATTTAATTTAGTAAGGTGTGCCACAATGTTTCAGTTTCATAACCATGAGAAGGATCAGATTCTACCAAAATAGTTAATTCAGGATCAACAGGGAATTCATAATCCTTATCAGTGACAAAGATAGGAGAAGTATCAAATCTAGGACCATATTTCATTCTCTCTATCATTACAAGCAAGAAATTCTCTAGCTATCTCCCTATCCATAAGATAACCCTCAGGTATCTTAGGCAATTTAAATCTAGTAGGAGATCTAGGCATAATAGGTGAATCATAATTTTCATCAGTTTTAGCTGTCTCAAGTTCTTTAGCTTTAGCAATTTGTTCATCAAGAAATTCACCTAGTGGCACAGTATCATCTAGCAAAGTACTAGCATCATCACAAGTTTCATTTATAACACAAGTAATAGCACCAATTACTTGCGACATATCAGAATAAATAACAGGTGGTGGTATCACAAGCCTACATAAAGAGAAGGTGAATCAAGTGTAGAGCTAGATGGCACTTCCTTACCTCCCCTTGTCTTAGAGGGTACGATCTTGGTCTTAGCGTCTTTCAGTGTTCAAGTATAATGTCCAACCCTCTCCCATAGATCGGTCCGTTGGTTGCATTGCCTAGAGCATGCACTTCTACATGGTATCAGAGCCGAGAGGTCTTGAGTTCAAGAGCCGACTGGCGCAATTAAATTACATCCCACTTTTGGTCTATGTTTAGGCCTGAGGGAGCCACACATGGGGGGGGGGGAGTGTTGATGTATAATTGTATTGCCTAGTCTCTTCCCTCAAATCGGTCTGATGGGTGAACTGGTTAGGTGCATAAGCTTGCAACCAAGAGGTTCAGGGTTCAAAACCCAATAAGCACAATAATTAATTGCAGCCCATGTCATAGACTCCAAAGGAGCATAAACGTGTGTGGGGGAGTGTTGGAGTATAATGTCCGGCCCTCTCCCATAGATCGATCTGTTGGTTGCATTGGCTAGAGCATGCACTTCTACATTCAAATTATTCATAATGATAAGCAAATATAAAAATTCCCAGCAACAGCGCCATAAAAAGGTCTTGATAACCCACAAGTATAGGGGATTGCAACATTATTCGAGGGTAGTATTTCACCCATATTTATTGATTCGACCTAAGGGGAGCCAAAGAATATTTATGAGTCTTAGCAGTTGAGTTGAAAATTCAATCACACCTGGGAAATAATATCTCTACAGCAAAGTGTTCACTAGCATAGTAGTTTCATAGTTTTGATTGTAGCAATAACAGAACCCGTAGCAAAAGCATTTTGTAGTGATTGTAACAACAACAACAACAACAACAACAACAACAACAACAACAACAACAACAACAACAACAACAACAACAACAACAACAACAGTAACTTTGCAAAGATCAATGTGAGAAAAGCGTAGGCATTGGATTTGGATAATTGATGGATATTTGTGTTGGATGATATTCATCATATAATAGTCACAACCTAGAACGATACACAATAACTCCAACTCATCAATTCAATGTAGGCCTGTATTCCGTATATAGTCATACATGCTTATAATAAGAACTTGCATGACATCTTTTGTTCTACCCTCCTGTGGCAGCGGGGTCCATAAGAAAATCTAGGGGATATTAAGGCCTCCTTTTAATATAGAACCGGAACAAAGCATTAGAACTTAGGAGGTGTTTGGCAACAAAAATGGTAACGTAATCAGATCACAGCATTTTAGGAGGTGTAATGATTTGTTTCTCAATTTGTTTAGTTTGCCTAGGTAATGTAATTAGATAACATCGCTCATCCTCTTCTTCCCCAGCGTGCCTCTCTCCCCGACTCAAGACTGCTGCCGTTGCTCGCCAGCTATCCTCCTCTGTTTCAGCCGCTTGCTGTTGTGACCTTGCCGCCTGCTCAGTTAATCTAGCACGCCGCCGGCCGTCGAATCTGGCACGCAGCCGGCTGCCACCCACCGGATCTCGCGCCCGCCGACCGCCATCTGACCCAAATCATGTGTGCCGCTAGTTGCTTGGATCTCACGCAACGACGAACCCAGTGAAGCATGCCGCTGCTCTTTTTCTCTAGCACCCTTTGAGCGGCTTGTGCGGCTGCGGGAACAGAAGACGGGGTCTCGATACAGCCGATTTGGGGCGTAATCAGTTTTGTATAGCGATGGGACCTGATTAAACTGTATCTGATTGCAGCTATGGTGAAAGAAACACGATTTGGCGGTAACTGATCCCGCTGTAATCAGATTACGTTACAATCTCGGTGACCAAACACCTCCTTAGTGAATACATGAAGTCCTCATACTACGGTCATCACCAGAGTGAATCCCAATTATTGTCACATTGAGGTATGCGAATCATAACACATAGCGAGTGCATACAACTTGCAAGATGTGAACCAAGACACACTTATATTCATGAAAACATAAAGGTTCAGATATGAAATCATGGCACTCGGGCCCCAGTGACAAGCATTAAGGATAGCAAAGTCATAGCAACATTGATCTCAGAACATAGTGGATACTAGGGATCAAGCCCTAACAAATAGACTCGATTACATGATAAATCTCATCCAATCCATCACCGTCCAGCAAGCCTACAATGGAATTACTCACTCCCGATGGTGAGCATCATGGAATTGTTGATGAAGAAAGGTTGATGATGACAATGATGATGAATCCCCCTCTTCGAAGCCCTGAGGTGGCGACGGCTCCGTATCGTAAAATGATACGTCTCCATCGTATCTACTTTTCCAAACTCTTTTGCCCTTTGTTTTGGACTATAATTTGCATGATTTGAATGGAACTAACCTAGACTTAAGCTATTTTCAGTAGAATTGCCCTGGTGTAATTTTTGTGCTGAAATCAGAGTTCTCGGATTGACCTGAAAATTTACAGAGAGTTTTTGTGGAATATATAAAAAATATTGGTGCAAAAAAACCAGAGGGGGTCCACCCAGAGGCCACAAGCAAGGGGGTGTGCCTAGAGGGCTTGTGGCCCCCCTGGACCTCCTCCGACCCTAATTCCAATTCTATCAGTAGGTATTCACGGAGAAAAAAAAATCAGGGAGAAGGATTCATCGTGTTTTATGATACGGAGCCGCCGCCGCCTCCTGTTCTTCATTGGGAGGGCCGGTCTGGAGTCCGTTCGAGGCTCCGGAGAGGGGGATTCGTGAAGGAAATATGCCCTAGAGGCAATAATAAAGTTGTTATTTTATATTTCCTTATTCATGATAAAGGTTTATTATTCATGCTAGAATTGTATTGATCGGAAACTTAAATACATGTGTGAATACATAAACAAATACCGTGTCCCTAGTAAGCCTCTACTAGACTAGCTCATTGATCAAAGATGGTTAAGGCTTCCTACCCATAGACATGTGTTGTCATTTGATAATGGGATCAAATCATTAGGAGAATGATGGACAAGACCTATCTGTTAGCTTAGCATAATTATCGTTCAGTTTGTTGCTATTGTTTTCTTCATGTCAAATACATATTCCTTTGACTATAATATTATGCAATTCCCGAATACCGAGGAATGCCTTGTGTGTTATCAAACCTCACAACATAACTGGGTGATCATAAAGATGCTCTACAGGTATCTCTGAAGGTGTTTGTTGAGTTGGCATAGATCAAGATTAGGACTTGTCACTCCGAGTATGGGAGAGGTATCTCTGGGTCCTCTCGGTAGTACACATCATAAGCTTGCAAGCAAATGACTAAGGAGTTAGTTACAAGATGATGTATTACGGAATGAGTAAAGAGACTTGCCGATAATGATATTGAACTAGGTATGAAGATATTGACGATCGAATCTCGGGCAAGTAACATACCGATGGACAAAGGGAGTTACGTATGTTATCATAATGGTTTGACCGATAAAGATCTTTGTAGAATATGTAGGAGCGAATATGGGCATCCAAGTTCCGCTATTGGTTATTGACCGGAGAGGTGTCTCAGTCATGTCTACATAGTTCTCAAACCCGTAGGGCCCGCATGCTTAACATTCGTTGACGATATAATGTTATATGAGTTATATGATTTGGTGACCGAATGTTGTTCGGAGTCCCGGATGAGATCACATACATGACGAGGAGTCTCGACTTGGTCGAGAGGTAAAGAATGATATATAGGATGATGGTATTCGGCTACCGGAAGTGTTCCGGAGTGCACCGGATAGTCACCGGGTCACCGGAAGGGGTTCCGGACACCCCCGGTAAGTGTATGGGCATAATCACTACAAAAAAAATACACTTTCGTGATGATACGTGTTTGTCACAGTAGGTCACATTTTCTGTCATGCATGTACATCCATGTCGATTTTATGACAGAATCAAGATAGTAATACCTGTGCTATCGTAGAAGTGTTCCATGACATTACCAAAATTATCAGCACAGAAGTGTCCACTTCCATGACGATAAATTGCGCGTCGTGAGCGTGCTTTAAATCAGGTTAACCGACACGTGGCATCCTTCGTAGCGGGTCGCCGTTAAGCTATCGGGTTCGGTTTGGATCGCTAACCCGTTAACGCCCCGACCGATGGCGATTTTCCACGTGTAAAATTCTCATTCGCCGAGCGATCCCGTGTCGGCTCGGTGGCTGAGACAGATGTCAACCTTCCATTTGACAAGAATCGCCAATGAAACGTTGACACGTGGGACGGCCCAATAGAGGCCCATATGGGTTTAAAAGCCGGCCCAGGAACAGGCCCACAAGATTTTGTCAGATCTAATGGGCCGGCCCGTTAACAACCTAACATGTTCTAGACCAAATTATAGCCCACATTACATACGGGCCATTAAATGACTGCAATATTCTCGGCTAGTTTACAGCCCATATCAGATCCAGACCGTTAATAGCATGCAATAGTTTGGGCCAAATTACGGTCCATACCTGATCTGGCCCGTTAACTGACTTTCATTTCTTGGGCCAAATTACGGCCCATAATAAATACGACCCTGTTAACAGCTACTGTGCCATTGGGCCCATTGGGGGCCTGATTTGCTCTTGGGCCTCTTAGTGGCCCGTTTAATAGTTCAGCCCGATATTAGTTTCCGCCTGTCAGCGGCCTTGTCTACATATGGTCCTCTTTCGGCCCAGTTTCACTTTCGGCCATTTAAAGGCCCGAGTTGCACCTGGGCCTAATTACGGTCCATAGTTACTTTTGGCCTCTTAACAGCCCGTAGTCTTCGTGGATACATTCTAGCCCAAACTGCCTATTGACCCGTTAAAGGCCCTTCAAAGTATTGGGCCTAATTTTGGCCCGTTATACATCCGGCCTGCTTCCCGCCCATCATGTAATTGGGTCAGCCAAGGCCCAAAAATATTTCACCCTTTTAATGGCCCGTCACCCGAATGGGCCAATAATGGGCCGATTTATATTGCAGCACGTTGTCGGCCCGTGATTTGTTCGCCACAATTAAGGCTGAATCTAGTTTTCAACCTGTTAAAAGCCTATTTAATTTTCCGGCCCAATTAAGGCAAGTGGTTTACTCGGCCTTTTAAAGGCCTGAAACTAATAGTGGGCCAGATTAAGACTAGACCTAACTAATGGCCCCAGATGATTGTAGGCCCACGGTTCGGCATGTACTAGCGATTGGCGTCCGGTTAGTTTTAGTATAGAAATTATTATTTTATGAACCTAACATATTGGCCCATTGCGCACCGATCGAAGATTGCGACCTTTTCTCGGAGCGACGACAGTAGAAATAACAAATAAATTACAACATCGTGACAAAGAATAAACCTAGATTATACAACAAAGAAATTACAACATATTACATCCCCTGGGCATCAAAGTTCGCCGCCAGTGATAATAAAGGGCAACTAGACAACAGATTCCATAAACTGGGCAGGTCTCCACCAGTGGAAGTTTACAGGCCAACAAAATAATAGATAGAACCGACAACAGTTCAACACAGTTCAAGAAAGGTTAGCCCGGCCCAGGAGCTGCAGCGCAAGTAGCTTAGCAACCTGATGAGACTGCGCTTCTTTAACGCTTATACCCACCAACTTAAGCTGCATAGCATCAATAGATGTCATGTACTTATGGTTAATATCGCATAGAGATTGGAGTTACAGTCGGATTTGAGCGGAAGCATGTCTTTCTGCTTGAATTTCGGACTGAAGAAGTCAAACATATTCAGGTGGCGACTTCATCGAGCTTGTGTCACTGAGTAAGTTCGACACTACTTCAAGATATGACTTTGTGGTTGTATCCCTACCCTCAAGATGTGTTGCCTTCTTCTCTACAATATTGGGTTCGTCTCACTATCATTGTGGCAGTTCTTCCTAGCAGCAGTGCTGTCACCCTGAAAGAGAAACAAGTAGGTAGATAACAGGTTTTGCACGTATAAGCATCAACGCTATCAATTCATCTTATTTCTTTGTCAGAAATAAAGAGACACGGTTTAAAATAGCATTAACATAATAGGCATTGTTCATAGTTAAGGCGGCAGGAAATGGCATTGTGCAGGAGCGGCCAGCTTCACCAGACGACCGGATTATAGATCAAGAACACAAGCATACATGTAATTATAAACAACGTATAAGCATGAATGGTGAGTGTACTGTCAATTTATACCATTTCAGATTGGTAAATAAAGAGACATGATTTAAATAACATTAATATAATATTGCATTGTTCATAGTTGAGACATAGCAGGATATGACATTGTGCCGTTGTTGGTAGTTTCACCACACCACTGGATTACAGATCAAGAACACAAGCATACACATAGTGCTAAAGAAGATAACTTGCTATGTTTAGTTTAATTTACATGGTATGAATAAGGAACTAGGTTGTACAATTAAAGACTGAAATTGAGAAGGACAAACTTATGTTTATGTACTTCTTCTTTATAAACTTTGAACAAGCAATTTGATGCAGACGACAAAAATAAACAACATTTGCACACATAGCTATACAAATATACACAACAAAGTTTGAATGCTCGAGGAGGACAAACTTACATTAGTAGTGAACACAGGCTCTATAAAGCCCTTGCCATATTGATGGGGGGGGGGGGCAATTCAAGAAGTTTAGTGCACACTCTCCTTCAAGAGCATTGCCTTTATTCTACATTTTGTTAAGAGTAAATATAGGTGTGAAAATATAGGAACAAATGACGATTATTTAACTTAAGATGCAGAGTACAAATGTAAATACAACATATGGGCAAAAGGCATTGACAAGAGCAATGCGGGGCTAAACTTCTTCAGTAACATTGGTTTTATTCAATACTTTGGCAAGAGTAAATGTAGATCTGATGTATAGAAAATGGAGGGCAAGGGAAATTAAGTTGAAAAGTGTACATGAAGAACTAGCTGAAAAATATAAGTACAGTGACGAAGGACAACACATACTTACAAGAACAATGCAGAACTAAATTTCTTCATAAGCATTGGGTTTATTCTACATTAATATAGATCTTATAATTTGGAGGAACAGTGTCTAAGCAAGCTATAATGCACAATGATGTCACATAATCCACCAGGTATGAATGTAAGGACAGTGATAGGACAATAGGTACTCACAAGAGCAAAGCAGCGACCAACATAGTTGCAATATCCTAGGTTTTGCGGTGCTGGTTCTATCGCCAATATACGTCGGGTGCTATGTGATTTCTCCGGTAGCACCAACTTTTTCAAGGACTTTGCTTGTATTCCTTCAAGTTCTACAATCACCCTCATCCTTTTGGATGTCTGAAACACAAGAACAACATTTGAATGAAAAAACATGGTATGACGACAAATGGAATAGGTGTTGATAATGGATGGGCATGGCATCTTCACATATATCATGAGTAAACTAAGAAGATGGTGGTGCAACGAAGCAAAAGAAATGCAAGACACCTTATGCAAGATATGTGCAACCAATAAAACCTTGCCAAATTAGAACAAACACCTTATTGGGTGAACAAGATAAGCCATCTGCCTTTGACTCCTTGAGCTCAGAATAGTCATTAGGATCATATTCTGAATACGAATCTATAGGTCAGGAGCATGTGGGTTTTATTGCATCCTCAATGGACCTCAATCCCTTGATGCCAAGTTTGTTACCCATTGAAACGTTTCGCAATATTCTTCTGATATGCGCATTCTTATATTCATTGTGATCACGTACAATATCTGAAAATCATGAAAACATAATAGTAGTGAGATTATCTTTGTAATGCAGAGGATATTGTAATATAATAGGGGCTCCCTGTAAACCCTTGTGTGTTATCACTGGACTCTGATGAGAGAGCCCATGGGTGTTGTAATATGGTGAGTAGATTAATATAATCTGGCACAACTACACAAAAAATAGGCTCCCTGTTGGGAGCTCCAGATGTAAGGATAGTTGGCAGATGATAGGTTCATAATATACCGTATAGAAAGTTTATTGCCAAACCATGATAACGAGAGTGCAGAGCCAGTAGGCAGATCATAGTGTAGATAATAGGGGTACACCATAACCACCATATATAAATCGGGAAAGCAGAACTGGCTGGAAAATACAGGGTTTTTCCGCTACTAATATGCAGCCTATCGATCACCTACATGCCAGCTCTATTCATCTGAAGGCGCACAACTGTTACTATCAATTTAGTCTATCAAAGACCGCGCGGCTCCCACCATTTCCGGGATATTATGGCAGACCAACTCGAAGTGCAAAATCATGTAGCAGAACCGGCCCAATAGAGCTACCGACTGTAGATGTCCCTGCTCCCCTTCCTGACAAGGAACATACTGTACTTACTACAGAAGAACACAAGAGGAACATGTTAAAGAATAGAAGGGGAAGCATATTATTGAGATTCCCCTTCTTTCTATACAATGTTGGTTGCCCACCCATGATGAATCAGAGCGCGCAAAGAAATGCAATTCCATGATGTCTCTCTATATGTGGCCACATGCATTTGGAAACTCAAGTGGGAGCATTAGCTAACCAATTAAATGTGTGTCTGTTAGCTAATGTCAGTATCATATCACATTCGTATTTGAAGAACCTTAGGACATATGATTGGTGTGTTATTTAAGTTTAAAGGCTGGACAACTGCTAGTAGGACACAAAGCACCTACGCAGATTGTATTGTAGATATAATGGGAAAACCCTAAGCATCAGGAGTAAAATTAGGAAAGTGGAACTTGCTGGAATATATGTGCTAGTATTGCCGGTACGGCTAGAAAGGCTTCGCATACCAGCTCTCTATAACTGAAGGCGCAGTACTGTTACTATCAGTCTAACTCTCAAAGGCGACACATACGATCGAATACGAAGAGTTGAAAGCATCCATGACAATCGACATGAAGGCCAACATGAAGAGTTGAAAGTGTACATGACAAGCGACCGAATAGACCTGTATATTGCAAATGTCCCTGCTCCTCTTCACTACAAAGAACATATTGTACAACTATTATACTCCCTCTATTCCTAAATACAAATCTTTATACAGATTCCACTATGGATCACATACAGATGTATATAGATACATTTTGGAGTGTAGATTCACTCATTTTGCTCCGTATGTAGTCCATGGAGGAATCTCCACGAAGACTTATATTTAGGTACGGAGAGAGTACTTACAAAGGAAAAATAGAAGTGGAGCATGCTAAAGAAGAGCAAGCGGATTTTGGATAATAAAATGTTGGTTGGCCACACATGATGAACCAGAGCGCATAAAGAATGCAACTCCCTGCTGTCCCAATATGTGGCGCATGTGCTTTTCGAAAGTAAAGTAGGAACATTAACTGGCCAATTAAACATTCTCTGTTTTAGTACATGTCAGCATCATATCAGATTCGTATTTGAGCAACTAAGTTTGCAATTATGAGTGGCATGTTGTTTAGCTTGATGGGTTGAGGAGCACTGCTTGCACGTACGTCTCGAAGCACCTACGATAATATTATTGAATATATGGGCATGTCTACATGCAAGTCGCCTGACTTTCGTCATTTGGGTCAGTCGACCATTTTAGGTGGTTGGATGAAGATCCTACGTCTCATAACCCTTCGTCTTCCTCTCCTCTTATTCTTTCCCTAAAGACCACCGCACGGGTCGCCGGACAAACCACCGGCCCCGCCCTCCCCTGAACCGCCCGCCACCTCCGATCTTCCGCCTCCCCCAGCCATCCCTCTAGCTAACCCCACCCCTTCACCTGTGTCGAGTTTTGCCTCCGGCGAGGCCCCACCATAGCTCGATGACAGCCCCCCACAACCATTGTCGCCACCCGAAACCCTAAGATAGATAATGGGGCAGCCCTCCGGCGAGCCCCTTCCTTCCCTCCGGCGAACTCCGGCGAGCTCTCAAAAATTGACTGACCCAATTTTTAAATTTAATCTACTGTCATTTAACTAGTGTGGAATATAAAAGGGGAAAACCATAAGCATTGCGAGTATAGTGTTGAGCATGCCATGGCGGATCTGAAGGAGCAAACCGGACAAAGGCAACTTCATAACCAATGTTTGCTTTCAACTAACAAGTAAGATCCTAAGTGATGGACAAGAAATCATAGTAAAGCAGTGGCGATCTATTTTCCTGTTGCGATAAATAATTTGAGCAGATACGAAAGAGTACCGCCTCTGGTGCGGCGCCGTGTATGCATCTGTTGAGAATTTGACGGTGCTGTGGTAGCGATGGATGTCTGCGATGTGGAAGCAGATCTAGGAGGATAGATGGTGGTGGCGGGGGAAATATCCCGGCATGATGGACGAGACGGTCGTAGGAGCGGCGCCGGCAAGGTGGAGGATGGTGGGGATGAAGCGAGAGGACGGGATGCAAGGATCCTGTTCCGAAGCCGTGGATGAGAAAGGTCAATCTCTTGTAATGGACGACCGCGTCGGGGTATCAGCTCCTGCATGGTGGAGGAGGACGGTGGTGGATGGGGTGGCGGACGGAGCATGCTGGGGTGGAGAGGGTGTTTTGGCGCCCACTGAGTATGAATGGGGAAATGGAGGGAGAGAGGAAGGGGGGAACCATGTCTTCGGGGCGCGCTTGTCTCAAATGCGAGGAAATTTACAAACTTAGCCCTCGTTTAAAATTTCCTACATCACAACAATATTAGTCGGTTGGGGATAGACGGTAATCTCACATACACCGAATATTTGCCAACACAGATTTCGGCCGACGAGAGTTTGTTTTGGCGCCCACCATGTATGAATCAGGGAGGGAGGTGATTTCGGACGAGGAGAAACTGTGTTTTGGCGCCCACCGTGTATGAATCCGGGGAGGTGAGAGGCAGAGGCGGTTATGTCACGTTTGAGTGAAGTTACAAGCCTACCCCTATCGAAACCTATAGAAATCGAGCCAATAGGCTTTGTGTGTCAGGGATAGGCAGTAATTTCCATCTCACAGATTTTGGTTTTGGGCGGTTGCTGCGACTTTCCCCGCTTTGTTCAAATTTTTGCAGAGAAAGAGTGCACGTTTACCGTGCCAACTCAATTCGAATCCAGTTTGTATTATTTTTTCGGGCAGGATCCATTTTTTATTCGAATACAAATCTATATACATCATTTTTTATATATACTTTCAAAAGCACAACACCCTTTATACATAAATATGGTTTACAAATGGCATGATCTCAGATTCATAAGGCTGGATCCATCTTAATTTGGATTTTCAAATATTTGAAACCACTTTATGTTGAAATCCAATGTATGCAATCCTCGCTAACTGTCTCCAATTAATGTGTGTTTCATGCGGGTTTTTTACTTCTCAAACATGTATAATGTGTTTCACACACGCAACATATAGTGTAATCCCGTTTAGACAATAATTGCATATAAACCATGCATTGTCTCTAATTAAAGAATATATGGCTCACTAATATTGATAAACTATATAACATTACACCTGTCTCCAAATTCAAATGAATATGCATGTTTGATACACCAATTTTCGTTATGATATTATTGATGTCCTGATCTCTAGTTTAAATATTTGAATCCCCTTTAATCCAGATATTCGTCTCATATAACTATCACTCATGCTTATATCTCTCTCTAGACCTATACGCCTTCATCGTCTCTCGGGTATCTCCCGTGCTACTTGTATGTCGACAATGATCTTTTATCTACGTAACACAGTGACGGTACTCTCTCCCTCGACCTTCACTCTATCTCTCTCTAAGTAAATCTCGCTCCCTGCTATGTGTCTCTAACTATGATTCTCCCTGAGAAATCTCTTTCTCTCACACGAACAAAAATTTCATCTCCCGGGGTCTCATTCCTCTCTACTATTCCCCTGTGTGCCACTCGCACACCCCCTCTCACACAGAGATGTCTTGCGCTCCTTAGGTATGAGAAGCTGCGACTCTTCCTCTTAAATATCTCTTTCTCACACACAAACACAAACTCTGTCTCCCAGGGTCTCATATCTCTCCACCATTCTCTTGTATGTCGCTCACACACACACTCTCTCCCTAGAGATATCTTGCGTTCCCTGATATGTCTCTCTAGCTATCACTCTCGTCGTGAAATATCTTTCTCTCTTGCAAACACAAAACTCCGTCTCTCGGGATGTCATTTCTCTCTAATATTTGTTTGTATGTGACTCACATGCACCCTATCTATATCTCTCTCGCACCCACACACATAACTCAACCTTCTGATCCACTCGACTCTTATCTCTAACACACACACTAGCTAGCATCTTTATCTTTCTATTGATCCGTTTCTCCATCAACCTTCTTTCTCGCCCTCACTCTTGCTTCGTATCACGCACACTATATATGTTTCTCTCTACATGCTGTCATGCGCCCTCTTTTTATATTTCTCTCACACAAACATAACTTCACCCTCTGAACCACTCGGTGGTCATCTCCAACACTCAAACTAGCCAATGTCCCTCTAGCTAGCATCTCTATCTCTCTATCTATCTGTAGTTTCTCCGTCAACATATCTTTCTCACATGCACTCTTGCTTCCTGTCACGCACATTATATTTGTCTCTCCATACATGCATCTATAGGTTGATCTCTTTTGCACAATCGTTGTGTCTCGCTCCCTCTGCTCGCCATAGATGCATGCTCTAGCCCACGCCACTATCTCTTAAAGACAAAAACACATGCTCAATTATCGGGCCTTCTTCCCTGCACTCTCACATGCATGCATATTGTCATACTGATCCATCTCTCCCATGTCGTTGATCTTATGACTTATGTCTTCTTTCTTTTATCTCGATCATGCGCGCGCGCACACACACATCCCACGTATACATGGATACCTCTCGCACATGCACGTTCAAGGTCTCCTATGTCTGCATACATAGTTAATTACCCTCAGCCCTAACCCCACATCGAATCGTTCTCTTCTTGTGTGCACATAACTTTCGCCTGGATGGGTAAAACACACACTCACACTAAACAATCTCCTTCTAGCTACCCCCCTCTCTCACTCTTCCCCTATATCCCCGAAAACAATAAGACCATCCCTTCGTTTAATTCCCGTCTACATGCACCATCGATATATAGTAGTCTTCCTTGGTGTCTCTCGAACAAACACGTTCTCTCGATGTCGACTCCTCTCACGCGCACATGCCTTCTCTTCCCTCTCTACGGGCCTCTTCTCTCTCGCACCCCCTCGTTGGTGGCCTCTGCCATACACATCACCTCTCTACGATGAAGCCACACACACTTAAATTACTTTCGCCACCAAAGACTCCGCTTCACACACACACGCACGCACACACGCACCCACCCCCCCCCCCCCACACACACACACAAAGACTCCATCTCTCACACACATGCTCTAGGCTGAGCATTTGTTCCTACCACCCTTTGTCCAACCTTACCCGTATGATAAACAATCACCTTAATTTACTTGTATAACATGGACAAATTCCACTTTACTTTAGTAGTTAGCAAACTTATCATAATTATATAACATAAATCACGAGCAGGAAGTGACATTTTTTTTACACAGCCACGTTAACTTGGCGACATAAATCACTAGCTAAAGTGTAATACCATTATAATTATATCCCGATGCAAAAGGTTGAGTACATGTCCGAAGAGTAGAGTCGCACACATGCACTCTGTCTCTCAGAATCTCACACACACACCAGTTACGTGACACCCTCTTAAGCAGACCCGTATGTTACAATTTGTGCACCCACGGGTACACGTGATGGTGCACATTTATTCAAGTCAGACGGCGAACCCAACAGTAACTGCATTCATTCCCCTCCCGCCGCCTCTTCTCTGGTCACCGTCGCCCGATAGCCATGGCCCGACTGAAGGTAACAACATACGCCATACTCCCGCCAGAGCGGCGCTTTAATATGGAGGCGGCACGAAGCCCGGATCTCAGCCGCCCTGCCTCCGGAGTCCGGACTAGCTGGAGCCGGACGAGGAGGCGTTGGAGGCGGAACAACACACGGAGCCAGAGGAGGAGAACGGCGACACAGAGCTGGACATGAGGAGGACGACACAGGCAAAGCGGAGCTGGAGGAGGACAATGATTTCCATTATACTCAGACTTAAAGGGCTTTGAGTTTCACGCCACATTTATTTCATAGAGATAAGAGAAAGGAAATTTTAGTGGTCATGCATGCATCTTTTTGTGCTAGCACTCCTATATATGGGTTGACTAGTCGCTACCAGTGGATGTGCGCGGGTGGTGGAAGAGGAAGGAGAAAGGAAGCAGGTTGTGGAGTACGCCAGTTGCAGCATGAGCTCCAAGGAACGTTCGTGCCAAACAATGCATAGTTGTACAATATAGTCCAACAGAGTATGGATTGGCCTTTAGGTTGCGTGTGGATGACATGGCTGCAACATGCAGGCTGCAGTTCGACAGCCTACCGCTCCGCTTCGAATGGTTTGGTCACGCAAGATTTGCATGCATGCATGTCATGCACGTACATGTCAAAGGCGTGCTCGAAAAAGGGCGACCAGGTCCGCTAGTCCGTGTTGGTCCATGCGCCCAGAAAACAACTAATCCTAGTCACTGTAAATGTTGTGCGTGCTTTAATTCTGGGCTACTAGATGGACGCGAACGTGCCGTACAACGAACCGTCCGCCAGCTCCATAATCTCTATCTCTACTCTTATAATAATAATAATCTATCTATCTATCTCTATCTCTCTTCTACTACTCTTATAAAAACATAGTTGGTGATGATGGTGTGCCTGCCATCCTGCAATATAGGCCGTCCAATTTATATCTGGCGGATAGGAAGAAAACAATGGCAATTTTGTGAAAAGATACCCACACCCCTCTCCACATTTGCAAATAAGGCCTTCCCTCATTCATCCGTTTCTCTCATAAGATAAACTACTCATACAAATGCATCTTGATGTTACGTGCAACGCACGAGGATGTTTCCTTGGGGGTCTCTCCAGCGTGGTGTGTCGTAGTTGCAAGTTCACGCCCCTTGAGATGCCGACGTTGAGGGGCACTCGGATTTTGTCCGATGAGCAGGTAAGTGATGAGTTTGGTCACGTAGTAAATGCATTCTAAAGACTACTTCCGTGTCCATTTCCTAATTCCCCCGCTGCCCACTGTTTCACAGGTTACGCTTGTGCCAGTGGAGATTGGCTTGCATATGTACGGGAGGGTACCAACATCAATTTGCACAACATTTACAACGGTGACACCGTTCCCGTAGAACCTTTGTCCAACATTGGGATCATCCTTGCAACGGGCCACCGCCTGAATTGGTACGATGGAACCACGGTGAGATTGAAGAAGATAGCAATCCCGGAAGCCCCGATAAGGTCGTCCGCCAACCAAAATTACACTCTCATCGCGGCGTTCGACATCGCGATTGCTTTCACGAACCCTGCACATGGCGGTCAAAGGTGGACCGTGCTGTCTGCGGCTGATTTGTTGCCGTACGAGTATGAAAGACACTGTGCTCCTTTCTAACCGCATCTTCGCGGTGACAAACCAGTTGACTTGTTTCGTATGGGACACATCCTACAGTATACTCCCTCTCTTCCAGTTTATTTGTTTTGATTTTTTTGTTTTATAAGTTTCAAATTCAAATTTTGAGCTCCCCATCACATGTTGAGATTACAATGTCCATTAAATCGTTGCGTGCATGTACTACTTTTTAATTGGTCATTTATATTGGTCACGCATGCATGAATTGCAAGTAACATTTTTTACCACAATTTCTTAGGAAACTGAGTGCAATAATTGAGTAGTTTTGCAAACTACCAGTACTACACCTGAAATGGTTGAAAATCAATACCACCACCACGCCCGCGTCTGACCGCCCTGGCCGACCCAAACCCCCTCCCTTGCCGGCGCGCGCTTCCCTCGTGAAACGGTCAGCGTCGCTCCAGAGCGTCAGTGCCGCATTAATGCCCGACCAGAGCAGAGGCGACCTCTCACTGGCGCCGGCTTTGAAGCAGCGCGACGGCCGAGAGAGCCGCTTCCCGGTGCACGCGACTGCTCCGCGTCGAGGCTGGCCATAGTTTGGATGAGTCTCCATCGTGGGGAGCCACACGAAGAAGTTGCGATGATATGGACTCCCGTTGCCCACCATTATGGATCGTTCCATCTATGAAGAACACGTGGGACTGGAACTAGGAGATGGACATGTACCCATGAGTGGACGTACAAACCTGAGTAATGTAGCGCAATAAGTGAAGTAGAAAGGCACAAATAGTATGGACATGCGTGGCATATAGGCATTTGTCTCTTACTACCACTAAATGTTGTATGTGCAATGCACGGTGATGTTATGATGTACGTGCCTAAGTACTCTACTACTATATTAATGCACATATTAGGTTTTATTTGTTTACGTGTATGGCCCGAGACCTTCCAACTAGACGTGTCTTTCTCTCTGGGTCGCACTTTGTATAGTTCATATCACTAGTACTACTACGTGTTGTCTCCGACCTAGAAGTGGAAGAAGTGGAGACGCTCTACCAGGCTATTCATGTCCCACTCCTTTCGCTGACGTGTGGGACATCCAGCACGTGCCATGTTTGGCACTCAAACGCTAGCTTTCATCAAAAATAAAAAATAAATATAAATAAGCAGTGATAGTATACCACGTGGTTTCCTTGCTCCTCGATATCGGAAAGAATACTTCTGTTCGCCGACATGTGGGACGTCGACCATCCTGGTCCACTTGCCTTGCACGCAGAACTCCAAGGGAGATTCACCCCGGTCATCGCGCCGTAGTAATAATGACTAATGATCCGTCAAATCATAGGCCTAACCTTTCCCACTGTGAAGTTGCTCGGACGAAGGAACCATCATGACTTCTTGAATTCCGCTTCTTGAAGAAAACTATTGTACCAGCAGTACTGCTAGCTACAGTAGTACTGTACTCCATCAGAGGCCTCCTTTGGTTCATAGGATAGGAACTTTATAGGAATATGAAAATCATGGGAAGTGAGATGACATGCATCTCATTCCTATAGAGAAAGAGATGTCGTTTGATGCATAGGATAGGAATTTTTCCATTGAGGCTAGGCTAATGTACTAGTAGTTTGCTCTAAAAACTATAGTAGTACATAACTAGTACTAGTACATGCTCATAATTAATTAAAAATGTACGGGCGACATAGACACACACACTAACTACTAGAACTACTAGTACTTCTCACATGCTAGCCAGACGCCGTTGTTCTCCTTCCCGGCTTTGTCAGCGACACCCTGATACGTCTTTGAAAGATGGATGAGCTTATGAAATTATTTGCTATCAAGAGTGCTCTTATTGATCCTAATGATATGCCTTTGTCTACGTTGATTGAGAATAATAATGAATCTATGGATGTGAATTTTGTTGGTAGGAACAATTTTGGTAATAACGTGTATAGAGGTAATTTTAATCCTAGGCCGTTTCCTAGTAATTGCTCTAATAATTATGGTAATTCCTACAACAATTCTTACGCAAATTATAATAAGATGCCCTCTGATTTTGAGAATAGTGTTAAAGAATTTATGAGTTTTCAAAAGAATTTCAATGCTTTGATTGAAGAAAAATTGCTTAAGATTGATGATTTGGCTAGGAACATGGATATAATTCCTCTTGATGTTGATTCTTTGAAACTTAGATCTATTCCACCCAAGCATGATATCAATGAGTCTCTCAAAGCTATTAGAATTTCCATTGATGAGTGCAAAGAAAGCACTGCTAAGATGCGTGCTAAAAAAGATTGGTTTATAAAAGCGTGTTCTTCTAGTTTCCGTGAAAATAATGATGAAGATCTTAAATTGATTGATGTGACTCCTATTGAATCTTTGTTTTCCAATGTAAATCTTTATAAATATGGGTCTGGATATGAGTCAACTTTAGTTAAAAGGCGTCCCAATGATTCGGAGTTTTTAGATCTTGATGCAAAAATTGATAAAAGTGGGATTGAAGAGGTCAAAACTTTAAGTAGCAACGAACCCACTCTTTTGGATTTCAAGGAATTTAATTATTATAATTGTTCTTTAGTAGATTGTATATCTTTGTTGCAATCCATGTTGAATTCTCCTCATGCTTATAATCAAAACAAAGCTTTTACTAAACATATCGTTGATGCTATGATGCAATCTTTTGAAGAAAAGCTTGAATTGGAAGTTTCTATCCCTAGAAAACTTTATGATGAGTGGGAACCTACTATTAAGATTAAGATTAAATATTATGAGTGCCATGCTTTGTGTGACTTGGGTGCTAGTGTTTCCATGATTCCGAAAACTTTATGTGACGTGCTAGGTTGCCGTGAATTTGATTGCTCTTTAAATTTGCATCTTGCGGATTCCACTATTAAGAAACTTATGGGAAGGATTAATGATGTTATTCTTGTTGCAAATAGGAATTATTTACCCATAGATTTCATTGTTCTTGATATAGATTGCAATCCTACATGTCCTATTGTTCTTGGTAGACCTTTCCTTAGAACGATTGGTGCAATTATTGATATGGAAGAAGGAAACATTATATTTCAGTTTTCGTTAAGGAAAGGCATGGAACACTTTCCAAGAAAGAAATTTAAATTGCCTTATGAGATCTACTTATGGATTGCATACCAAAGATGACAATACCTAGATGTATTCGTGTTTTTATACCTAGCTAAGGGCGTTAAACAATAGCGCTCGTTGGGAGGCAGCCCAATTTTATTTTTGTTTTTGCCTTTTAGGTTCTGTTTTGCAATAAATAATTCATCTGGCCTCTAGTTAGATGTGGTTTTGTGTTTCAATTAGTGTTTGTGCCAAGTACGACCTTTGGGATAGCTTACGGCGATAGTTGATTTGATCTTGCTGAAAAATAGAAACTTTTGTGCCCAGGAAAATAATTCTCATTTTTTTTACAGAAGCGTGATTTTGAGTTGATTCTTTTTGCAGACGATTAATAAACAAATTTCTTAGGTTGTCCTAATTTTTCAGATTTTTTGGAGTTATAGAAGTATTGAAAATATCCAGATTGCTATAGACTATTCTGTTTTTGACAAATTCTGTTTTTTATGTGTTGTTTGCTTATTTTGATGAATCTATGGCTAGATCGGGGGGTATGAACCATGGAAAAGTTGGAATACAGTAGATATTACAACAATATAAATAAAGAATAAGTTCACAACAGTACCAAAAGTGGTGATTTATTTTCTTATACTAACGGAGCTTATGAGATTTTCTGTTGAGTTTTGTGTTGTGAAGTTTTCAAGTTTTCGGTAAGGATTTGAAGGACTATGGAATAAGGAGTGGCAAGAGCCTAAGTTTGGGTATGCCCAAGGCACCCCAAGGTAATTGATGTCTACTATGCAACTTTATTCTTGTAGGCACGTGTTGGGCCTCCAAGCGCGGAGTTTTGTAGGACAGTAGCAATTTTCCCTCAAGTGGATGACCTAAGGTTTATCAATCCATGAGAGGCGTAGGATGAAGATGATCTCTCTCAAACAACCATGCAACCAAATAATAAAAAGTCTTTTGTGTCAATGGTAATTTGTATAGGTGCACTAGTTCGGCGAAGAGATGGTGATACAAGTGTAATATGGATAGTAGATATTGATTTTTGTAATAAGAACAATAAAAAACAGCAAGGTAGCAATTGATAAAACAGAGCACAAACGATATTGCAATGCTTGAATATGAGGCCTAGGGTCCGTACTTTCGCTAGTGCAAACTCTCAACAATGCTAATATAATTGGATCATATAACCGTCCCTCAAAGTGCGATGAAGAATCACTCCAAAGTTCCTATCTAGCGGAGAACATAAGAAGAAATTGTTTGTAGGGTACGAAACCACCTCGAAGCTATTCTTTCCGATCGATCTATCCAAGAGTTCGTACTAAAATAACACCAAATAATTTCAGATTCATAATACTCAATCCAACACAAAGAACCTCAAAGAGTTCCCCAAGATTTCTACCAGAGAAACAAAGACAAGAACGTGCATCAACCCCTATGCATAGATTACCCCAATGTCACCTCGGGAATCCACGAGTTGAGTGCCCAAACACATATCGAGTGAATCAAAATAATACCCCATTGTCACCACGAGTATTCATTTGAGGGACATATATCAAGTGCTCTCAAATCCATAAAAGTATTCAATCCGATAAAACAAAATCTCAAAGAGAAAACTCAATTCATCACAACAAGATAGAGAGGGGAAAACACCATATGATCTGACTATATTAACAAAGCCCGCGATACATCAAGATTGTGACATCTTGAGAACACGAGAGAGAGAGAGAGAGAGAGAGATTAAACACATAGCTACTAGTACAAACCCTCAGCCCCGAGGGTGGACTACTCCCTCCTCATCGTGGTAGCCGCCGGGATGATGAAGATGGCCACCGGAGATGATTCCCCCCCATTTGAGTCTGGGAAGATCGGTTTCGGTGGATCTGAGAGGCTGCTTGGCGGAACTTCTGATCTAGGTTAACCCCGAGGGTTTTTGGAATATTTGGGAATTTATAGGGTAAAGAGGGGGTGCGGGAGGCCACCGAGGCCCCCCTCGGGGCACCCCCCAGGTGCTGCTCTGGCCCATTGCAAGTGTTCTGGTCCATGAAAAATCCATAAAAAGTTTTGCGGTGCTTGGACTTCGTTTGATATTGATTTCCTGTGATGTAAAAACAAGCAAAAAACAGCATCTAGCACTGGGCACTGGGTCAATAGGTTAGTCCAAAAAAATGATATAAAGTTGCTATAAAATGATTGTAAATCATCCAAGAATGATAATATAACAGCATGAATACTTCATAAATTATAGATACGTTGGAAACTTATCAGCATCCCCAAGCTTAATTCCTACTCGTCCTTGAGTTGGTAAATGATAAAAGAAATAATTTATGAAGTGTGAATGCTAGCAAAGTGCACAAGTTTGATCAATGACAAATTCAATCACTTTTCCTAGGATCATAACATCAATTGTTTCTTATAAAACTTATCATGTTAAAGTGGCAACCAATTCACATGTTAAGGTTCAAACAATGAATTCTCTTGAAACTCAACAACCTATGTTCTCAGTCACCAGGCAATTGCAATTCAACTTATTCAACAGAGTCTAAGTAAGAGCTCCACATACTCAACCATCATATAGTCTTTTATGATTTCTAACACTCACCGCATACACATGAGCAAAACATTTCAACCATAGAAAGATAGGGGCTTATTATTTTGCCTCCCAACGTATTCACCTCAAGGGTGATGTCAACAATAATAACTCATGCTACCCATATCCAACAAGATATATGTGCCTAGATCTTTCCTCACCACATGATGCTTGCCAAAAGAGAAAAAAATGAATAGAGAGAAAAACTTTTGACTCTTGCATGAAAGTAAATACATAAAAGTAAAAGATAGGCCCTTCGCAGAGGGAAGCAGAGGTTGCCATGCGCTTATTTGTTTGTATGCTCACCCCTTAGTGCAAAAGAACGTCACGTTATATTGCCCCTTATGATAGCAACCTTTATTATGCAGTATGTCGCTTTTATTTCTTTGCTACCACAAGTTCGTACAACGCTTAATTTTCTCTTACACTAAATGATCTAACACTTTTAGAAGCAATTTATATTGCCTTATTGCACCAATGACGACTTACTTGAAGTATCTTACTTAATCCTTAGGTAGGTATGGTGGACTCTTGAAAATAATATTTGGGCTTAAGGGTTATTGGATGCACAAGTAGTATCTCTACTTGGTGAGGAATTTTTGGCTAGCAAAGATGGGGGCAAGCACCACATGTTGAAGGACCTATGACAATATAACTTATATGTGAATATGAACAAACATAAACCATTACATTGTCTTCCTTGTCCAACGTCAACAATTTTGGCATATAATATTTTGATGGGGGCTCACAATCACAAAATATTTCCAAGATAGTGTATTTGCATGTGAAAGTTCTCTTCCTTATACTAATCATTCAGGAATTGCTTGTGTGACCAATATTGTGATTGTCAAGCTTCAAAAGATTTCACTTTCTAAACCCAATGTGAAGCTACCACTAGGCATGATATGAACATATAATTTCAACTTCATTATATTCAATTTATTGAATACTAACCGATACTAACTGATAATTGTTGGTGAAGAAAGGTGGGATGCCTACTAGGGCATCCAAGCTTAGATGCTTGAGAATTCTTGAAATATTATCTTGGGATGCCTTGGGCATCCCCAAGCTTGAGATTTTGTGTCTCCTTAATTCCTTTTATATCACGGTCTCCCTAAATCTTAAAAACTTCATCCACACAAAACTCAACAAGAACTCGTGAGATAAGTTAGTATAAACCAATGCAAAAACTTTATCATTCTCTACTGTAGCAAATCACTAAAATTATTATTCAACATTGTATACTAAATGCCTCTGCATATTTAATACTCCTATCCTCAAATAGAATCATTAAACAAGCAAACATATGCAAACATAATATCAATCTGCCAAAACAGTACAGTTTGTAAAGAATGCAAGAGTATCAATACTTATTTAACTCCAAAATTTATGAAAATTTGCCACACTGTAGAAAATTTATCAGATCTTATTTTGCAAAAAAATTCAACATTTTATCACATTCTGACTTTTCTAGGAAATGTTTGCAACAGCGATAAACTTTCTGATTTGAAATAGCAACATGTAGACTTGCAAAATAAGCATGGCAAAGGCTATCCTTGACTTTTTTATTCAAAATAAAGGTGCAAAACATTATTCTAAGTAACAACAAGCAAATCCTAACAAAATAAAATGATGCTCCATGTAAAACTCATATCATGTGACGAGTGAAAACATAGCTCCAAGTGAGGTTACCGATAATGTTGGAGACGAAAAAGGGGATGCCTTCCGGGGCATGCCCAAGCTTAGTTGCTTGGATCTTCCTTGGATATTAACTTGCGGTGCCTTGGGCACCCCCAATCTCAGGGTCTTGTCACTCCTTATTCTCCTCATATTGACATCTCTCCCAAAACTTGAAAACTTCAATCACACAAAACTTAACGGAACTTCGTGAGATAGATTAGTATGATAAAGAGCAAACCATTCCACTTTGCTACTGTCAAACACAAGATTCATAATTGTTTACACACAATGCCTACTGTAGCATATCATTTACACAATTTATATTGAGCAATATAAGCCATAGAAACTAGAAAACAAGCAAACTATGCATTGAAAACAGAATCTGTCAAAAGCAGAACAGTCTATAGTAATCTGTACTCCAACCATATTTCTGCTACTCCAAAAATTCTAAAAAATTAGTAAAATGTAGATAATTGGTATATATATCACCTGTAAAAAATTTAGAATTTTTTCACTTTCCAGTAAAATATAAGAATTTCTGCACTGGACGCAAAAGTTTCTGTTTCTGCACAGATTCAAGTCAACTATCATCCACACTATCCCAAAAATACTTGACGCTTTATTGAAACAAAAGCAATAAAACATGATTAATATAGTAGAATAATCATGTGAACACACAAAATCAAATAGGTAAAAGTGTTGGGTTGTATCCCAAAAGCGCTTTTCTTTTATGCCTTTTAACTCGGCATGATGATTTCAATGATGCTCGCATAAAAAGATAAAAATTGAAACATGAAGAGAGCATCATGAAGCATATTACTAGCACATTTAAGCCTAACCCACTTCCTATGCATAGGGATTTTGTGAGCAAACACTTTTTGGGAACAAGAATCAGCTAGCATAGGAAGGCAAAACAAGCATAACTTCAAAACTTTCAACACATAGAGAGGAAACTTGATATTATTGCAATACCTACAAGCATATGTTCCTCCCTCATAATAATTTTCAGTAGCACTGATACGTCCATTTTGCATCATGTTTTCTTACTGTTATTTATGCTGTTTTCATTCATAATAATGCTTTATGGAGTAATTCTAATGCCTTTTCTCTCATAGTAATATGCAAGGTACACACAAAGAGGGAGAATTATGGCAGCTGGAAATCTGGACCTGGAAAAGCTACGTCAGGCTACCTATTATGCACAACTCAAACAAGCTGAACTTTACAGAGAATTTTTATGGAATATATGAAGAATAATGGAGCAAATAAGTACCAGAGGGGGCCCACCAGGTGGGTACAACCCACCTGGGCGCGCGAGGGATCCCAGGCGCGCCCTCATGGGTTGTGCTCACCCAGGCCCACCTTCGGTGCCCATCTTCTGGTATATAAGTCATATTGACCTAGAAAAAATAAGGGGAGGACTTTCGGGACGAAGCGCCGCCGTCTCGAGGCGGAACTTGGGCAGGAGCACTTTTGCCCTTCGGCGGAGCGATTCCGCCGGCGGAACATCCCTCTCGGAGGGGGAAATCATCTCCTCATCATCACCAGCAACTCTCCCATCTTGGGGAGGGCAATCTCCATCAACATCTTCAACAACACCATCTCATCTCAAACCCTAGTTCATCTCTTGGTGTTCAATCTTGTTACCGGAACTATAGATTGGTGCTCGTGGGTGACTAGTAGTGTTGATTACATCTTGTAGTTGATTACTATATGGTTTATTTGCTGGAAGATTATATGTTCAGATCCAATATGCTATTTAATACCCCACTGATCTTGAGCAAGATTATCATTTGTGAGTAGTTACTTTTGTTCTTGAGGTCACGGGAGAAATCATGTTGCAAGTAATCATGTGAACTTGATATGTGTTTGATATTTTGATAGTATGTATGTTGTGATTCCCTTAGTGGTGTCATGTGAACGTCGACTACATGAAACTTCACCATATTTGGGCCTAAGGGAATGCATTGTGGAGTAGCAATTAGATGATGGGTTGCAAGAGTGACAGAAGCTTAAACCCCAGTTTATGCGCTATTCCGTAAGGGACCGATTGGATCTAAAAGTTTAATGCTATGGTTAGAATTTATTCTTAACACTTTTCTCGTAGTTGCAGATGCTTGCGAGAGGGTTAATCATAAGTAGGAGGTTTGTTCAGGTAAGAACATCACCTAAGCACCGGTCCACAAATCAAACCAACATGGTGAAAGTGACTAGATGAAAATCCCGTGTACCCTCAAGAACGCTTTGCTTATCATAAGAGACCGTTTTGGCATGTCCTTTGCCTCAAAAGGATTCGGCTACCTTGCTGCACTTTTGCTACTATTATTGTTACTTGCTCGTTACAAATTATCTTGCTATCAAACTACTCTGCTACTTACAATTTCAGCACTTGCAGGCATTACTTTGCTAAAAACCACTTGTCATTTCCTTCTGCTACTCGTTGGGTTCGACACTGTTACTTATCAAAAAGAGCTACAATTGATCCCCTATACTTGTGGGTCATCAAGTATCACGCCCAAGATGCGACCCTATCCTAAAGGAACTCGAAGGTCCCACCAAGGATAGAAGCGCATCTTGAAGACGCTTTTGCAAGGTGGATATCATGGGGATACATACAAGGCATGCAAATGCCGCAAGAATACATCAATATCATACATGAGAACAACATCCGACTACAGATGAAACATAAACAGAAACTCAAATAATATCCACCCTGCTAGCCCAGGCTGCCGACCAGGAACCTAACCCAAGATCGACGAAGAAGAAGAAGAACTCCAACACAAGTAAACATCGCTCTCGCGTCATGATCATCGCATAACCTGTACCTGCAACTGTTCTTGTAGTAACATGTGAGCCACGAGGACTCAGCAATCCCATTACCATGGGTATCAAGACTAGCAAATCTCAATGTGTAAGGAAGGGGTAAAGTGGTGAGGTTGCAGCAGTGACTAAGCATGATATGGTGGCTAACATACGCAAGTGAGAGCGAGAAGAGAAGCAAAGCAAGCGGTCGTCAACTAGTAATGATCAAGAAGTGATCCTGAACTCCTACTTACGTCAAACATAACCCAAAACCGTGTTCTCCTCTCGAACAACCCCGAAAAGAGACAATCACGGTTACGCACACGGTTGGTGTATTTTAGAAGAGTTTTCTTCAAGTTTACTACAACCGGATATTAACAAATTCCCATCTGCCACATAACCGCGGGCACGAATCTTGAAAGTTTATACCCTACAGGGGTGTCCCAACTTAGCCCATGATAAGCTCTCGCGATCAACGAAGGATATTCCTTCTCCCGGGAAGACCCGATCAGTCTCGGAATCCCAGTTACAAGACATTTCGACAATGGTAAAACAAGACCAGCAAGACCACCCGACTGTGCCGACAAATCCCGATAGGAGCTGCACATATCTCGGTCTCAGGGCACACCGGATGAGCACTCCGTACAACTAAAACCAGGCCTCAAGTTTCCCCGAAGTGGCGCTGCAAAGGACTCTAGTTCGGACCAACACTCGGAGGAGCACTGGCCCGGGGGGGGGGGGCTAAAATAAAGATGACCCTTGGGCTTCAGAAACCAAGGGAAAAAAGGGCATAGGTGAGGCAAATGGTAAAACCAATGTTGGGCCTTGCTGGAAGAGTTTTATTCAAAGTGAACTGTCAAGGGGGTCCCATAAATCACCCAACCGCGTTAGGGACGCAAAAACCGGGAACATAATACCGATATGATGGAAACTAGGGCGGCAAGAGTGGAAAAAAACACCAGGCATAAGGTCAAGCCTTCCACCCTTTACCAAGTATATAGATGCATTAATAATATAAGAGATATTGTGATATCCCAACATAAACATAATCCAACATGGAGCAATCTTCATCTTCACCTGCAACTAGCAACGCTATAAGAGGGGCTGAGCAAAAAGCGGTAACATAGCCAAACAACGGTTTGCTAGGAAGGGTGACAAAGGTTAAAGGTTCATGGCAATTTGGGAGGCTTGATAAGCAAGTGGTAGGTAACGCAGCATAGCGAAAGATCGAAGCAACTAGCATAGCAATGATAGTAATGAGATCCAAGGTGACGGTCATCTTGCCTGAGATCCCGCTAGGAAGAAGAACGAGTCCATGAAGAAGACAAGCGGACGTGGTCGAACGAATCCTCACAACTCCGGAACGAAATCGAAGCTAACGAGAGAAGCGACCCGGAAAGAAACAAACAACATGGTAAACGCACAAGCCTAATCATGGCATGATGCACAACCAAGTATGATGCATGTCCGATTTAATGAGGCATGGCATGGCAAAGTGCAACAAACAATACTACAAGTTAAGTGGAGCTCAATATGCCACGAGTGGCATATTGACAAAACACCACATTGACATATTTACTTTAATCTCGTTTAAGCTACCAAACAATATTAAATGTTGTTAAACATGGCAAGAGGTGAAGCATAATTAAACTACCTATCTAGGCAAGTTTAAATGAGGACGGAACAACAAACAACAATTACGGAAAAATCCTCATATGCAAATTATGAATTTGCTACTGTTCTGCCCTAAACACAATTTTAATGTTGTTAAACAGCAAAATAAAGTGCACCATGTTAAATTAGGCATTTTTTCACCCCATTTACACATAAAGTTTATTTAAAACCGAGCTACGGTTATTTAGTTATGAATAAATCATTTTAACATGACATTTGAGAAAATTTAAACAAACAACATTTTTAACATTTTAAACATGGATGAAAGTGGCACATTATTAATCTACACAAAATTCTAAGCAGTTTACATGTTTAAATCATTTTAATCCGATGCACGGTTCCTGACTTATTATATGCATGATGCTTAGGGGTTTTTCTGCAAAACTATAAATCCTGGGTTAATAGCTAAATTCGCAGATCTGGAAAAAACGTATGCGGGTTGAATCTGAGGCAAACCAGGCTGGGGGAGCTGCTCACATTGGGCCTTGAGGCCGGTCGGTGGAGAGGGAGGCTGGAAGGGCCTGGCACGGCCGGGCCTTGGGGAAGCAGGCCGACAGCAGGAGCTGCGCTGGGCTGCGGGGCGCACGACCCACCTGGCGACGAGGCAAGTCAACGCGGGCGCTCTCCTGGCTCGCTCGATCTGGAGCAGGGGAAGCAGAGGCTGGTCGGGATCAGGCCGCAGAGGCGCGACGGCGTCGTGGTGGAGCGGGTGGTGTCTGGCGCGGTGCCACGCGGGAAGGAGGGCGCCGGTCATGGCGGGACTTGAGCTTCTGGTTCCCTAGGAAAAAACAACAACGGGAGAGCGAGGTGAGAGAGGTTCCTGGGAGGAGGACGAAGAGGAGGTAGGACGACAAGGTCTCCGGTGACCTGCTGCTGGTCGGGCGGCGAGGGATGGTGAGGAAGCGGCTTGACGGCGGGGTGCCAACAGGGACGCGCACGGCCTGAAGCTCGCAGAGGCGCGCTCCGGCTGGTCCAGGGGATGCGGAACGAGAGGCTGCAACTGATGCCTGAAGAAAAAGACAGAGAAGAATTCAGAGGCGAAACGCGGACGGGAAGATGGGAGAGACGACAGGGAGATGGCAGGGGCGCGACGGCCTGAGGCAAACCTGCTGGTCACCGGCGGGAAGCGGCATGGATGCAGATCAGCAGCTGCTGGTCTCGAAGAAGCAGGGCGGCGGCCATGGTGGATGGATCGGGAGGAGGGTGTGGCTGGCTGCGTGCGGGTGGAATTTGGGCGGCGACGAGTGGTTGGTCCGGTTGGAAATTTGAGGGAGGATTTGGATCGGGGAAGAACCCGAGGTGGGAGGAGACAAGAGGAGTGGCGGCGGCAGCTACGAGGATCCCTAGAAATTAGGGGTTGGTCTGCTATATATAGCATTGGGTTGTTGGTTAGGAGCTATCTCATCCCTCCGATCGTAATCGGGTGGTCAAGAAAAATAGGCTAGAGAATCCAAATGAGAAAACGGAGATGTTTTATAGATGTTTGGGGATGATCCGGATCCATCGGTAACGACAGACCGGTTCGGGTTCGGGTAAGTTTCGGACATGCACACGAGGGTGCTGCGAGCTGGCAAGAGAGGTTAGGTGGTCATGGTCAAGAGGGAAGCGAAAACCCGAATGACCTCGGAACGGTCAACGAAAGCAAGGGGGGGACGCGGCAACTACGAACGGGTGCAAGCTTTATGAAAACATGCATATGCAATGCGCATGATGCTATGAGATGAGATGCATGACATGAACAAAATGCAAAACAAAAGGCAAAAACCCAACCACGGAGGAAATAATATATCGCATCTCCGGAAAAGGCAAGAGTTGGAGTTACGAATATGGAAAGTTGTATCCGGGGCATTACATCAAGGCTATTTTTTGGCGCCATTGCCGGGGAGTGAAGCGCCTCTGGTAAGGAAACATTTGTATAGTGTGCTGACATTTACTGTCACTTGTTACTATGGAAAACAATCCTTTGAGGGGTTTGTTTGGGGTATCTTCACCTCGACTGGAACCACAATTAGCTACCCCTCAACCTACTGCACCTGTTGAAAATATTGAATATGAAATCCCTTCGGGTATGATAGAACAACTGCTAGCTAATCCTTATGCAGGAGATGGAACCAAACATCATGATATGCACTTGATATATGTGGATAAATTTTTGGATTGTTCAAGGTTGCAGATTTACCCAGAGATGAAGTTATGAAGAAGTTTTTCCCTTTATCTTTGAAGGGAAAAGCATTGGCATGGTATAGGCTATGCGGTGAAATTGGATCATGGAATTGGAACCGTTTGAAATTGGAGTTCCATCAAAAAAAATATCCTATGCATCTAGTTCATCATGATCGGAATTACATATATAATTTTTGGCCCCATGAAGGAGAAAGTATTGCTCTAGCTTGGGGGAGGCTTAAGTCAATGTTATATTCATGCCCCGATCATGAGCTCTCAAAAGAAATTATTATCCAGAATTTTTATGCTCGGCTTTCTCGTAATGATCAAACCATGCTTGATACTTCTTGTGCTGGTTCTTTTATGAAGAATACTATTGAATTCCGGTGGGATCTTTTGGAAATAATTAAATGCAATTCTGAAGATCGGGAACTCGAAGAAGGTAAAGAGTCAGGTATTATACTTAAGTATGATTGTGTTAAATCTTTTATGAATACCGATGCTTTTCAAAAGTTTAGCACTAAATATGGACTTGACTCCGAGATAGTAGCCTCCTTTTGTGAATGTTTTGCTACTCATGTTAATCTCCCTAAAGAGAAGTGGTTTAAATATCACCCACCTATTAAAGAATAAATTAAAGAACTGGTACCGGTTAAAGAAGAAACTATACTTTACAATGTTGATCCAGTTGTTCCTACTGCTTATATTGAGAAACCACCTTTCCCTGTTAGGATAAAGGAACATGCTAAAGTTTCAACTATTGTCGACAAAAGCTACATTAGAACACCTAAACCTGATGAACACATTAAAGTAGAACATAGTATTGCTATGGTTAAGGATCTCTTGGAAGAAAATGTAGATGGGCATGTTATTTACTTTGGCGAAGAAGCTGCTAGAATTACCAAACCTGATAAAAGGGATAAGCATAGACCTGTTGTTGGCATGCCCGTTGTCTCAGTTAAAATAGGAGATCGTTGTAATCATGGTTTATGTGACACAGGTGCTAGCGTGAGTGCTATTCCTTATTCCTTATATCAAGAAATTATGAATGACATAGCACCCACACAGATAGGAGACATAGATGTTACTATTAAACTTGCTAATAGAGACAGCATATCACCAATTGGAATTGTTAGAGATGTTGAAATATTGTGTGGGAAAATAAAATACCCTACTGATTTTCTTGTTCTTGGTTCCCCACAAGATGACTTTTGTCCCATTATCTTTGGTAGACCCTTCTTGAACACCGTTAATGCTAGAATAGATTGTGAGAAACAAACTACCGATGTTAGTTTTGGTGATGAGTCTCATGAGTTTAATTTTTTCAAGTTTAGTAGAAAGCTTCATGAAAAAGAATTGTCTAGTGAGGATGAAATAATTGGTCTTGCTTCTATTGATGTGCCACCTACTGATCCTTTAGAACAATATTTGCTAGACCATGAAAATGATTTACATATGCATGAAAGAAATGAAATAGATAAGATTTTCTTTGGACAACGTCCTCTGCTTAAACACAATTTGCCTATTGAAACTCTAGGAGGTCCTCCTCCACCTAAAGGTGATCATGTGTTTGAATTAAAACAATTGCCAGACACTTTGAAATATGCTTATCTTGACGAAAAGAAGATATATCCTGTTATTATTAGTGCTAACCTTTCAGAACATGAAGAAGAAAGATTATTGAGAGTTCTAAGGAAGCACCGAGCTGCTATTGGTTATACTCTTGATGATTTAAAGGACATAAGTCCCACTCTATGTCAGTACAAAATTAATATGGAACCTGATGCTAAACCCGTTGTTGATCACCAACGTCGGTTAAATCCGAAGATGAAACAAGTGGTAAGAACGGAAATATTAAACTTCTGGAAGCAGGTATAATCTATCCCATAGCTGATAGTAGATGGGTAAGTCCTGTTCACTGTGTCCCTAAGAAAGGAGGTATTACTGTTGTTCCTAACGATAAGAATGAACTTATTCCACAAAGAATTGTTACAGGCTATAGAATGGTAATTGATTTTAGAAAATTAAACAAAGCAACTAGAAAAGATCATTACCCTCTGCCTCTTATTGATAAAATGTTAGAAAGATTATCTAAGCACACACATTTTTGCTTCCTTGATGGATATTCTGTTTTTTCACAAATACCTGTTTCTCGACCTGATCAAGAAAATACCACTTGTACTTGTCCCTTTGGAACTTATGCTTATAGACGTATGCCTTTCGGTTTATGCAATGCACATGCTACCTTTCAAACATGTATGACTGCTATATTCTCTGACTTTTGTGAAAAGATTGTTGAGGTTTTCATGGATGATTTCTCTGTTTATGGGAAGTCTTTTCATGATTGTTTAAGCAATCTTGACTGAGTTTTGCAGAGATGCGAGCAAACAAATCTTGTCTTCAATTGGGAAAAGTGCC
Source organism: Aegilops longissima (assembly GCA_021605205.1). Classification (NCBI taxonomy): domain Eukaryota; kingdom Viridiplantae; phylum Streptophyta; class Magnoliopsida; order Poales; family Poaceae; genus Aegilops; species Aegilops longissima. The sequence continues at coordinate 438,030,561 of CM038679.1, read as the reverse complement.
ACTTTATGGTTAATGAAGGTATTGTCTTGGGCCATAAAATTTCTGAAAGAGGTATTGAAGTGGACAAAGCTAAGGTTGATGCAATTGAGAAAATGCCATGTCCTAAAGATATCAAATGTATTCGTAGTTTCCTAGGTCATGCTGGTTTCTATAGGAGATTTATCAAAGACTTTTCTAAAATTTCTAGGCCTCTTATGAATCTTTTGCAAAAGGATATTCCTTTTGTTTTTGACGATGATTGTTTAGAAGCCTTTGAAACACTCAAGAAAAAGCCTTAATTTCTGCACCTATTATTCAACCACCTGATTGGAACTTGCCTTTTGAAATTATGTGTGATGCTAGATTATGCTGTTGGTGTTGTTCTAGGACAAAGAGTTGATAAAAAACTGAATGTTATTCTTTATGTGAGTAAAACTCTAGACAGTGCTCAACGAAATTATGCTACTACTGAAAAAGAATTCTTAGCAGCGGTGTTTGCTTGTGATAAATTTAGACCTTACATTGTTGATCCAAAAGTAATTGTTCACACCGATCATGTTGCTATTAAATATCTTATGGAAAAGAAATATGCTAAACCTAGACTTATTCGATGGGTTCTCTTGCTACAAGAATTTGATTTACATATCATTGATAGAAAAGGAGCTGAGAACCCCGTAGTTGATAACTTGTCTAGACTTGAAAATGTGCCTGATGACCCACGACCTATTGATGATAGTTTTCCTGATGAGCAGTTAGCTGCAATAAATGTTGCTCATAACACTCCTTGGTATGCTAACTATGCTAATTACATTGTTGCTAAATATTTACCGCCTAGATTTACATACCAACAAAATAGAATTCTTCTATGATTTAAGACATTACTTTTGGGATGAACCACATCTTTATAAAGAAGGAGTAGATGGTATTATTAGATGTCGTGTACCTGAGCATGAACAGGGACAAATTCTACGGAAATGTCACTCCGAAGCTTACAGAGGGCTTCATGCTGGAGATAGAACTGCTCACAAGGTATTGCAATCTGGGTTTTATTGGCCTACTCTCTTCAAGGATGCCCGTAAGTTCGTCTTATCTTGTGATGGATGCCAAAGAATAGGTAATATCAATAAGCATCAAGAAATGCCTATGAATTATTCACTTGCCGTTGAACCATTTGATGTTTGGGGATTTGATTACATGGGACCTTTTCCTTCCTCTAATGGGTATACACATATTCTGGTTGCCGTTGATTATGTTACTAAGTGGGTAGAAGCTATTCCAACCAGTAGTGCTGATCATAACACCTCTATTAAAATGCTTAAGGAAGTTATTTCCCCAAGGTTTGGAGTCCCTAGATACTTAATGACTGATGGTGGTTCACACTTTATTCATGGTGCTTTCCGCAAAATGCTTGCCAAGTATGATGTTAAAGAATTGCATCACCTTATCATCCTCAGTCTAGTGGTAAAGTTAAACTTAGCAATAGAGAAATAAAATTAATTTTGCAAAAGACTGTCAATAGGTCCAGGAAGAATTGGTCTAAGAAATTAGATGATGCACTTTGGGCTTATAAAACATCATACAAAAATCCTATCGGTATGTCTCCTTATAAAATGGTTTATGGAAAAGCTTGTCATTTGCCTCTAGAGTTAGAACATAAAGCATATTGGGCAATCAAAGAACTCAACTATGATTTCAAACTTGCCGGTGAAAAGAGGTTATTTGATATTAGCTCTTTAGATGAATGGAGAACCCAAGCTTATGAAAATGCAAAATTATTCAAAGAAAAAGTTAAAAGATGGCATGATAAAAGAATCCAAAAGCGTGAGTTCAAGGTTAGAGAATATGTTCTTTGTAGAACTCTCGTTTCAGATTATTTGCAGGAAAACTCCTCTCAAAATGGGAAGACCCCTATGTCATCGAGGAGGTCTATCGTTTTGGAGCTATTAAATGAATAATGCCGAAGGTACTAACCCGAAGGTTGTTAATGGGCAACGAATAAAACATTATATCTCAGGTACGCCCATTGATGTTGAAAGTAATATTATCCAAACTTTGACACCGGAAGAACACATGAAAGAGTCCTTCCCGAACACTCCAGAATCGTGAAAATAAGGAGGTATGTGATACGGTAAGTAAACAGACTCCGAAAAAACCGCAAAAATATTTTTTGTCAGTTTCAGAATATTTAGAAAAATAGGAAAATAAGAAACTTCCAGGAAGCGTACCCTGGTGGGCACAAGACACCAGGGCGCGCCTAGCAAGCCAGGCGTGCCTAGGTGGGTTGTGCCCACTTGGGGTACCTTCCGGACTCCATTTTTCTACAGCTTGCTTGTTTCCCAAGATAAAAAAATCTTTATATACCCCCCGAACCTGTTGACCATCGTATTGCGGAGAAATCTTCTGTTTTATTTTCCTTGCTGTTTTCTGTCAGATCCCATCTACCATGGCTGCTTCAAGCTCCTCCAAGGACAAGTTCTTCAAGAACGTCATCAACCCATACCTGTGGGAGGTGGTGCAGCACCCCCAAGCCATCCAGATGCATGAGAGGGTGCTTCACATCCGCGATGTGCAAGGTCCCAAGGGAACAAGAACCATGGAGGCTACGCTTGAAGCTATGGAACAAGAGGTCTTCCGGTGCAAGGGGATGGTGGAGCGTGGACTCAATGCCAATCACCTTATGATCACGGATCTCTCTCGTGATCTCAAGGTGGATGGCAAGCCCATCAAGGACATCGTTGATACGTCTCCAACGTATCTATAATTTTTTATTGTTCCATGCTATATTATATTCTGTTTTGGATAATTAATGGGCTTTATTTTACACTTTTATATTATTTTTTGGGACTAACCTATTAACCGGAGGCCCAGCCCAAATTGCAGTTTTTTGCCTATTTCAGTGTTCCGCAGAAAAAGAATATCAAACGGAGTCCAAACAGAATGAAACCTTCGGGAACGTGATTTTGGGAACAAACGTGATCCAGAGGACTTGGAGTGGACGTCAAGCAACAGACGAGGTGTAACATCCCAAAATTCTAAATTTTGGAATGTTATATTAAATAAATATTTATGCTTGTTTGTTTGATAGTGGTGTGGTTGCTTGTGTGAAATTGAGTGAAATTTGAAACTTTCGAAAGTTGAATGAGAGGAATGAAATGACTTTCCCAAACTTCCACCTTGCATTTATGATCTCCATGAATTCAAATTCTTTTCATCACAAAACCCCGAGAGAAGATGACATGACTTCTTCCATTTATTTAAATGACAAGGGTGTTGAAAATATTTGAATTTCATTTGAAATATTTTCTAATTCATAAACTTCATGCAACTCAGTGATTTTCACGAGCGAGGATAAAATGACTTCTTCAAAACATATGAAATATGAGTTGGGAGTTTCAAAGGATCAAATTCAAGTCCTTTTGGAATTATTTTTCAATTTGGAGTTATTTGGATTTTATTCAAATTATTTTCTCCAAAAATAAAATACATGGAAAATAGGGTAACATGATTCGCTACATCAGAAAATTGGAGAGGAATAAATTTGAATTCATTTTGGTATTTTTAAAATGATTTTATTGGATTTTATTAGAGCTGAAGCACTCTTTGCTTTATTTGAATTTGTGTGTATTTTATTTAATACTATAATAATGTTCATGCTGTAGAAAATCTTTTTCTGAAAATTTTGATATATTATATGCCTATATAAAATTTTTATTTATTTTTGTTTTGTTGTCTCTGTCAAAAAAAAAAATTCGCTGCGCCCCGCCGGGCCAAGGGCCAAGGCCCAAGGCCGAGCCAGCGGCCGGCCGGCCAAGGCCAACGCCCACGCGCGCACAGGGAGCCAGGAGGGAACCGCCTAAAGGCCTTTTGGCCCATGGCGCACCTTCTCTTTGTTTCGTATAATTACGTCTACGTTTAGTCCCACATTGCATAGCCTTTGACCCCTAAGCCTCTTTTCCACCTATAAATATAGACCCATAGAGCCTCCAAAAATCATCTGATTCGAGTTAAATCAATATTTTGGTTTGACTAAGAAAAATATTTTTTTTCTCCTCTCCGGCGCGACTTCTGGAAATTGTCTCATCTCTTCAACGTCGTCTTTTCTCTGCCTTATAAAGGTATCTTTCTTTGTTTTTTTTCCTTCTTATACTTCCGTAGTTTATTATTTTTAGCCTAATACAATAGATTAGATTATCAATTAGTCTACGTATTTATACATTAGACCTTAGCCGTAACTATTTTTCTTTCGTAAAACAACTTGGCCCTGATTTTTCAAATAGCCATAACTTTTTACTCGTTCATACAAATTAGATGAAACCAACGCCCACTTCTTCGTTACGATCTTCTCTGTAAGCGTATGCCTGTTCTTCGTTTCAGTTAGGAGAAAAAAATGTTTTTTATATATACTGATCGGTTTAGTAGATCGGTTTGTTTGGTAGATCGGTTTTCTTCGGTTAGATCAAACCGGTAGGCCGGTTTCTTTTATTTGTACGCGTGTTAGCGGTTCAATTATGATACGCTGGAGAGTAGCTTAGTTACTGAGCGCACACCCGTAGGCCCAGTTACAGCCCGCTACGTAGCTAGCGCATGTTCTGTTTTTTTTCGTTTCTGTTTTAGTTTCAGATTCGGATTTGTTTTTTTATATCTTTAGATCTACAACTCCGATTTTGATGATTCTTTTTCTCCGATTTCAGAAAAATCCTTCTATCCAGAGACACCAAAGAAAATTATTTTGAACTTTTTAATTTTCGATTTCAAACAGATTTGTTACAAACATTAGATTGCTAATAACTTTTGTTTAAAAATAGCTTTTGATTAATTCTTTTGCTAGTGATCACTTCATCTTTTGTCTAAACAGTAGGATTTTTTAAAACAAGTTTTTAGTTTATTTTAAATTAGGTTTCTAGCAAAACAACATTGTTTTAGTTATAGTTTTGTTTTAATCTTTTCTTTATTGTTTTTATTAGTTTTAAATTATTTATTTTTGTCACTATTGAAAATTTAGTTTTGTTTCTGTTAGTCAACAAAAGAAAATTTTGCTTTTATTTTAGAATTTTATTTTACTTAGTTTTATATGAAAACTTGTTTAGGTCATAGTTAGTGTTTCATAAAAGCTTTTTATTTGTTTATTTTTGCAAATAAAATTTTATGAAAAATACCTTCTGTTAACGTAGTTGTTTTACTTTGTATTTTATGTTAAATTATTAGTTTAGTGTTTTAATTGTTGTTAAGTTTTTTTTACTTAGGGCAAAACTATGTTAGATGCTTGTAGCAAAGTCATAGATTTTCGTTAGTAGTTTTTCTTTCTAGTTTTATTTGAAGCTTCTTTGGACTTTGTTGGAGTTTTATTATTGAGTTTTTTTGTTTTAATTGTTATTATGAGTGTTAAAATTGTTTGCTAGGATGTTTGCTTATATGAATGCTATGTTTGACTATATAGATTTTCAACGGAGTGACGATTAGTTCTACCAAGTCATTTTTCGACAGCGTTGTTATCTTCATCAAGTATTACCGAGCAAGTTCACTTTGACCATGTTTTTCATACCTATGTGTTTTATTGCATCTAGTGTCATCTTCGCAACAATCCCTCCAAGAGTGATATTGAATCCTTGTAGTTGAGTAGTATGCATGAGGTAGGAACCCATCACCTGTTACCAAGCCCGGACGTTATTTATTTTAATGCTACGCTATAGTAGACGGGTTGGTATGAGTGCTCGGAGTGGTGTGAGAATGGAGGATCTCGTCAATGACGACAACTCCATGATGGAATCTGCAAGGACTGCATCTTCAAGGCCTCAAGACTTCAAGACTCGAGACAAGAATTCAATACACACTCTTGGGTGAAGGACGGTTGACGGGCACCTGGAGAAACCAGTGGTTGGCGGGATGCATGGAGAAGCGCCATGACATCTTGCGGAAAGCTTCACCCAGACTCAAAGAGACGGAAGAATACTTCATGCCCGAAAGCTTACTTGTGCAACCGCAAGTCACTATGGGCTCTGGCTTGGTTGACCTTAGTTGTGACTCTGGCTGGGACGGTGCTAGCAGATGTAGAACTACGGTAGGATTGGATGAGCACCGGACGGTGGTCGAGGAACTCTTGGAAGACCATGTTTGATCGTCTTGTTCTCAAACACCTTGAAGTGCGAGAACGTAAAAAGAGGGATCGAATCTTGCGGGTAAAGTGTACAAACCTCTGCAGAGGGTTTAAACCTAATCGATTAGCCGTGTCCCGATTACGGACAATTTGAGCATCTGGACTTGGATCTATCTCGGAACTCTCAACACGGATTGATAACTTAATTGTGGGCAACATATGATGATTTTGGGCTATGAGACATCGGTTGGCGGAACCATGTCATGATAGAAAACTCCATAGTACAGACTTCATTTATTCCTTTGATGTAGGGAAAATAAAATCAGCTTTTACGCAAACAAAATTCAGATACAGAGCCACAAAGCCAAATTGCATATAGTATCGTTTTACCATCTGTTTATTCATGTTGTGATCTTGCGGTACATTCAATGTCTTGACCTACACGGCTGCAACGTATCATGTTGCAGGATTTTCTTCGACGAGTAAGAGTTACGATCTGTGGTTACGGTCTACACTCAACCCGCCGATGGCGTTGATGGGACTCCACACCCGTTTGTTTGTTTCACTGAGTATTATGAGGTATATATCAGTTTACGTTAATTATTACATGTGATTGCACTTTGATATATACATTGATGTCTTTGTGTGTGCCAAAGATACTCGATCCGTGGATGGTACAAGAACACGAGGCTTGACCGTCGAGGTCGGGTTGCTACGAGGAAGCCATGAGTTAGGGGCGCGCCTACCCCCGGGCGCGCCCTCCACCCTCGTGGGCCCTCGTGGCTCCACCGACCTACTTCTTCCTCTATATATACCACGCACCCCAAACCACCGAAGCGACCACGAAAACCTAATTCCACCGCCGCAACCTTCTGCATGCCGTGAGATCCCATCTTGGGGCCTTTTCGATGTCCCACGGAGGGGGCATTGATCACGGAGGGCTTCTACATCAACACGATAGCCTCTCTGATGATGTGAGTAGTTTACCTCAGACCTTCGGGTCCATAGTTATTAGCTAGATGGCTTCTTCTCTCTCTTTGGATCTAATTACAAAGTTCTCCTCAATTCTCTTGGAGATCTATTTGATGTAACTCTTCTTTTTGCGGTGTGTTTGTCGAGATCCGATGAATTGTGGGTTTATGATCAAGATTATCTATGAACAATATTTGAATCTCCTCTGAATTCTTTTATGTATGATTGGTTATCTTTGCAAGTCTCTTCAAATTATCAGTTTGGTTTCACCTACTAGATTGATCTTTCTTGCAATGGGAGAAGTGCTTAGCTTTGGGTTCAATCTTGCGGTGCTCGATCCCAGTGATAGCAGGGGAAACGACACGTATTGTATTGTTGCCATCGAGGATAAAAAGATGGGGTTTATATCATATTGCATGAGTTTATCCTCTACATCATGTCATCTTGCTTAAAGCGTTACTGTGTTCTTATGAACTTAATACTCTAGATGCATCCTGGATAGCGGTCGATGTGTGGAGTAATAGTAGTAGATGCAGAATTGATACGTCTCCAACGTATCTATAATTTTTGATTGCTCCATGCTACTTTATCTACTGTTTTAGGCAATATTGGGCTTCACTATCCACTTTTATATTATTTTTGGGACTAACCTATTAACCGGAGGCCCAGCCCAGATTTGTTGTTTTATGCCTATTTCAGTGTTTCGAGGAAAAGGAATATCGACGGAGTCAAACGCGAACGAAATCAACTGGAGAAGTTATTTTGGAAGGAAACACACGATGGACTTGGACCCCATGTCGGAAGATACGGGAGGAGCTCACGAGGGTGGGGGCGCCCTCCCCACAGGCGCGCCCGCCTTGTGGGGCCCCGTAGCTCCACCGACGTTCTCCTTTCACCCATATATACCGTCGCACCCTAAAACTTCCGAACAGAAGATAGATCGGAGTTCGCGCCGCAAGCCTCCGAACCACCAAAACCAATCGGGACCCCTTTAGGTACATTGCGGGGGGGATCCATCACCGTGGCCATCTTCATCATCCCGGCGCTCTCCATGACGAGGAGGGAGTAGTTCACCCTTGGGGCTGAGGGTATGTACCAGTAGCTATGTGTTTGATCTCTCTCTCTCTCGTGTTCTTGAGGTGATACGATCTTGATGTATCCTGAGCTTTTCTATTGTAGTTGGATCTTATGATGTTTCTCCCCCTCTACTCTCTTGTGATGAATTGAGTTTCCCCTTTGAAGTTATCTTATCGGATTGAGTCTTTTATGAACACTTGATGTATGTCTTGCCGTGATTATCTGTGGTGACAATGGGATATCATGTGTCACTTGATGTATGTTTTGGTGATCAACTTGCGGGTTTCGTGACATTGGGAACCTATGCATAGGGGTTGGCACACGTTCTTGATTCTCCGGTAGAAACTTTGGGGCACTCTTTGAAGTACTTTTATGTTGGTTGGATAAATCTGAGATTGTGTGATGCATATCGTATAATCATGCCCACGGATACTTGAGGTGACAATGGAGTATCTAGGTGACATTCGGGTTTTGATTGATTTGTGTCTTAAGGTGTTATTCTAGTACGAACTCTTTTATAGATCGATCCGAAAGAATAGCTTTGTGGTGGTTTCGTAGCCGACCATAATCTCTACGTTTGTTCTCCGCTATTAGTGTCTTCGGAGTGACTCTTTGTTGCATGTTGAGGGATTGTTATATGATCTATCTATGTTATTATTGTTGAGAGAACTTACACTAGTGAAAGTATGAACCCTAGGCCTTGTTTCCTATCATTGCAATACCGTTTACGCTCACTTTTACCACTTGTTACCTTGCATTTTTTATATTTTCAGATTACAGAAACCCATATCTACTATCTATTTTGCACTTGTATCACCATCTCTTCGCCGAACTAGTGCACCTATACAATTTACCATTGTATTGGGTGTGTTGGGGACACAAGAGACTTTTTGTTATTTGGTTGCAGGGTTGTTTGAGAGAGACCATCTTCCTCCTACGCCTCTTGCGGATTGATAAACCTTAGGTCATCCACTTGAGGGAAATTTGCTACTGTCCTACAAACCTGTGCACTTGCAGGCCCAACAACGTCTACAAGAAGAAGGTTGTGTAGTAGACATCAATCTCTTTTCTGGCACCATTGCCCGGGAGGCTAGGTAAGTGAAGGTATATCTTTAGATCTTGCAATCGAATCTTTTTTTTCTTGTTTTAGCACTAGTTAGTCTGTAAAATAAAACTACAAAAAAGAATTGAATTGAGTTTGTCTCATACGCTTCACCTTTTTATATCTTTCGTGAGTATGATGGAAAGGAAAATTGTGCCAAAGTGTTAGAAGAAGAAATCTATAAAATGTTTGGCACTAAATCTTTGAATGATGAGCATGATTGCAATGTTGTTACTATGAATTCCTTGAATATCCATGATTCTAATGATATGCAAAGCCACAAGCTTGGGGAAGCTATGTTTGATGAATATGGTATATTTAGTCCCCCAAGTTTTGATGAGCAAATTTATTTTGATGAAAGCATGCCTCCTATCTATGATGATTATTGTGATGACACGTATGCTTTAAAGGATAATGATAACCATGAAACTTGTCATCTTGATCTTAATTTTCAATCATATGATAGTTATTTTGTTGAGTTTGCTCCCACTACTATTAGTGAGAAGAATTTTGCTTATGTGGAGAGTAGTAAATTTTCTATGCTTGTAGATCATGGAAAGAATGCTTTAGGTGCTGGTTATATTGTTGAATTCATTCATGATGCTACTGAAAATTATTATGAGGGAGGAACTTATGCTTGTAGGAATTGCAATAATGTCAAGTTTCCTCTCTATGTGCTTAAAATCTTGAAGTTATGCTTGTTTTACCTTCCTATGCAAATTGATTCTTGTTCCCATAAGTTTGCTCACAAAATCCCTATTCATAGGAATTGGGTTAGACTTAAATGTGCTAGTCATATTCTTCATGATGCTCTCTTTATGTTTCAATTCTTATCTTTTATGTGAGCATCATTGAAATCATCATGCCTAGCTAGGGGCGTTAAACGATAGCGCTTGTTGGGAGGCAACCAAATTTTATTTTAGTTTCTTGCTTTTTGGTTCTGTTTAGTAATAAATAATCCATCTAGCCTCTTGTTAGATGTCTTTTCATGTTTTAATTAGTGTTTGTGCCAAGTAGAACCTTTGGGAAGACTTGGGTGAAGTCTTTATGATCATGCTGTAAAAAAACAGAAACTTTAGCGCTCACGAGATTAGCTAGAACTTTTTACTGGAGAGTGCTATATAGTTGATTCTTTTTGCATATGATTACTAGACAAATTCCTCAGGTCCACCAATTTATTTTAGAATTTTTGGAGTTCCAGAAGTTTGCGTTAGTTACAGATTACTACAGACTGTTCTGTTTTTGACAGATTCTGTTTTCATTGTCTTGTTTGCTTATTTTGATGAATCTATGGCTAGTAAAATAGTTTATAAACCATAGAGAAGTTGGAATAAATTAGGTTTAACACCAATATAAATAAATAATTTGTTCATTACAGTACCTTGAAGTGGTGTTTTGTTTTCTTTCGCTAACGGAGCTCACGAGTTTTCTGTTAAGTTTTGTGTGATTGAAGTTTTCAAGTTTTGGGTAAAGATTCGATGGACTATGGAATAAGGAGTGGCAAGATCCTAAGCTTGGGTATGCCCAAGGCACCCCAAGGTAATGTTCAAGGATAACCAAGAGCCTAAGCTTGGGGATGTCCCGGAAGGCATCCCCTCTTTCGTCTTCGTTCATCGGTAACTTTACTTGGAGCTATATTTTTATTCACCACATGATATGTGTTTTGCTTGGAGCGTCATGTCATTTTGTTTTGTTTTGCTTGATGTTAGTTAGATTAGTGTTTTGCATATTTATTTTCAATAAAAAAGGTCAAGGATAGCCTTTGCCATGCTTATTTTGCTAGTATACATGTTGCTGTTTGAAAACAGAAAGTTTACCGCTGTTGCAAAAATTCTTTAGAAAATTCAGAGAGTGGTATAATGTTGAATCTTTTTGAATATTGAGCTCTGATAAATTTATTACAGTGGGAATTTTAGTTCATAATTTTTGGAGTCAGGTAAGTATTGATACTCTTGCATTCTTTACAGACTGTACTGTTTTGGCAGATTGTTGTTATGTTTGCATTGTTTGCATATGTTTGCTTGTTTAATGATTCTATTTGAGGATAGGAGTATTAAATATGCAGAGGCATTTAGTATGCAATGTTGAATAATAATGTTAGTGATTTGTTACAGTAGAAAATGATAAGGTTTTGCATTGGTTTATACTAACCTATCTCACGAGTTCTTGTTGAGTTTGTTGTGAATGAAGCTTTTGATAAAAAGAGAAACCATGATATGCGAGGAATTAAGGAGACACAAAAGTTCAAGCTTGGGGATTCCCAAGGCACCCCAAGATAATATTCCAAGAAGTCTCAAGCATCTAAGCTTGGGGATGCCCCGGTAGGCATCCCACCTTTCTTCTTCAACAACTATCGGTTAGTATCGGTTGAGCCTAAGTTTTTGCTTCTTCACATGAGCTGTGCTATCCTTGCAATGTAGTCTCTTTAGCTTTGCTTGCTTTTTGAATAAAGTATCAAGATCTGAAATTATTAAATGGGTTAGTCTTCACATAGTTGCATAATTATTCGGCTACTCATTGATCTTCACTAATATCTTTTGTAGTAGTTTGTTGTTTGCTCTAGTGCTTCACTTATATCTTTTAGAGCACAATGGTGGTTTTATTATGAAGAAATATATGAACTCTCATGCTTCACTTATATTATTTTGAGAGTCGTTAATAGCATGGTAGTTTTCTTAATGTTAATATACTTGGTGTTCAAGATATGTGAAACTTTCTTTTGAGTGCGTTGAATACTAAGATAAGTTTGATGCTTGATAATTGTTTTGAGATATGAAGGTGATAATATTAGAGTCATGCTAGCTGAGTAGTTGTGAATTTAAAGAATACTTGTGTTGAAGTTTGTGATTCCCGTAGCATGCACGTATGGTGAACCGTTATGTGATGAACTCGGAGCATGATTTATTTATTGATTGTCTTCCTTATGAGTGGCGGTCGGGGACGAGCGATGGTCTTTTCCTACAAATCTATCCCCCTAGGAGCATGCACATAATACTTTGCTTTGATAACTTCTAGATTTTTGCAATAAGTATATGAGTTCTTTATGACTAATGTTGAGTCCATGGATTATACGCACTTTTTCCCATCCTTCCACCATTGCTAGCCTCTCTAATACCGTGCACTTTTCGCCGGTATCATACACACACCATAAACCTTCCTCAAAACAGCCACCATACCTACCTATCATGGCATTTCCATAGCCATTCCGAGATATATTGCCATGCAACTTTCCACCGCTCCGTTTATTATGACACGCTCCATCATTGTCATATTGCTAGCATGATCATGTAGTTGACATCGTATTTGTGGCAAAGACACCGTTCATACTTCTTTCATACATGTCACTCATGTTTCATTGCATATCCCGGTACACCACCGGAGGCATTCATATAGAGTCATATGTTGTTCTAAGTATCGAGTTGTAATTGCTGAGTTATAAGAAAAATAAAAGTGTGATGATCATCATTATTAGAGCATTGTCCCAAGTGAGGAAAGGATGGTGGAGACTATGATTCCCCCACAAGTCGGGATAAGACTCCGGACGAAAAATTAAAAAAAAATTAAAAATAAAAAAGAGGCCATAAAAAAAGAGAAAAGGCCCAAATAAAAAAAGTGAGAGAAAAAGAGAGAAGGGACAATGTTACTATCCTTTTACCACACTTGTGCTTCAAAGTAGCACCATGATCTTCATAATAGAGAGTCTCTCATTTTGTCACTTTCATATACTAGTGGGAATTTTTCATTATAGAACTTGGCTTGTATATTCCAATGATGGGCTTCCTCAAAATGCCCTAGGTCTTCGTGAGCAAGCGAGTTGGATGCACACCCACTTAGTTCTTATGTTGAGCTTTCATATACTTATAGCTCTAGTGCATCCGTTGCATGGCAATCCCTACTCACTCACATTGATATCTATTTATGGGCATCTCCATAGCCCGTTAATACGCCTAGTTGATGTGAGACTATCTTCCCTCCTTTTGTCTTCTCCACAACCACCATTCTATTCCACATATAGTGCTATATCCATGGCTCACGCTCATGTATTGCGTGAAGATTGAAAAAGTTTTGAAAACGTTAAAGTATGAAACAATTGCTTGGCTTGTCATCGGGGTTGTGCATGATTTAAATATTTTGTGTGGGGAAGATGGAGCATAGCCAGACTATATGATTTTGTAGGGATAACTTTCTTTGGCCATGCTATTTTCAGAAGACATGATTGCTTTGATTAGTATGCTTGAATTATTATTATTTTTATGTCAATATGAACTTTTGTCTTGAATCTTATGGATCTGAATATTCATACCACAATTAAGAAGATTTACATTGAAATTATGCCAAAGTATCACTCCGCATCAAAAGTTCTCTTTTTATCATTTACCTACTCGAGGACAAGCAGGAATTAAGCTTGGGGATGCTTGATACGTCTCCAACGTATCTATAATTTTTGATTGCTCCATGCTACTTTATCTACTGTTTTAGGCAATATTGGGCTTTATTATCCACTTTTATATTATTTTTGGGACTAACCTATTAACCGGAGGCCCAGCCCAAATTTGCTGTTTTATGCCTATTTCTGTGTTTCGAGGAAAAGGAATATCAGACGGAGTCAAAACGGAATGAAATCAACTAGAGAAGTTATTTTTGGAAGGAAACACACCTGATGTACTTGGACCCCATGTCAGAAGATACAGGAGGAGCTCACGAGGGTGGGGGGCGCGTCCTCCCCCCTGGGCGTGCCCCCTGCCTCGTGGGGCCCCCGTAGCTCCACCGACGTTCTCCTTTCACCCATATATACCGTTGTACCCTAAAACTTCCAAAACAGAAGATAGATCGGGAGTTCCGCCGCCGCAAGCCTCCAGAACCACCAAAAACCAATCGGGACCCCTTTCCGGTACCCTGCCGGAGGGGGGATCCATCACCGGTGGCCATCTTCATCATCCCGGCGCTCTCCATGACGAGGAGGGAGTAGTTCACCCTCGGGGCTGAGGGTATGTACCAGTAGCTATGTGTTTGATCTCTCTCTCGTGTTCTTGAGGTGATACGATCTTGATGTATCCCGAGCTTTGCTATTGTAGTTGGATCTTATGATGTTTCTCCCCCTCTACTCTCTTGTGATGAATTGAGTTTCCCCTTTGAAGTTATCTTATCGGATTGAGTCTTTTATGAACACTTGATGTATGTCTTGCCGTGATTATCTGTGGTGAAAATGGGATATCATGTGCCACTTGATGTATGTTTTGGTGATCAACTTGCGGGTTTCGTGACATTGGGAACCTATGCATAGGGGTTGGCACACGTTCTTGATTCTCCGGTAGAAACTTTGGGGCACTCTTTGAAGTACTTTTATGTTGGTTGGATAAATCTGAGATTGTGTGATGCATATCGTATAATCATGCCCACGGATACTTGAGGTGACAATGGAGTATCTAGGTGACATTAGGGTTTTGGTTGATTTGTGTCTTAAGGTGTTATTCTAGTACGAACTCTTTTATAGATCGATCCGAAAGAATAGCTTTGTGGTGGTTTCGTACCCGACCATAATCTCTACGTTTGTTCTCCGCTATTAGTGTCTTCGGAGTGACTCTTTGTTGAATGTTGAGGGATTGTTATATGATCTATCTATGTTACTATTGTTGAGAGAACTTACACTAGTGAAAGTATGAACCCTAGGCCTTGTTTCCTATCATTGCAATACCGTTTACGCTCACTTTTACCACTTGTTACCTTGCTGTTTTTATATTTTCAGATTACAAAAACCCATATCTACTATCTATTTTGCACTTGTATCACCATCTCTTCGCCGAACTAGTGCACCTATACAATTTACCATTGTATTGGGTGTGTTGGGGACACAAGAGACTTTTTGTTATTTGGTTGCAGGGTTGTTTGAGAGAGACCATCTTCCTCCTACGCCTCTCGCGGATTGATAAACCTTAGGTCATCCACTTGAGGGAAATTTGCTACTGTCCTACAAACCTGTGCACTTGCAGGCCCAACAACGTCTACAAGAAGAAGGTTGTGTAGTAGACATCAAGAATCGTTTCGGTCTACTTGTCACGGACGTGATGCCTATATACATGATCATACCTAGATATTCTCGTAACTATGCTCAATTCTATCAATTGCTCGACAGTAATTTGTTTACCCACCGTAATACTAATGCTATCTTGAGAGAAGCCACTAGTGAAACCTATGGCCCCCGGGTCTATTTTCCATCATATTAATCTCCCATCAACAAGTTATTTCTATTACCATTTATTTTGCTTTCTTTACTTTTAGTCTTTATCATAAAAGTACCAAAAATATTATCTTATCATCTCTATCAGATCTCACTCTCGTAAGTGACCGTGAAGGGATTGAACACCCCTTTATCGCGTTGGTTGCGAGGTTCTTATTTGTTTGTGTAGGTGCGTGGGACTTGAGTATGGCCTCCTACTGGATTGATACCTTGGTTCTCAAAAACTGAGGGAAATACTTACGCTACTTTACTGCATCACCCTTTCCTCTTCAAGGGAAAACCAACACAGTGCTCAAGAGGTAGCAAGAAGGATTTCTGGCGCCGTTGCCGGGGTGTCTACGCACAAGTCAAGACATACCAAGTACCCATCACAAACTCTTATCCCTCGCATTACATTATTTGCCATTTGCCTCTCGTTTTCCTCTCCCCCACTTCACCCTTGCCGTTTTATTCGCCCTCTCTTTCCCTTCGCCTCTTTTTCGCTTTCTTTTTTGTGTCCCGTGTGCCGTCATGGCTTGTCCTTTATCTACTCCTTTGTCTCCCGAGAATGAAATTCTTAATTTTAAACAAAGGGAGGGAGAAAACCTAAAAGATGCTTGGTACAGAATTTGCAATGCGCAAAATAGATCTACTAGGAAGCAATCTACTTCCGTTCTTCTTCGCAATTTTTATGTAGGCATCACTCCTTGGAGTAGATATATTCTTGATACCATTACCGGAGGAAATTTATTGGGTAGCCATACTTTTGATTCTTATAATGCTATGATAGATTTGTTTGGCCCACCACCTATTATGGTTAATGGAACTATTTTAACTTTGGAACATGTGATGCAACGGCTTGAAATTATTGGAAGTAAAGTTGCCACCGTGGAGTTGATTGAAAATTTGGACAGAAAGATCCACAACCAAGTTACCCAATACGGATCTAAAGTAGGAGTTGCTCTTAAATTTTTTAAAGAAAAGGAACCAATGGTCAATGAAAAGATAGATCAAGATTCCACTAGAATTGATAAAATTGAGGATATCATTACCAACCTAGGGTCTGCCTTTTCTTCCATGAAGACCAATCCTCCTAATGCTAAGATTGCGAAGTTGATGTATGTTCCTAAAAATAAGGGTGAAACATCTAGTAAGGGAAATGCGGATCTCAAATCCATAAGTGTTCACCCCAACTTTCTCACTATCCTTAAGGAACCTTTTGCTACAAATGAATTTCTCGATTTTGTGCCTAGGAGTTGGATAATTAATAAAAAGAAAGAAACTCTTAAGGGCTATAGGTGTATTATTGAAGAATTGCCTACCAAAGATGGCAATACCTAGATCTATCCTCGCTTTTATGCCTAGCTAGGGGCGTTAAACGATAGCGCTTGTTGGGAGGCAACCCAATTTTATTTTAGTTTTTTTGCTTTTTTATTCTGTTTAGGAATAAATCTTTGATCTAACCTCTGGTTAGATTTGTTTTTGTGTTTTAATTAGTGTTTGTTCCAAGTTAAACCTATAGGATCTTCTTGGATGATAGTTATTTGATCTTGCTGAAAATTCCAGAAACTTTCTGTTCACGAAAACAATTGTTAAAAATCACGAGAACGCGACAAAATTCTGATTCCAATTGCATTAGATCAATAAACAAATTATCTACGCCTTCCTATTTTGGTAGAATTTTTGGAGTTCCAGAAGTTTGCGTTAGTTACAGATTACTACAGACTGTTCTCTTTTTGACAGATTCCGTTTTTCGTGTGTTGTTTGCTTATTTTGATGAATCTATGGCTAGTAAAATAGTTTATAAACCATAGAGAAGTTGTAATACAGTAGGTTTAACACCAATATAAATAAATAATGAGTTCATTACAGTACCTTGAAGTGGTGTTTTGTTTTCTTTCGCTAATGGAGCTCACGAGATTTTCTGTTAAGTTCTGTGTTGTGAAGTTTTCAAGTTTTGGGTAAAGATTTGATGGATTATGGAACAAGGAGTGGCAAGAGCCTAAGCTTGGGGATGCCCAAGGAAACCCAAGGTAAATCTAAGGACACCAAAAATCCAAAGCTTGGGGATGCCCCGGAAGGCATCCTCTATTTCGTCTTCGTCCATCGGTAACTTCACTTGGAGCTATATTTTTATTCACCACATGATATGTGTTTTGCTTGGAGCGTCTTGTATGATTTGAGTCTTTGCTTTTTAGTTTACCAAAATCATCCTTGCTGTACACACCTTTTGAGAGAGACACACATGATTCGGAATTTATTAGAATACTCTATGTATTTCACTTATATCTTTTGAGCTATATAGTTTTTGCTCTAGTGCTTCACTTATATCTTTTAGAGCACGGTGGTGGTTTTCTTTTGTAGAAACTATTGTTCTCTCATGCTTCACTTATATCATTATGAGAGTCCTACAAAACAGCATGGTAATTTTCTTAAATTGAGAAATTAGTCCTAATATGATAAGCATCCAAGATTAGTAAAAACTTTTTTATAAGTGCATTGAATGCTAAGAAAAGTTTGATGCTTGATGATTGTTTTGAGATATGGAGGTAGTAATATTAAAGTTGTACTAGTTGAGTAATTGTGAATTTGAGAAATACTTGTTGTCATTGTCAAAACCGGCGGATCTCGGATAGGGGGTCCCGAACTGTGCGTCTAGGCGGATGGTAACAGGAGACAAGGGACACGATGTTTTACCCAGGTTCGGGCCCTCTTGATGGAGGTAAAACCCTACGTCCTGCTAGATTAATATTGATGATGTGTGTTACAAGAGTGGATCTACCACGAGATCAAAGAGGCTAAAACCCTAGAAGCTAGCCTATGGTATGATTGTTCTCCCCGCTACGGACTAAAGCCCTCCGGTTTATATAGACACCGGAGAGGGCTAGGGTTACACAGAGTCGGTTACAATGGTAGGAGATCTACATATCCGTATCGCCAAGCTTGCCTTCCACGCCAAGGAAAGTCCCATCCGGACACGGGACGAAGTCTTCAATCTTTCTTCATAGTCTTGGAGTCCGACCGATAACGATAGTTCGGCTATCCGGACACCCCCTAGTCCGAACTCCTCAAGAGCCCTGAACCAGGCTTCAATGACGACGAGTCCGCGCGTTGATTGTCTTCGCATTGCGGCGGGTTCCTCCTCGAATACTTCATAGAAGGTTTTGAACACAAGGACGGTGTCCGCTCGCAAAACAAGTTCCACATAACACCACAGAGAGAATAATTTTTGCACAGATCTGCTGACGTATTCTGCGGCGTGACATCACACCACGGCCAGGCCTTTATATGAATCGTTTTTTATTATTCTACCTCAGCGTGTTTAGCGAGGCGGTTTCCTTGGCACGTCTTATCAAAGCGTAGATCGTGCCCCCCTTATTCCGGGATTCTCATCAATACGGACGTGGGTAACCCAACCATGTCCGTTGGCCTGCCTTCTCTATCGAAGGTGAGTCCTAATCGACCACGGGGTGGGCTCTTGGTATTCAAGCTCTTTATAATGAGACCAAGGCCCTCTTCTTCTTTACACCCTCCATCGAGTTCGCCTCGCCGAGTTCCAACACCCAAAGCTTGATTCAGCGCTTCGGACTTTCGACGATGTCCGGCTCCGACCAACATGGCCGATGGATGTCTTCCTCCGTCACGAAGAAGATGTGCTAAAGCTGCGAGACGCCGGTATCTAACGGCGAGATCTCGCCTGAGCTGCCTGCTCGGGGCAGGTCATTCCCACTCCCGAGCCTGGTGAGAACGTGGTGTTCGTGTCTCACTTCCGCCGGGTTTAGGCTTCCCGACGGATCCTTCGTGCGGGGCTCATGTTTTATTATGGGCTTGATTTCCATGACTTGAATCCGAGTCCATCCTCCATATCTCGTCATTCATTGTCGTATGTGAGGCCTTCCTCCATATTACCCCCACTTTGGATTGTGGCTCAAGACCTTCAAGGTGGAGCCAAAGATGATCAAGGGCAGCAAGCGGAGTGCGGAGGGGCGGTCATGAGCAAATGTGCTGATGCTCCGGGTCCGAGGGCTCTTTTCAAGAGGAGCTTGGTTGGCAACGGAGTGTTTTTATATCACCGCCCGGGGGCACCAAATGGGCGGCGCCCATGCCTTCCGCCAGTCCACCACAGCGGTGGCATCATGGGTCAACAAGGCTCGACTGGGGCCGCCCAGGACGTTCCCTGCTGCAGGCCATATTCGAGATCTCCAGGAAAGAGGGATCAATATGGTTGCAGTGGCGCGGGTTATGGTGATCCGGCGCCTTCAGCCCTGCAAACGTCGCCCCCTTCGCCTGCGGGAATTCAATCCGGAGGGACCACGAGCTCTCCAAAATTTTATGGGCACGACGCCCGTGGAGATGTATACACTATTCTTCGGATCACAAGAGAAGTGTCCGGTCTTGACCGAGGACGCAGGACTAAGCTGCAATCGCCCGGATACTCAAGTGAGTAGTCCTGTAACCGGACAAGTTGTTCATTCATTTATTTCATATATATATGCTCATTAAAGGAGCCGCTTCTTGAACAGGAGTGGGTAGCCAAGGCAAAGTTGATAAGGTGTCCGGCTCCCCTCCCGGAGACCACGCCGGATCCCATGCTGACCAAGATGTTGAAGGTCGCGCCTTTTGAAGAAGGCGAAGGGGGGAGCGGGGAAGCAACCGCCTCTGCGAAGGAGGATATCAAGGAAGGAGGGATTAAGAGTCCCACCTTTCGAGGAGAGAAGAGGACCGCTTCGGAAGATCCAGAGGTCAAGGCCTCAAAGAGGGGGAAGGAATCTTCGGCAGAGAGTCCGGCGCTGGGAAGTAACCCAGCCGCATTATTTCCCCTAGGGGATCAGCCCTCCAGCCAGCCGTAAGTAAAAAGAAGGGGTCTTTGTAAATAAGGAACATCCCTGTATTTATTTATGAAGATAACCGAAATTGTACCTTATAGTTCGGACCTCAGCCCTTCTCGCAGAGCTCGTCTTGGGGATCTTCGTCCGGAGATGATGGAGAGAAAACGCTCCACCGCCGCACCCTCATGTGAAGCGGACGACCGGAGGTGTCGCCGCGGAGGGTTCCCCAAGTCCGCGGGCCGGAAGGTCCGCGCCAAGTGGCGTGCGGTCGGAGGAGCTGAAGGATCTGCTCGGGCGAGCGGCTATTTCAGAGGATCACCGTGCTCTAATGGGTACGGTGATTGAAAGAATTGCATCTGCGGAGAGCGGATTGCATGAAGCCGTCAGAAGCTTACTGACGGGATTTGAGGTACGCAAAATGATGTACCTTCGACAGTTATGCATATAAATGCGCCTGATAGATTGTAGCCCTCGAGACTCGGTATGTTGTCAAAATTGACAACGTGCGAGGATCAAATTCTCGATTTTAACATATCGCCGCTCCTAAACAGGTGGCGGGCGTCCGGAGGCGGTCGGATCGATGAATATGCCGAACTAAAGCGGCAACTTGACGAGGCGGATGCGGACATCGCGCTGGTCAATAAACGGTTTGACGAGTCACAAGGTATGCGACTTCAATGCAGACACCTTGTAAGGGAGCTTGACGCCCATGTCTTACTAATCATATGCTTAATGCAGATGGTGCCACTACCGTGGAAGAGCTGCGGGCAGAACTTGCCCGAGCGAAAGAGCAAGCCAGAATTGGTAATGCGGCTGCTTTAAAGGCGGCCGAAGAGCTAGAAGCTGAACGGGCTGCTCACTGCCGAAGCAAAGAGGAGATGGCCGATATGGCCAAAAAGTTGAGGAATACTACTGGTCGCTGCGAGGTTCTTGAAAAAGAACTTCAAGTGGAACAAGAGGGCCTAAAGAAGGCCGCCGCCGAATCCAAGAATGCCCAATCGGCTTTGAGAGCTGCCAAGGAGGAGCTGAGTCAGGCGGGGGCGATTGCGGCTGGAAAACCGTTTCGCTGGAGGAAATATACAGATCCAAAGTATGCTCGTTGGATAAATTGTGGAGTTCAGAGGATGCTTATACGGACTTGGCGGCGAAGTGTGGACGCTGTTGAGCACTTCCGGGGCGGAAGGGGCCTGAAGGAAGAGCTATATTGGTCGCAATTCCATAGTCCGGAGCGTCCTCTGCCGCTGACCGATCGGTTGGCGAATGGGCCGAGCTGAATCGATTGTCCGGATTTGCCATGAAGCATGTCTTGACTCACTTGTGGCGGACGGACCCCACCAAGAGCTATTTTGGTTTAGTGCAGCAGTTTCTTGGTGCGGTGCAGCGTGACGACGCAATGAAGCGATCGGCGTGTATTGAGGAGCGCGGATGGCTCTTGCCCGTGTCAAGACATCTTGGCAGAGATGAAGGCCACCGACGTTGCATCCCGTGATTCGGACGGAGGTCGAGTACCGCCGAGCACTACTTTGAAGAAGTCTGCGGGCGCTTGTTTAATAGAGACGCAGTGCTCAAGGATATTATGTTTAAATGACTTGTATGATTTGTGAAAACAATGTTTCAATGTAATATAAGTGCTTTTTATACTTGTGCGTTGAAGTAGTAAACTACTCCTGTGCGGCCGTTTATGTATATGTGTATATAACACGAAAGATGGCAGTCCTTGGTTTCAGCCCCCACGCACATAGTGCGGGGTGTTTGCAAAAGGCGCTTTTCACACTTAATCCAATGTCTTGGTCTGTTAAGGAGGTGATAGCGTAGCAAACCAGGCAACCGGACTATAATGCTTTATCACTTTCACTTAGCCATAGGAGTTCGAGGTGGGGCTACTATATAGCCCTCGGGGCACCGCACTCTCCGAATTCGGGTGCGTATGTGCTCGACCAAAACCGTCCTTCGTTAATGCAGAGGAATCCTAAACATTCCTGTTAGTCATCGAGTGGTTGACCAGTCTCTCGCTATATCATGATGATCAGTTTTGGCTTTCTCATCGAGGTGCTCGCCCGCCAAACCGGGCACAATCGCAGAGTTATCCTGGTGCCGCGTTAGCCGTGAAAACGGAACGTAAGGCAGCAAAACACAGGAGCCGGGCAACCCAACATTTGACCAAAGACATGATTCGGAGCTGATGCATATAAGGCCTAACTCGAGACGCCAAATACTCCCTAAGGTATTCGGTCTTTATGAAAATGGGCAGAATAATGCCCTAAGCCCTTTGTGTCCAGGTACGCGCAAAAATTCTGGTGCGGCCAATGCCAAAGCACCAGCCTCCTCCTCAGTTATATTTAAGGAACTGGGGGAATGTATATCAACAAGAGACAGTGAAAAAAGGTTTACGCAGGGGCTTAATCTTAAAAGAATCCTTGCAACGGGTCCCTGCTGCACGTCTGCGCCTGTGTCTCCGCTGTGCCGTATCCTGGACGGGTGTAGCACGTTGTTCATCTGTGAAAGAGAGGAACTTAGTTTGAAAGAAAAAGGATCGTGCGAAAGATGTACTTAATATTAAATGAACAGAGTATGGTTCGAAGAATAAAATTGAGCTCTATTGTCTCTTGTTATACATGCATGCGGCCCCTCGTATGGGGGTATGCCGCTAGTAGGCGCCGGACTCGTCTAGCCGTGTCCGGGGTTTGAATGACCAATTCAGGTTCTTTGCCTAGCAGAGCCGGATAGCTGTGGGGATGTCAAGGCAGTCTCCCGTTCTCCCGTGCTCGAGTAACACTTAATACTTCCTTTTAACGAGATGATGCTGCGTGGACCGGGCATTTTAAGTGTGAGAGATGCATAATGCGGTATTGCGTTAAAGCGGGCGAAAGCTTCACGTCCCAATAGTGCTTGATGGCTACTTTTAAACGGGGCGACATGGAAGAGTAACCTTTCGCGACGGAAGTTGTCGGATGAACCAAACACAACTTCTAGTAGTATGGAGCCCGTGCGAGAGGCGTATGGGCGGGCAATACTCCTTTAAAGGAGGTGTTGCTACGGCGAATTTTGGTCGGGTTTATCCCCATCCTGCGGATTGTGTCACGATATATCAGGTTTATGTCATCGCCGCCATCCATGAGGACATGTGTAAATTGGAATCATCGATTATAGGATCCAATATCAAGGCAGTCCATCCACGCCCAGATATTATCGGAATAGTCCCGATGGTGAAGGTGATTGGTTTTGACAACGGTGTGTGGCGCGCCTTTTAGGGGCGCCGCTTTGTTTTACCTTTTGATCACGTGAAGTGAGTTTACTGTTTTAACCTCCTGTGGGAAAGTTTTTGTTTTCCGAGGTTACGCTTGTGGTGCTCGTCGTCATCTTTACTTGGTGTGTCGAGCCCTTGTGTTCGGGCGCTCATCGCAGACTGTTTGAAGACCCAACAATCTCTGTGGGTATGGTTTGCGTGCTTCCGGAGGTACCATGTATTTGACACGGTCTATCCGAATCTTGTTTAGGTTGGATAGCTCGTCACCGTTATCCTTTAGGGCAGTGTTTTTTGTTCGCCGAGAGCTTTTGAATCCGGCGTTGACCGCCGTATTATTTGGGCCATTTTCCTTATTCCGCGCTGATCTTTTCTGCGTCGTGATTTCCATTTCCATCCCTGATTTCGATGTACTTGGGTCGCTGGTGCTGCATCTAGCCAGCCAGCTGTCCTCTCCCGTGCAAAAGCGGGTCATGAGGCTTGTTAATGCGGCCATTGTTCTTGGCTTTTCTTGGCCGAGGTGTCTGGCGAGCCATTCGTCTCGGACGTTGTGTTTGAAAGCTGCTAAGGCTTCGGCGTCCGGACAGTCGACTATTTGGTTCTTTTAGTAAGGAACCTGTTCGAAATTTCGGGCTGTCTCTCCGGGCTATTGATTTATGTGACTTAGATCGTCTGCATCCGGAGGGCGGACATAAGTCCCCTGAAAATTTGCCCGAAATGCATCCTCGAGCTCTCCCCAGCTTCCAATGGTATTTTCGGGGAGGCTTTTAAGCCAATGCCGAGCTGGCCCTTTGAGTTTAAGGGGTAAGTATTTTATGGCGTGGAGATCGTCTCCTCTAGCCATGTGTATGTGGAGGATGTAATCCTCGATCCAGACTCTAGGGTCTGTTGTTCCGTCGTATGCCTCTATGTTTACGGGTTTGAATCCCACTGGAAATTCATGATCCAGCACCTCATCGGTGAAACATAGGGGGTGTGCGGCGCCCCTATATTTGGGTGTGCCGTGATCTTCGGAATTTTGGCATATTGCATTGCTTTGACTAGCCTGCTTTCTTGGCCCATAGATGGACCTAAACGGGCCATCCTCTTGATGTGAATCCTTATGCAGATCGCATATTGGCTTGTGTGCGGCGCCATTCGCCGCTCTCTTTTTGCCGTGAGGTCGTCCATCCGACCGGGTGGCCTTCTTGCTTTTTAATTGTGGGGCTCTAAGGCCTACTCGTCAATTCAGCAGTAGCTTTCTTTTGGGTAGCTCTTTGTTCGGTGATTGTCGCCGTACTTATTCTGGGTGCTGAATACTTTGCTCCATCTAATCCTGAGTGCATCTTCCGCTGTTTTGAGCTTCCGCTTTACTTTTTCAGGCTACGCAGTGATGGCGATGAGCCTTTTCGGAGGTCATTTTGCTCCAATGGTTTGTCCGGTGTGAGATCGCCCGCATCGTTGTCTTTGCCGGGGACAGATTGTTTATCCAAGTTGTCTTGTTCGGACGATTGCTCGATAGCTTGTTCGTTGTCCACCGGTTCGCCCTGCTCTATGGTTGGGTCTTTGTTGAGGCGGGACTTTGTTCGGCGTTTACGTTGCCGTTTTGACTGCTTTGCGAGGGATTTATCCTTCGTAGCGTCCCGTTGCTCCTCGTCTTCATTTCCTTTAGGTGTATCCACCATGTATACATCATGGGATGAGGTTGTCCAGCATCATATAGGTGCTGGTTCATTGTTGTCTCCTACATCGTCGTCCATACCGTCGATGTCTTCGGAGTCGAAATCGAGCACGTCGTGTAGGCTATCGACAGTGGCTACGAAGTGGGTGGTGGGTGGGCGTTGAATTTCTTCGTCGTCCGTATCCCAACCTTCCTGACCATGGTCCGCCAGGCTTTCCGGATAAAGAGAGACTTTAGTGAATTCAGGATGTCGCCAAAGGGCGAGTGCTTTGAAAGATGTCCGCGACCGTGAACTCCATAATGGGCGCCCAATCGGATTCGATTGGCAAGGCGCGGAGGTTGAGTCCGGAGAGGAGTCCGCACCCGAGTCGAGGTCTTTGCAAAGGACAGGATGGAGTTCGCTCGATCGCCGAGGGATTAAAGCCCCGAGGCGGTGTCCAACCACTCGTCCTCGATCGGGGAATCCGCCCGGATTAAGGGTCGGAGCGGATTCAGTGCGGCCTCGTGGCCTTCGCTCGCTGCAGAGCTAGATCATGCCCATCGAGACAGTCTTGGCGCTTGGCTGCGGCCCGAATCCGTCAAGATCAAGTCTCCGCGGATATCGGTCGTATAGTTTAAACTTCCAAATCTGACCGACGGCCAGGGCGTAGCTTTCGATCTGCTCCGGATGGCTGCGAATTGGCCCGATGCAAAGCCGCCAACACGAAGATCTATCCGGGAGAAAAGTCTCACCCGGACCGCGTCGTTGTTGATGATCAAAGGAGCCATCGAGCCTATCGGTGACGACACAGAGGAACTCTCAATGAAAGCACCAATGTCGGTGTCAAAACCGGCGAATCTCGGGTAGGGGGTCCCGAACTGTGCGTCTAGGCGGATGGTAACAGGAGACAAGGGACACGATGTTTTACCCAGGTTCGGGCCCTCTCGATGTTTTACCCTACGTCCTGCTAGATTAATATTGATGATGTGTGTTACAAGAGTGGATCTACCACGAGATCAAAGAGGCTAAAACCCTAGAAGCTAGCCTATGGTATGATTGTTCTCCCCGCTACGGACTAAAGCCCTCCGGTTTATATAGACACCGGAGAGGGCTAGGGTTACACAGAGTCGGTTACAATGGTAGGAGATCTACATATCCGTATCGCCAAGCTTGCCTTCACGCCAA
The DNA here is from genome assembly GCA_021605205.1 of Aegilops longissima. Classification (NCBI taxonomy): domain Eukaryota; kingdom Viridiplantae; phylum Streptophyta; class Magnoliopsida; order Poales; family Poaceae; genus Aegilops; species Aegilops longissima. The sequence continues at coordinate 438,004,222 of CM038679.1, read as the reverse complement.
GGAAAGTCCCATCCGGACACGGGACGAAGTCTTCAATCTTGTATCTTCATAGTCTTGGAGTCCGGCCGATAATGATAGTTCGGCTATCCGGACACGCCCTAGTCCGGAACTCCCTCACTTGTGTTGAAGTTTGCAAGTCTCGTAGCATGCACGTATGGTAAACGTTGTATAACAAATTTGAAACATGAGGTGTTCTTTGATTGTCCTCCTTATGAGTGGCGGTCGGGGACAAGCGATGGTCTTTTCCTACCAATCTATCCCCCTAGGAGCATGCGTGTAGTGCTTGGTTTTTGATGACTTGTAGATTTTTGCAATAAGTATGTGAGTTCTTTATGACTAAGGTTGAGTCCATGGATTATACACACTCTCACCCTTCCATCATTGCTAGCCTCTTCGATACCGTGCATTGCCCTTTCTCACCTTGAGAGTTGGTGCAAACTTCACCGGTGCATCCAAACCCCGTGATACGATACGCTCTATCACACATAAACCTCCTTATATCTTCCTCAAAACAGCCACCATACCTACATATTATGGCATTTCCATAGCCATTCCGAGATATATTGCCATGAAACTTTCCACCGTTCCGTTTATCATGACACGTTTCATCATTGTCATATTGCCTTGCATGATCATGTAGTTGACATCCTATTTGTGGCAATGCCACCATGCATATTTTTCATACATGTCACTCTTGATTCATTGCCCATCCCGGTACACCGCCGGAGGCATTCATATAGAGTCATATTTTGTTCTAGTATTGAGTTGTGATCATTGAGTTGTAAATAAATAGAAGTGTGATGATCATCATTCATAGAGCATTGTCCCAAAAAAAGAGAAAAAGAGAGAAAGACCAAAAAGGCCAAAAAAAGAAAAAAGAAAAAAAAAGGGCAGTGTTACTACCCTTTTTTCCATACTTGTGCTTCAAAGTAGCACCATGATCTTTATGATAGAAAGTATCTTGTTTTGTCACTTTCATATACTAGTGGGAATTTTTCATTATAGAACTTGGCTTGTATATTCCAACAATGGGCTTCCTCAAATGCCCTAGGTCTTCGTGAGCAAGCAAGTTGGATGCACACCCACTTAGTTTATTTTGTTGAGCTTTCATGCATTTATAGCTCTAGTGCATCTGTTGCATGGCAATCCCAACTCCTTGCATTGACATCAATCGATGGGCATCTCCGTAGCTCGTTGATTAGCCGCGTCAATGTGATACTTTCTCCTTTTTTGTCTTCTCCACATAACCCCCATCATCATATTCTATTCCACCCATAGTGCTACATCCATGGCTCACGCTCATATATTGCGTGAAAGTTGAAAAAAGTTTGAGATTACTAAAGTATGAAACAATTGCTTGGCTTGTCATCGGGGTTGTGCATGATGAGTATATTCTTGTGTGACAAAAATGGAGCATGACCAAACTATATGATTTTGTAGGGATGAACTTTCTTTGGCCATGTTATTTTGAGAAGACATAATTGCTTAGTTAGTACGCTTGAAGTATTATTACTTTTATGTCAATATTAAACTTTTATCTTGAATCTTTCGGATCTGAATATTCATACCCCAAATAAGAGAATTACATTGAAAATTATGCTAAGTAGCATTCCACATCAAAAAATTTGTTTTTATCATATACCTACTCAAGGACGAGCAGGAATTAAGCTTGGGGATGCTTGATACGTCTCCAATGTATCTATAATTTTTTATTGTTCCATGCTATATTATATTCTGTTTTGGATAATTAATGGGCTTTATTATGCACTTTTATATTATTTTTTGGCACTAACCTATTAACCGGAGGCCCAGCCCAAATTGTTGATTTTTGCCTATTTCAGTGTTTCACAGAAAAAGAATATCAAACGGAGTCCAAACAGAATGAAACCTTCGGGAACGTGATTTTCGGAACAAACGTGATCCAGAGGACTTGGAGTGGACGTCAAGCAACAGACAAGGAAGCCACGAGGTAGGGGGCGCACCTACCCCCCTGGGTGTGCCCTCCACCCTCGTGGGCCCCTCGTGGCTCCACCGACCTACTTCTTCCTCCTACATATACCTACGTACCCCAAACCATCAGAAGCGACCACGAAAACCTAATTCCACCGCCGCAACCTTCTGTACCCATGAGATCCCATCTTGGGGCCTTTTCCGGTGTCCTGCCGGAGGGGGCATTGATCACGGAGGGCTTCTACATCAACACCATAGCCTCTCCGATGATGTGTGAGTAGTTTACCTCAGACCTTCGGGTCCATAGTTATTAGCTAGATGGCTTCTTCTCTCTCTTTGGATCTCAATACAAAGTTCTCCTCGATTCTCTTGGAGATCTATTTGATGTAACTCTTCTTTTTGCGGTGTGTTTGTCGAGATTCGATGAATTGTGGGTTTATGATCAAGATTATCTATGAACAATATTTGAATCTCCTCTGAATTCTTTTATCAATGATTGGTTATCTTTGCAAGTCTCTTCAAATTATCAGTTTGGTTTGGCCTACTAGATTGATCTTTCTTGCAATGGGAGAAGTGCTTAGGTTTGGGTTCAATCTTGCGGTGTCCTTTCCCAGTGACAGTAGGGGCAGCAAGGCACGTATTGTATTTTTTCCATCGAGGATAACAAGATGGGGTTTATATCATATTGCATGAGTTTATCCCTCTACATCATGTCATCTTACTTAAAGCGTTACTCTGTTCTTATGAACTTAATACTCTAGATGCATGCTGGATAGCGGTCAATGTGTGGAGTAATAGTAGTAGATGCAGAATCGTTTTGGTCTACTTGTCACGGACGTGATGCCTATATACATGATCATACCTAGATATACTCATAAATATGCTCAATTATATCAATTGCTCAACAGTAATTTGTTTACCCCCATAATACTTATGCTATCTTGAGAGAAGCCACTAGTGAAACCTATAGCCCCGGGTCTATTTTCCATCATATTAATCTCCCGTCAACAAGTTATTTCTATTACCGTTTATTTTGCTTTCTTTACTTTTAGTCTTTATCATAAAAATACCAAAAATATTATATTATCATCTCTATCAGATCTCACTCTCGTAAGTGACCGTGAAGGGATTGACAACCCCTTTATCGCGTTGGTTGTGAGGTTCTTATTTGTTTGTGTAGGTGCGTGGGACTTGAGTGTGGCCTCCTACTGGATTGATACCTTGGTTCTCAAAAACTGAGGGAAATACTTACGCTACTTTACTGCATCACCCTTTCCTCTTCAAGGGAAAACCAACGCAGTGCTCAACAGGTAGCAATCGTCTTCACCCTCAATGAGCAAATCAACTTCCACTAAAGCAAGATCTACGACCTCCAAAACCAAGTCTTTGAATATGAGGCAAGGTTTAAAGGTATGAGTTTGGCTGCTAGTTGCAGGACCCGTGAGACTCCTTCCTTCTCTTATGATGGTGGACCACTGCCATGGAAATCCGAGGACAAGATCTCTTCATCACCACCACCTTCTTCTTCATCACCAAAAGAGAACTAAGTATCGGGTATGGGCCCTCCCCTTGGCTTCTGCCAAGCTTGGGGGAGGTGCCCCGGTATCGTATCATCCCCACTATCTTTTGCCTTTACTTATTTTAGTTTGATATTTTGCTTTAGATGAATAAAAGTTTAGTTCGATCCTTTATTTTGAGAGTTTGCTTAGTGATCTATCCTTGTAATCATGTGCGAGATATATAATAAAGTTCATTTTGAGTTTTTGCTTTCTTTATTTTCATGTTGCAAATAAAAATAAAGGAAATAAATGAAAGAAAGGAAATAAATGAAAAAGATCATATGCTAATCTTATGGTAGGTGATGACACCACATAAGGAAAAGTATAAGTAGGAAATTTTATTAGGGATTGACAAACATGGCATTAGTCAGTGATGCAACTCATGAAATAATTAATAAGGGAAGAGAAGATTCACATATAAATATACTATCCTTCAAATCTTTTGTGATTGCGAGCCTTCATCAAAATATTATATGCCAAATTTGTTGACGTTGGACAAGGAAGACAACCTAATGGTTTATGTTTGTTTATATTCACATAGAAGTCATATTGTCATGCATCCTTTAACATGTGGTGCTTGCCCCCTATCTTTGCTAGCCAAAAATTCCGCACTAAGTAGAGATACTACTTGTGCATCCAAAACCCTTAAACCCAAATCTCATTTTCAAGAGTCCACCATACCTACCTAGGGATTGAGCAATATCCCTCAAGTAAGTTGTCATCGGTGCAAAAAGGCAATAAAAATTGCTTCTAAAAGTGTGAGATCATTTAGTGTAAGAGAAAATTGAGTGTTGCACGAACTTGTGATGGTGAAGAATAAAAACGACAGACTGCATAATAAAGGTCGCTATCACAAGGGGCAATACAACGTGGCATTCTTTTGCATTAAGGGGTTGAGCATACAAACAAATAAGCGCATGGCAACCTATGCTTCCCTCTACGAAGGGCCTATCTTTTACTTTTATGTATTTAGTTTTATGCAAAGAGTCAAAGTTTTCTCTCTATTCCTTTTATATTTTCTCCTTTGCCAATTATCATGTGGTGAGGAAAGATCTAGGCACATATGTCCAGATGAATATATATAGCATGAGTTATTATTGTTGACATCACCCATGAGGTGAATACGTTGGGAGGCGAAACTACAAGCCACTATCTTTTTATGTGTCCGGTTGAAACGTTTTGCTCATGTGTACGTGGTGAGTGTTAGCAATCATGGGATACTATATGATGGTTGAGTATGTGGACTTGCCTAAAGGCTCCGATACGTGACCCTTCCTGGAAAGATGATGAATTGTAGCTGCAATGTTGACTGAGAACATATTTTGTTGGTTTCTCATAGAGTTTTTGCTTTATACTTCAATAGTGTGATGGATTGTCACTTATTCATGAGAAGTCTATGATAAAATTTCTATGATAAGAGTCTTATGTTTAAGTTTGTTACTGTTATATAATGAACATGATGCTTCTATGTCCGTATTTTGTTTTTATCGACACCTCTTGCTACCTCTTGAGCACATCGTTGGTTTTCCCTTGAAGAGGAAAGGGTGATGCAGCAAAGTAGCGTAAGTATTTCCCTCAGTTTTTGAGAACCAAGGTATCAATCCAGTAGGAGGCCATGCTCAAGTCCCTCGCACCTACACAAACAAATAAAAACCTCGCAACCAACACAATAAAGGGGTTGTCAATCCCTTGACGGTCACTTACGAAAGTGAGATCTCATAGATATGATAAGATAATATTTTTGGTATTTTTTATAATAAAGATGCAAAGTAAAATAAAAGGCAATAAAAATAACTAAGTGTTGGAAGATTAATATGATGGAAAATAGACCCGGGGGCCATAGGTTTCACTAGTGGCTTCTCTCAAGAGCATAAGTATTACGGTGGGTGAACAAATTACTGTCGAGCAATTGATAGAATTGAGCATATTATGAGAATATCTAGGTATGATCATGTATATATGCATCACATCCGAGACAAGTAGACTGACTCATGCCTGCATCTACTACTATTACTCCACACATCGACCGCTATCCAGCATGCATCTAGAGTATTAAGTTCAAAAGAACAGAGTAACACTTTAAGTAAGATGACATGATGTAGAGGGATAAACTCATGCAATATGATATAAACCCCATCTTGTTATCCTCGATGGCAACAATACAATACGTGCCTTGCTGCCCCTACTGTCATTGGGAAAGGACAGCGCAAGATTGAACCCAAAGCTAAGCACTTCTCCCATTGCAAGAAAGATCAATCTAGTAGGCCAAACCGAACTGATAATTCGAATAGACTTGCAAAGATAACTAATCATACATAAAAGAATTCAGAGAAGATCCAAATATTGTTCATAGATAAACTTGATCATAAACCCACAATTCATCGGTCTCAACAAACACACCGCAAAAGAAGATTACATCGTATAGATCTCCACGAGAATCATGGAGAACTTTGTATTGAGATCCAAAGAGAGAGAAGAAGCCATCTAGCTAATAACTATGGACCCGAAGGTCTGAGGTAAACTACTCACACATCATCGGAGATGCTATGGTGTTGATGTGAAAGCCCTCCGTGATCAATGCCCCCTCCGGCAGGATGCCGGAAAAGGCCCCAAGATGGGATCTCACGGGTACAGAAGGTTGCGGCGGTGGAATTAGGTTTTCGTGGATGCTTCTATTGGTTTGGGGGTACATAGGTATATATAGGAGGAAGAAGTACGTCGGTGGAGCAACGTGGGCCCCACGAGGGTGGAGGGCGCGCCCAGGGGGTAGGCGCGCCCCCTACCTCGTGCCCTCCTGGTTGCTTTCTTGACGTAGGGTCCAAGTCCTCTGGATCATGTTCGTTCCGAAAATCACGTTCCCGAAGGTTTCATTCCTTTTGGACTCCGTTTGGTATTATTTTTCTGCGAAACTCTAAAATAGGGCAAAAACAGCAATTCAGGCTGGGCCTTCGGTTAATAGGTTAGTGCCAAAAATAATATAAAAGTGTATAATAAAGCCCATTAATCATCCAAAACAGAATATAATATATCATGAAGCAATCAAAAATTATAGATACGTTGGAGACGTACCAAGCATCCCCAAGCTTAATCCCTGCTCGTCCTCGAGTAGGTTAATGATAAAACAGAATTTTTGATGTGGAATGCTACTTGGCATAATTTCAATGTAATTCTCTTAATTGTGGTATGAATGTTCAGATCCGAAAGATTCAAGACAAAAGTTTAATATTGACATAAAAATAATAATACTTCAAGCATACTAACTAAGCAATCATGTCTTCTCAAAATAACATGGCCAAAGAAAGTTATCCCTACAAAATCATATAGTCTGACTATGCTCTATCTTCACCGCACGAAGTATTTAAATCATGCACAACCCTGATGACAAGCCAAGCAATTGTTTCATACTTTTGGTGTTCTCAAACTTTTTCAATCTTCACGCAATACATGAGCGTGAGCCATGGATATAGCACTATATGTGGAATAGAATGGTGGTTGTGGAGAAGACAAAAAAGGGAGAAGATAGTCTCACATCAACTAGGCGTATCAACGGGCTATGGAGATGCCCATTAATAGATATGAATGTGAGTGAGTAGGGATTGCCATGCAACAGATGCACTAGAGCTATAAGTATATGAAAGCTCAACAAAAGAAACTAAGTGGGTGTGCATCCAACTCGTTTGCTCACGAAGACCTAGGGCATTTTGAGGAAGCCCATCATTGGAATATACAAGCCAAGTTCTATAATGAAAAATTCCCACTAGTATATGAAAGTGACAACATAGGAGACTCTCTATCATGAAGATCACGGTGCTACTTTGAAGAACAAGTGTGGTAAAAGGATAGTAACATTGTCCCTTCTCTCTTTTTCTCTCATTTTTTGGGCCTTTTCTCTTTTTATGGCCTTTTTTTATTTAGTTCGGAGTCTCATCCCGACTTGTGGGGGAATCATAGTCTCCATCGTCCTTTCCTCACTTGGGACAATGCTCTAAAAATGTTGATCATCACACTTTTATTTACTTACAACTCAACAATTACAACTCAATACTTAGAACAAGATATGACTCTATGTGAATGCCTTCCGCGGTGTACCGGGATATGCAATGAATCAAGAGTGACATGTATGAAAGAATTATGAACGGTGGCTTTGCCACAAATACAATGTCAACTATATGACCATGCAAAGCAATATGACAATGATGGAGCGTGTCATAGTAAACGGAACAGTGTAAGTTGCATGGCAATATATCTCGGAATGGCTATGGAAATGCCATGATAGGTAGGTATGGTGGCTGTTTTGAGGAAGGTATATGGTGGGTGTATGATACCGGCGAAAAGTGCGCGGTATTAAAGAGGCTAGCAATGGTGGAAGGAAGAAAAGTGCGTATAATCCATGGACTCAACATTAGTCATAAAGAACTCATATACTTATTGCAAAAATCTACAAGTTATCAAAGCAAAGTATTACGTGCATGCTCCTTGGGGGATAGATCGGTAGAAAAGACCATCGCTCGTCCCCGACCGCCACTCATAAGGAAGACAATCAATAAATAAATCATGCTCCGACTTCATCACATAACGGTTCACCATACGTGCATGCTACGGGAATCACAAACTTTAACACAAGTATTTCTCAAATTCACAACTACTCAACTAGCATGACTATAATATCACCATCTTCATATCTCAAAACAATTATCAAGCATCAAACTTCTCATAGTATTCAACACACTCATAAGATTTTTTTACTAATCTTGAATGCCTATCATAATTAAAGCAAATTACCACGCTGTTTTGTAGGACTCCCAAAATAATCTAAGTGAAGCATGAGAGAACAATGGTTTCTATAAAACAAATCCACCACCATGCTCTAAAAGATATAAGTGAAGCACTAGAGCAAAAACTATATAACTCAAAAGATATAAGTGAAGCACATAGAGTATTCTAATGAATTCCGAATCATGTGTGTCTCTGTCAAAAGGTGTGTACAGAAAGGATGATGTGGTAAACTAACAAATAAAGACTCAAATAATACAAGACGCTCCAAGCAAAACATATATCATGTGGTGAATAAAAATATAGCTCCAAGTAAAGTTACTGATGGAAGTAGACGAAAGAGGGGATGCCTTCCGGGCATCCCCAATCTTTGGCTTTTTGGTGTCCTTAGATTATCTTGGGGTGCCATGGGCATCCCCAAGCTTAGGCTCTTTCCACTCCTTGTTCCATAATCCATCAAATCTTTTACCCAAAACTTGAAAACTTCACAACACAAAACTTAGCAGAAAATCTCGTGAGCTCCGTTAGCGAAAGAAAACAAAACACCACTTCAAGGTACTGTAATAAACTCATTATTTATTTATATTGGTGTTAAACCTACTGTATTCCAGCTTCTCTATGGTTTATAAACTATTTTACTAGCCATAGATTCATGAAAATAAGCAAACAACACATGAAAAACAGAACCTGTCAAAAACAGAACAGTATGTAGTAATCTGTAACTAACGCAAACTTCTGGAAATCCAAAAAATCTAACAAAATAGGAAGACCTAGACAATTTGTTTATTGATCAGCAGCAATTGGAATCAATATTTTATCACGTTCTGGTGATTTTTAACAATTGTTTTCATGAACAGAAAGTTTCTGGAATTTACAGCAAGATCAAATAACTATCATCTATGAAGATCCTATAGGTTTAACTTGGCACAAACACTAATTAAACATAAAAACACATCTAACCAGAGGCTAGATCAAATACTTATTCATAAACATAAGCAAAAAAGCAAGAAACTAAAAATAAAATTGGGTTGCCTCCCAACAAGCGCTATCTTTTAACGCCCCTAGCTAGGCATAAAAGCAAGGATAGATCTAGGTATTGCCATAATAATAGGATAGATCACGAAAACTCATTTCATATTCTCTACGTTCAGCAGCAAGTTTTCGTTGAGGCAAGTAAAAGTAATCAAAAGGGCTAAATTTAGTGGGACAGAAGTGCCCAAGATCAACCTTTGGAGGTATAGGTTCCTCCTTCGGCCCTTCATATTGCACAACCAATTTATCATTATAAGGATTCTTTTGACAAAATTTCGTGAGCCTATACTCGAGAGAGTATCCTAGCTCATTATTTCGAATAGAAAAATCATTATTAAGTTCAGAAATTCTATCAACTAGAACATTGGTAGGAACCCTTTTTCTAGGGTTTTCATTAAAAACAACATAGTCTAGAGATTGAAAACGCATTATTTCCTCTTGATCAAATAAGATAGTCTCTATGGGAGGACGGCCAGCGTCCACCCTATAGTGCACAAAGATTTCTTTGGCCTCTTTTATTATAAATCTGAACTCATGAGCCAAAAAGATAGTAGCGGCACGCTTAACAGAAGAATGCTCAATATTAAAAAATTCTAGGAAAATCCTTTGTATGCAAGGGTGCATGTGCATAAATTGCCTTTCAAGTTAAACTACAAGCATGGCGATAGCGTTCGCAAGACTGCTAGTTCTATGAAGAATAGAACTACCCATAGAAGGCAAAGCACCGGCACAAGTAAAGAAATCTTGAATAACCCCTTTTCCAATAATATTACCACTACCGATTCGGAATTTTTTTGTATGTAAGATAGGGGGTTCTTTAGCAAGAGCATCATAATTTTCCACATTATTATTATTGTCCATATCGACAACAATTTCCCCAATTTCAGACATAACGGCAACAAACTCAAGGAACACGAGAAAAGAAGGAACAGAAAGGAGAGGGCGAATAAAACAGCAAGGGTGAAGTGGGGGAGAGGAAAACGAGAGGCAAATGGCAAACAATGTAATGTGGGAGATAAGAGTTTGTGATGGGTACTTGGTATGTTGACTTTTGCGTAGACTCCCCGGCAACAGCGCTAGAAATCCTTCTTGCTACCTTTTGAGCACTGCATTGGTTTTCCCTTGAAGAGGAAAGGGTGATGCAGCAAAGTAGCGTAAGTATTTCCCTCAGTTTTTGAGAACCAAGGTATCAATCCAGTAAGAGGCCACGCTCAAGTCCCTCGCACCTACACAAACAAATAAAAACCTTGCAACCAACGCAATAAAGGGGTTGTCAATCCCTTCACGGTCACTTACGAAAGTGAGAACTGATAGATATGATAAGATATTATTTTTGGTATTTTTTATAATAAAGATGCAAAGTAATATAAAAGGCAATAAAAATAACTAAGTGTTTGAAGATTAATATGATGGAAAATAGACCCGGGGGCCATAGGTTTCACTAATGGCTTCTCTCAAGAGTATAAGTATTACAGTGGGTGAACAAATTATTGTTGAGCAATTGATATAATTGAGCATAGTTATGAGAATATCTAGGTATGATCATGTATATAGACATCACGTCCGAGACAAGTAGACCGACTCCTGCCTGCATCTACTACTATTACTCCACACATCGACCGCTATCCAGCATGCATCTAGAGTATTAAGTTCAAAAGAACAGAGTAACGCTTTAAGTAAGATGACATGATGTAGAGGGATAAACTCATGCAATATGATATAAACCCCATCTTGTTATCCTCGATGGCAACAATACAATATGTGCCTTGCTGCCCCATCACATCCGGGAAAGGACACCGCAAGATTGAACCCAAAGCTAAGCACTTCTCCCATTGCAAGAAAGATCAATCTAGTAGGCCAAACCAAACTGATAATTCAAATAAACTTGCAAAGATAACCAATCATACATAAAAGAATTCAGAGAAGATTCAAATATTGTTCATAGATAAACTTGATCATAAACCCACAATTCATCGGTCTCAACAAACACACCGCAAAAGAAGATTACATCGAATAGATCTCCACAAGAATCATGGAGAACTTTGTATTGAGATCCAAAGAGAGAGAAGAAGCCATCTAGCTAATAACTATGGACCCGAAGGTCTGAGGTAAACTACTCACACATCATCGGAGAGGTTATGGTGTTGATGTAGAAGCCCTCCGTGATCAATGCCCCCTCCGGCAGGACGCCCGAAAAGGCCCCAAGATGGGATCTCACGGGTACAGAAGGTTGTGGCGGTGGAATTAGGTTTTCGTGGATGCTTCTGTTGGTTTGGGGGTACGTAGGTATATATAGGAGGAAGAAGTACGTCGATGGAGCAACATGGGCCCCATGAGGGTGGAGGGCGCACCCGGGGGGGTAGGCGCGCCCCCTACCTCGTGCCCTCCTGGTTGCTTTCTTGACGTAGGGTCCAAGTCCTCTGGATCACGTTCGTTCCGAAAATCACGTTCCCGAAGGTTTCATTCCGTTTGGACTCCGTTTGATATTATTTTTCCGCGAAACTCTGAAATAGGCAAAAATCATCAGTTCGGGCTGGGCCTCCGGTTAATAGGTTAGTCCCAAAAATAATATAAAAGTGTATAATAAAGCCCATTAATCATCCAAAACGGAATATAATATAACATGAAGCAATAAAAAATTATAGATACGTTGGAGACGTATCACCTCTCTCTCTAAGCATGTGGACATGTTTTTCGATTTCGTTTTTTCGCTTGAGGACAAGCGAGGTCTAAGCTTGGGGGAGTTGATACGTCCATTTTGCATCATGTTTTCTTACCGTTATTTATGATGTTTTCATCCATAATAATGCTTTTTGGAGTAATTATAATGTCTTTTCTCTCATAATATGCAAGGTACACACAAAGAGGGAGAATTCCGGTACCTCAAAATCTGGACCTGGAAAAGCTACATTAGGTTACCTATTCAGCACAACTTCAAACAAGCTGAAACTTCATGGAGAATTTTTATGGAATATATGAAGAATAATGGAGCAAATATGTACCAGAGGGGGCCCACCAGGTGGGCACAACCTACCTGGGCGCGCCAGGGAGTCCAGGCATGCACTGGTGGGTTATGGTCACCCAGGCCCACCTCCGGTGCCCATCTTCTGGTATATAAGTCATTTTTACCTAGAAAAAAATAAGTATATGACTTTCAGGATGGAGCGCCGCCATCTCGAGGCGGAACTTGGGCAGGAGCTCTTTTTCCCTCGGGCGGAGCGATTCTATCGGGGGAACTTCCCTCCCGGAGGGGGAAATCATCGTCCTCATCATCACCAACAACTCTCCGATCTTGGGGAGGGCAATTTCCATCAACATCCTCAACAACACCATCTCATCTCAAACCCTAGTTGATCTCTTGTGTTCAATCTTGTTACCGAAACTATACATTGGTGCTTGTGGGTGACTAGTAGTGTTGATTACGTCTTGTAGTTGATTACTATATGGTTTATTTGGTGGAAGATTATATGTTCAGATACAATATGCTATTTAATACCCCTCTGATCTTGAGCATGATTATCATTTGTGAGTAGTTACTTTTGTTCTTGAGGTCACGGGAGAAATCATGTTGCAAGTAATCATGTGAACTTGATATGTGTTCGATATTTTGATAGTATGTATGTTGTGATTCCCTTAGTGGTGTCATGTGAACGTCGACTACATGACACCTCACCATATTTGGGCATAAGGGAATGCATTGTGGAGTAGCAATTAGATGATGGGTTGTGAGAGTGATAGAAGCTTAAACCCATGCGCTCTTCCATAAGGGACCAATTGGATCCAAAAGTTTAATGCTATGGTTAGAATTTATTCTTAATACTTTTCTCGTAGTTGCGGATGCTTGCGGGAGGATTAATCATAAGTAGGAGGTTTGTTCAAGTAAGAACAACACCTATGCACTTGTCCACCCACATATCAAATTATCAAAGTACCGAACACAAATCAAACCAACATGGTGAAAGTGACTAGATGAAAATCCCGTGTACCCTCAAGAACGCTTTGCTTATCATAAGAGACCGTTTTGGCCTGTCCTTTGCCTCAAAAGGATTGGGCTACCTTGCTGCACTTTTGCTACTATTATCGTTATTTGCTCATTACAAATTATCTTGCTATCAAACTACTCTGCTACTTACAATTTCAGCACTTGCAGACATTACCTTGCTGAAAACCACTTGTCATTTCCTTCTGCTCCTCGTTGGGTTCGACACTCTTACTTATCAAAAAGAGCTAGAATTGATCCCATATACTTGTGGGTCATCAAGCATCATGAAGAAATTCAACAATATGACCATCATATAAAGCATTTTTTCATGACACAAAAGCATAGAAAACTTATTACTCTCCACATAACCAAATTTCTTCTCATCAATAGTAGTGGGAGCAAACTCAACAAAATAACTATCATGTGATACTTGATTCACATAATCAAATTGAGCATTAAAATGATGATGACATGTTTCATGGCTATCATTATTTTTTATATCAAAAGTGTCATCACAATAATCATCATAGATAGCAACTTTGTTCTCATAATAATCAACTGAAGCCTCTTCCGAAATAGTGGATTCATCATTAAATAAAGTCATGACCTCTACAAATACACTTTCATCAATATAATCATCGTAAATAGGAGGCATGCAATCATTATAACAAATTTGCACATCAAATCTTGGGGGACTAAAAATATCATCTTCATCAAACATAGCATCCCCAAGATTATGGCTTTGCATATTGTTAGCACCATGGATATTCAAAGAGTTCATACTAACAACATTGCAATCATGCTCATCATTCAAATATTTTGTGCCAAACATTTTATTGACTTCTTCTTCTAACAATTGAGCACAATTTTCCGATCCATCATTTTCAAGAAAGATATTATAAAGATGATCAATAATATGATGCAACCTCAATTCCATTTTTATGTAGTTTTCTATTATAAAACCAAACTACTAGTAAAACAAGAAACTAAAAGATTCAATTGCAAGATCTAAAGATATGCCTTCAAGCACTCACCTCCCTGGCAACGGCGCCAGAAAAGAGCTTGATGTCTACTATGCAACTTTATTCTTGTAGACACGAGTTGGGCTCCCAATCGCAGAGTTTCGTAGGACAGTAGCAATTTTCCCTCAAGTGCATGACCTAAGGTTTATCAATCCGTGGGAGGCGTAGGTTGAAGATGGTCTCTCTGAAACAATATTGCAATCAAATAATAAAAAGTCTCTTGTGTCCCCAACACACCAAATACATTGGTAATTTGTATAGGTGCACTAGTTCTGCGAAGAGATGGTGATACAAGTGTAATATGGATAGTAGATATATATTTTTGTAATAAGAACAATAAAAAACAACAAGGTATCAATTGATAAAATGGAGCACAAACAATATTGCAATGCTTGAAAATGAGGCCTAGGGTCCGTACTTTCACTAGTGCAAACTCTCAACAATGCTAATATAATTGGATCATATAACCGTCCCTCAAAGTGCGATGAAGAATCACTCAAAAGTTCCTATCTAGCGGAGAACATAAGAAGAAATTGTTTGTAGGGTATGAAACCACCTCGAAGCTATTCTTTCCGATCAATCTATCCACAAGTTCGTACTAAAATAACACCAAATAATTTCAGATTCATAATACTCAATCCAACACAAAGAACCTCAAAGAGTGCCCCAAGATTTCTACCGAAGAAACAAAGACAAGAACGTGCATCAACCCTGTCGGAGTTATTGGCCATGGGTAGCCTCATCTGCCCCCCATGACATTTCAAGACATCAGGGCCAACTGCGCCCCTCAAACCTCAATGCGTGACTGCCGCCTTCTTGAGGCCGGATGGTCCAAGCGGCCAGCTGCCGGAAGGCGGCGGGCCCCAGAAGACGGCCACGAAGCGGGCCGCCTCCTAGCAGGCAGCCTCCAGAGAGGCCGTCTCCTAGCAGGCGGCCCCAGGTGCCCTCAAAGTCTGCGCCCTCTTAAGCACGACGATATGGGGCTTGGCTACAGCGAAGCCTGCCCCCCTCAAATCCAGGGCGGGTCGAGGCCACAGTACGCCGTACCAAAACGGAGATCTCCCGCACAGCGCGACACTATGGCCCTACCACCCATGACATCATCCAAGTCAGAAGGGACCATGCTCCCATGACGGGCTGTCGGTACAGCCTGCAGGCGGCGGGCCCTACCTGCCCGTGATGAACCAGAATACGGCTAGCCTCGGCCAGTCGGCCAAGGGGGAAGCCGGCACCTAGAAGGCGGTGGGACTGTAGCCATGCGGTGGGACTGTAGCCATGCTTTCCCCGCCAAAGGCTACAGTGAACGCCCGCCAGGCGGTGGGACTGTAGCCATGCTTTCCCCGCCAAAGCAAGCGTCATTAGAAGCACGACTACAGTGATGAGCAGCCAGCGAGACCCGCATGCGGCGGGAGAGGCCTGTCGGCCAAGTACAAGACAGCCGGCGGGGCCCACCAATCGGCGAGCCCCAGCAGCCAGCGGAGAAGCCGGCCACAAGAGACACTGACGGCCTGGGCCTACACCCAGCCAGTTTACCATTGTACCCCTGGGCGGTAGGCCTATATAAACCCCCCAGGTCACCCACGCAAAGGGTTCAGACCCTTAGACTACACAACCACACACGTAGAGACAGGAGAGAGCTAGCCTTTCCCTTCTTCCTCCTTTAGCAAAAAGCTCAAGGAGCAACTTGTAGCTACTTGTTGAGATAGTGATCATGCGGAGACCCTGCAGAGCAGGACTAGGTGTGTTATCTCCTAGTAGAACCCCGAACCTGGGTAAAGTTCGCCGGCGTATGACACTACAAAAAAAAAGACACATTCGTGACATCTTGGGCCGAACGAGAATTTTTTCTATCATACATATGACACTTCTATGATGATAATTGTGACAGAACCCGGTATCATCATAGATGTGGTGGGCTCCTACTTCTATGACAAAAAATCATGACAGAAAATGGACTTTTCGTCCTGGGCGGGCCGGAGACGCAGCTGCATGACATTCTTTGGGCCGTCCATGACGGAAAAAACCGTGGTAGAAGCGAGGGGTAGGAAAATTTCGGGGAGTTGCCGGTTACGGTGGGAGGTCGGGGGCCTAGCGATGCGCGTTTCTCTCATACACGTACGCGCGTGTGTGTGATGCGTTGGCTCTAACTGAACTCGAGTGAGGCGTTGGGCTTTAACTGAACCCGAGCGATTGCACTGCAGGCTACGCGTTACTGAACCCAAGCGATCGATCGATGGCTGTTAACCGAACCCGATGGAGCGATTCGCCGCATCGCTGCTAATCAAGCCGATCGATTGGATGAACGATGGCGTTATGGGCGGGGGTGGATGAACAGTGAGCGGTGGCGTTGCCTCTGGATGAACAGGACGCCGTGGTGTGGAGGGCTGGTTGAACAGTAGACGGTTGATACGTCTCCAACGTATCTATAATTTTTGATTGCTCCATGCTAGTTTTTCTACTGTTTTGGACTATATTGGGCTTTATTTTCCACTTTTATATTACTTTTGGGACTAACCTATTAACAGTAGGCCCAGCCCAGAATTGTTGTTTTTTTGCCTATTTCAGTGTTTCGAAGAAACGGAATATCAAACGGAGTCCAAACAGAATGAAACCTTCGGGAACGTGATTTTCCAACCGAACATGATCCAGGAGACTTGGACCCTACTCCACGAAGTGCCAGAGGCGGTCACGAGGGTTGAGGGCGCGCCCCCCTACCTCGTGGGCCCCCTAACACTCCACCGACGTACTCCTTCCTCCTATATATACCTACGTACCCCCAAACGATCAGAACAGGAGCCAAAAACCTAATTCCACCGCCGCAACCTTCTGTATCCACGAGATCCCATCTTGGGGCTTGTTCCGGAGCTCCGCCGGAGGGGTCATCCACCACGGAGGGCTTCTACATCATCACCATAGCCCCTCCGATGAAGTGTGAGTAGTTTACTTCAGACCTTCGGTTCCATAGCTAGTAGTTAGATGGCTTCTTCTCTCTTTTTGGATCTCAATACAATGTTCTCCCCCTCTCTTGTGGAGATCTATTCGATGTAATCTTCTTTTGCGGTGTGTTTGTTGAGACCGATGAATTGTGGGTTTATGATCCAGTATTATCTATGAAAAATATTTGATTCTTCTTTGAATTCTT
Source organism: Aegilops longissima (assembly GCA_021605205.1). Lineage (NCBI taxonomy): Eukaryota > Viridiplantae > Streptophyta > Magnoliopsida > Poales > Poaceae > Aegilops > Aegilops longissima. Next base: position 437,986,762 of record CM038679.1, on the reverse strand, counting down.
TTATGTATGATTGAGTTATCTTTGCAAGTCTCTTCGAATTATCTGTTTGGTTTAGCCAACTAGATTGGTAGTTCTTGCAATGGGAGAAGTGCTTAGCTTTGGGTTCAATCTTGCGGTGTCCTTACCCAGTGACAAAAAGGTTTGCAAGGCACGTATTGTATTGTTGCCATCGAGGATAACAAGATGGGGTATTTATCATATTGCATGAATTTATTCCTCTACATCATGTCATCTTGCTTAAGGCGTTACTCTGTTTTTAACTTAATACTCTAGATGCATGCTGGATAGCGGTCGATGAGTGGAGTAATAGTAGTAGATGCAGAATCGTTTCGGTCTATTTGTCTCGGACGTGATGCCTATATACATGATCATTGCCTACATATACTCATAACTATGCTCAATTCTGTCAATTGCTCAACAGTAATTTTTTCACCCACCGTAGAATATCTATGCTCTTGAGAGAAGCCACTAGTGAAACCTATGGCCCCCGGGTCTATTCTCATCATATCAATCTCTATCACTTTATTTACTTGCTTTGTTTTTACTTTGTTTTTACTTTTTACTTTAAATCTATCTGTCAAAAAAATACCAAAAATATTATTTATCATCTCTATCAGATCTCACTATCGTAAGTGACCGTGAAGGGATTGACAACCCCTAATCGCGTTGGTTGCGAGTTGCTATCGTTTTGTGTAGGTACGAGGGACTTGTGCGTGGTCTCCTACTGGATTGATACCTTGGTTCTCAAAAACTGAGGGAAATACTTACGCTACGTTGCTGCATCATCCTCTCCTCTTCGGGGAAATCCAACGCAGTGCTCAAGAGGTAGCAAGAAGAATTTCTGGCGCCGTTGCCGGGGAGTCTACGCAAAAGTCAACATACCAAGTACTCATCACAATCCCTATCTCTCGCATTACATTATTTGCCATTTGCCTCTCGTTTTCCTCTCCCCCACTTCACCCTTGCCGTTTTATTCACCCTTCCTCCGTTCAATCTTGTGTTACCATGTGCCTTCTTTTTGCTTGCATCTTCGCTTGCTAAAAGTTTATGGATCCTCATCCACTTGCTAATAACTTTAAGAGATCCAATTATGATGAACCTATTGCTAGTGAATTGAGTGCACTAGATTATCTTTATGAGGTTTTGCCTGAAATTCATGAATCTAAAAATTGTGATGAAGTACTTTATGAAGCGATTCACGATAGATCTTTGAACAAAAAGCATGATTGCAATGATTTTACTATAAATTCTATTGATGTCAATTGTGCTAAAAATATGCAAAACCCTAATCTTGGGGATGCTAGTTTTGCTATGTCCTCTACTTGTTGCAATGATCATGATTGGGGTGATTCTTCTTATGATCTTGAAAATATATTTAATCCCCATGATGAATATGAGATTGATAATAGTGTTTGCAATAATATTGAAAGTGGGTTTGTAAGAGTGTCAACTTTAGATCCCACATATTTGGATAATGTTCAATCTTATGAAGTTTTTGATAAAAGTGGGTTTGGAGAGGTCATGACTTTAGTTAATATTAATCCCACTATTTCGGAAGAGTGTCAACTTCGCATGCATGTGGATCGTGTTGAGAATATGTTATGTGATAGCTATATTGTTGAATTTTCTTATGATCCTACGTGTAATTATTATGAGAGAGGAAAATATGGTTATAGAAATTTTCATGTTACTAAATTACCTCTCGTTATGTTAAGATTGCTATTGTTCCTTTCCACTTCCTTGCATATGCTAGTTTTTGCTTGCTACAATAATTTGTTTGCCTATAATATGCCTATGCATAGGAAGTATGTTAGACTTAAGTGTGTTTGTCACATGATTTATGATGCTCTCTTTGTGCCTCAATTCTTGTCTTTCTTGTGAGCATCATTGAAATCTCAATGCCTAGCTAGGGGCGTTAAACGATAGCGCTAGTTGGGAGGCAACCCAATTTTCTTTATGTTTTTTGTTTTTGCTTCTATTTAGGAATAAATAATACATCTAGCCTCTGTTTAGATGTGATTTTATCTTTCAATTAGTGTTTGTGCCAAGCTAAACCTATTGGATCTTCTTGGATGATAGTTATTTGATCTTGCTGTAATTTCCAGAAACTTTTCGCTCAGTGCCCGAATTGTTAAAAATCACCAGAACGTGATAAAATACTGATTCCAATTGCTGCTGAGCAATAAACAAATTTTCCAGGTCTTCTAATTTTGGTAGAATTTTTTGAGTTCCAGAAGTTTGCGTTAGTTACAGATTACTACAGACTGTTCTGTTTTTGACAGATTCTATTTTGTGTGTGTTGTTTGCTTATTTTGATAAATCTATGGCTAGTAAAATAGTTTATGATCCATAGAGAAGTTGGAATACAGTAGGTTTAACACCAATATAAATAAAGAAGTAGTTCATTACAGTACCTTAAAGTAGTCTTTTGTTTTCTTTCTCTAACGTAGCTCACGAGATTTCTATTGAGTTTTGTGTTGTGAAGTTTTCAAGTTTTGGGTGAATTCTTTTGATGGATTATGGAACAAGGAGTGGCAAGAGCCTAAGCTTGGGGATGCTCATGGCACCCCCAAGATAATCTAAGAACACCAAAAATTCAAAGCTTGGGGATGCCCCGGAAGGCATACCCTCTTTCGTCCACTTCCATCGGTAATTTACTTGGAGCTATATTTTTATTCACCACATGATATGTGTTTTGCTTGGTGCGTCTTGTATTATTTGCGTCTTTGCTTGTTAGTTTACCACAATCATCCTTGCTATGCACACCTTTTGAGAGAGCCATACATGAATTGAAATTTGATAGAATACTCTATGTGCTTCACTTATATCTTTTGAGCTTGATAGTTTGCTCATAGTGCTTCACTTATATCTTTGAGCATGATAATTTTTGCTCTAGTGCTTCACTTAGATCTTTTAGAGCACGGTGGTGGATTTGTTTTAAATAAACTTGATCACTCATGCTTCACTTAGATTATTTTGAGAGTCGTTAATAGCATGGTAATTTGCTTAATGTTAATATACTTGGTATTCAAGATATGTGAAACTTTATTTTGAGTGCGTTGAATACTAAGATAAGTTTGATGCTTGATAATTGTTTTGAGATATGGAGGTGATAATATCAAAGTCGTGCTAGTTGATAATTGTGAATTTGAGAAATACTTGTGTTGAAGTTTGCAAGTCCCGTAGCATGCACGTATGGTTAAAGTTGTGTAACAAATTTGAAACATGAAGTGTACCTGGCTTGTGCATCCTTATGAGTGGCGGTCGGGGACGAGCGATGGTCTTTTCCTACCATTCTATCCCCCTAGGAGCATGCGTGTAGTACTTGATTTTTGATGGCTTCTAAATTTTTGCAATAAGTATATGAGTTCTTTTGACTAATGTTGAGTCCATGGATTATACGCACTCTCACCTTTCCGCCATTGCTAGCCTCTTCGGTACCGTGCATTGCCCTTTCTCACCTTGAGAGTTAGTGCAAACTTCGCTGGTGCATCCAAACCCCGTGATACGATATGCTCTATCATACATAAACCTCCTTATATCTTCCTCAAAACAGCCACCATACCTACTGAGGGAGTCCTGGACTAGGGGGTGTCCGGATAGCCAAACTGTCATCACGGCCGGATTCCAAGACTATGAAGATACAAGATTGAAGACTTCGTCCCGTGTCCGGATGGGACTTTCCTTGGCGTGGAAGGCAAGCTTGGCGATACGGATATGTAGATCTCATACCATTGTAACCGACTCTGTGTAACCCTAACCTATCCGGTGTCTATATAAACCGGAGGGTTTTAGTCCGTAGGACGAACAACAATCATACCATAGGATAGCTTCTAGGGTTTAGCCTCCTTGATCTCGTGGTAGATCTACTCTTGTACTACCCATATCATCAATATTAATCAAGAAGGAGTAGGGTATTACCTCCATCGAGAGGGCCCGAACCTGGGTAAAAACATCGTGTCCCTTGTCTCCTGTTACCATCCGCCTAGACGCACAGTTCGGGACCCCTACCCGAGATCCGCGTTTTGACACCGACATTGGTGCTTTCATTGAGAGTTCCTCTATGTCGTCACCGATAGGCCCGATGGCTCCTTCGATCATCAACAACGACGCGGTCCAGGTGAGACTTTTCTCCCGGACAGATCTTCGATTCGGTGGCTTTGTCTGCGGGCCAATTCGCTGGCCATCTAGAGCAGATCGAAGCTACACCCCCGCCATCGGTCAGATTTGGAAGTTTGAACTATCGGCCGATATCCGCGGAGACTTGATCTTCGACGGATTCGAGCCGCGCCAAGCATGCCGCCTTGTCTCGATGGGCATGATCTAGCTCAGAGCGAACAGTGCCTTGAGGCCGCACCAGCATCCGCTCCGACCCTTAATCCGGAGCCGGATTCCCCGACCGAGGACGAGTGGTTGGACACCGCCTCGGGGGCTACGATCCCTACGGTGATTGAGCCGAACTCCGTCCCTGTCCTTTGCGAAGACCTTGACTCGAGGGTGCCGGACTCCTCTCCGGACTCCGAACCCTCCGCGCCCCTGCCAATCGAATCCGATTGGACGCCGGTTATGAAGTTCACTGCCGCGGACATCTTTCAGCACTCGCCCCTTGGCGACATCCTGAATTCACTAAAGTCTCTCTCTTTATCCGGAGAGCCATGGCCGGACTACGGTCAGGAAGGTTGGGATGCGGACGACGAAGAAATTCAACACCCACCCACCACCCACTTCGTAGCCACTGTCGAAAGCTTACACGACGTGCTCGATTTCGACTCCGAAGACATCGACGGTATGGACGACGATGTAGGAGACAACCATGAACCAACACCTATAGGGTGCTGGGCAACCACCTCATCCCATGATGTATACATGGTGGATACACCTAAAGGAAATGAAGACGAGGAACAACGAGACGCTACGAAGGATAAATCCCTCGAAAAGCAGTCAAAACGGCAACGTAAATGTCGAACAAAGTCCCGCCTCAACAGAGAACCACCCATAGAGCAGGATGAACCGGTGGACGACGAACACGCTATCGAGCAATCGTCCGAACAAGACAACTTGGATAAACAACCCGTCCCCGGCGAAGACAACAGTCCGGACGATCTCACGCCGGACAAATTGTTGGAGCAAAATAACCTCCAGAAAAGGCTCGTCGCCATCGCTGTAGCCTAAAAAAAAGGTTTAAAGCTCAAAACAGCGGAAGATGCACTCAGGATCAGATGGAGCAAAGTATTCAACACCGCAGACAAATACGGCGATAGTCGCCGAACAAAGAGCTATCCAAAGAGAAAACTACTGCCCGAATTTGACGAAGAGGCCATAGAGCCCCGACAATCAAAAAATAAGAAGGCCACCCGGTCGGATGGACGATCCCGCGGCAAAAAGAGAGCAGCAAATAGCGCCGCACACAAGCCAACACGCGATTCGCATAAGGATTCACATCAAAAGGATGGCCCAGTTAGGTCCATCTATGGGCCGAGAAAGCAAGCTCTTCAAAGCAATGCAACACGCCAAATATCCGAACATGACGGCACACCCAAATATAGGGCGCGCAGACACCCCTATGTTTCACCGATGAGGTCTTTGGATCATGAATTTCAGCGGATTCAAGCCCGTAAACATAGAGGCATACGACGGAACAACAGACCACGAGTCTGGATTGAGGATTACATCCTCCACATACACATGGCTAGAGGAGATGATCTCCACGCCATAAAATACTTACCCCTCAAACTCAAAGGGCCAGCTCGGCATTGGCTTAAAATCCTCCCGAAAATACCATTGAAGCTGGGAAGAGCTCAAAGATGCGTTTGGGCAAATTTTCAGGGGACCTATGTCGCCCTCCGGATGCGAGCGATCTAAGTCACATAACTCAACAGCCCGGAGAGTCAGCCCGGAAATTCTGGAACAGGTTCCTTACTAAAAAGAACCAAATAGTCGACTGTCCGGACGCCGAAGCCTTAGCAGCCTTCAAACACAACGTCCGAGACGAATGGCTCGCCTGAGACACCTCGCCAAGAAAAGCCAAGAACAATGGCCGCATTAACAAGCCACATGACCCGCTTTTGCGCGGGAGAGGATAGCTGGCTAGCAAGATGCAGCACCAGCGACCCAAGTACATCCGAAATCAGGGATGGAAATGGGAAACCACGGCGCAACAAGGACCAGCGCCGGATTAAGAAGAACGGTCCAAAGAGCGCGGCAGTCAATGCCGGATTCAAAAGCTCACGGCAGAACAATAAAAAACTGCCCCTCAAGGACAATAGCGATGAGCTATCCAACTTAAACAAAATCTTGGACAAGATATGTCAAATCCACAAGACTCGGAGGCACGCAAACCATACCCACAGAAATTGTTGGGTCTTCAAACAGTCCGGCAGACTCAACGCCGAACACAAGGGGCTCGACACAACAAGTGAAGATGATGACGAGCACCACAAGCAGAGCCCCGAAAAACAAAAATATTTCCCACAAGAGGTTAAAACAGTAAACTCACTTCATGTGATCAAAGGGAAAAACAGAGCGGCGCCCACTAGAATGCGCGCCGCACACTGGTTGTCAACACCAATCACCTTCGACCATCAGGACTATTCCGAAAGTATCCGAAACGCAGGATGGACTGCATTGATATTGGATCCCATAATTGACGGATTCCAATTTACACAAGTCCTCATGGATGGTGGCAGTGACATAAACCTGATATATCAGGACACAATCCGCAGGATGGGGATAGACCCAACCAAAATTCGCCGTAGCAACACCTCCTTTAAAGGAGTAATGTCAGCCCCATATGCCCATTGTACGGGCTCCATACTGCTAGAAGTTGTGTTCGGTTCATCCGACAACTTCCGTCGCGAAAGGTTAATCTTCCACGTCGCCCCGTTCAAAAGTAGCCATCAAGCACTATTGGGACGCGAAGCTTTCACCCGCTTTAACACAATACCGCATTATGCATCTCTAACACTTAAAATGTCCGGTCCACGTGGCATCATCTCATTAAAAGGAAGTACTAAGTGTTACGTGAGCACGGAGGAACGTGAGACTGCCTTGACAGCCCCACACCTATCCGGCTCCGCTATTTAAAAAGCCTGAATTGGTCATTCAGACCCCGGACACGGCTAGACGAGTCCGGCGCCTACTAGTGGCATACCCCCACAAGGGGCTGCATGCATGTATCACAAGAGACAATAAAGCTCAATTTTATTCACTTCTTCGAATCGTACTCTGTTTATTTAATATAAAGTACATCTTTCGCACGATCCTTTTTCTTTTAAACTAAGTTCCTCTCTTTTATAGATGAACAACGTGCTACACCCGCCCGTGATACGGCACAACGGAGACACAGCAAGCGTGCGGCAGAGGGACCCGTTGCAAGGATTCTTTTCAGATTAAGACCCTGTGTAAACCTTTTTTACTGTGTCTTGTTGATATACATCCCCCGGTTTCTTACTATAACCGAGGAGGAAGCTGGCGTTTTGGCATTGGCCGCACCAGAATTTTTGCGCGTACCTGGACACCAGGGGCTTAGGGCATTATTCTGCCCGTTTTCATAAAGACCGAATACCTTAGGGAGTATTCGGCGTCTCGAGTTAGGCCTTATATGCATCAGCTTCGAATCATGTCTTTGGTCAAATGTTGGGTTTGCCGGCTCTCGTGTTTTGCTGCCTTACGTTCCGTTTTATCGGCTAACGCGGCACCAGGAGAACTACTGCGATTGTGCCCCGGTTCGGCCGGGCGAGCACCTCAGTAGAGAAAGCCGAAAACTGACTGTCATGATATAGCGAGAGACTGGTCAACCACTCGATGACTCATCGAAATGTTTAGAATTCCTCCGCATTAACGAAGGACCGGTTTTCGGTCAGGCACACAGGCACCCCGAATTCGGGAGAGTGCGGTGCCCCCAGGGGCTATATAGTAGCCCCACCCTCGAACTCCTATGGCTAAGTGAAAGTGATAAAACATTATAGTCCGTTTGCCTAGTTTGCTACGCTACCACCTCCTTAACAGGACCAAGACGTTGGATTAAGTGTGAAAAAGCGCCTTCTTTGCAAACACCCCCGCACTATGTGCGTGGGGGCTGAAGCCAAGGACTGCCATCTTTCAGGTTATATATACATATACATATACGGCCGCACATGGAGTAGTCTACTACTTGAAAGCACAAGTATAAAAAGCTCTTATATTATATTGAAACATTGTTTTCACAAATCATACATGTCATTTAAACATAATATCCTCCGAGCACTGCATCTCTATTAAACGAGCGCCCGGCAGGACTTCCTCAAAGTAATGCTCGGCAGGTACTCGGCTTTTGTCCGAATCTTGGGATGCAACGTCGGTGTCCTTCATATCTGCCCAGTATGTCTTGACACGGGCCAGAGCCATCCGCGCTCCCTTAATACACGCCGACCGCCTCATTGCGTCGATACGCGGTACCGCACCAAGAAACTGCTGCACTAAACCAAAATAACTCTTCGGCTGGGGTCCGCCCGACCACAAATGAGCCATGACATGCTACATGGCAAGTCCGGATAGTCGATTCAGCTCGGCCCATTCGGCCAACCGATCGGTCAACGGAAGAAGACGCTCCGAACTATGGAATTGCGACCAATACAGCTCTTCCCTTCTGTGCCCCTTCTGGCCTCGGAAGTGCTGAATCGCGTCCGCAGCGCTCGCCGCTAAGCATCCTCCGAACTCCACAACTTGTCCAATTGAGCATACTTTGGATCCGTATACTTCCTCCGCAGCAGAAACGGTTTTCCAGCCGCAATTGCCCCGACCTGACTCAGCTCCTCCTTGGCAGCTCTCAAAGCCGAATGGGCATTCTTGGATTCGGCGGCGGCCTTTTTCAGGCCCTCTTGCTCCGCTTGACGTTCTTTTTCGAGAACCTCGCAGCGATCGGCAGCATTCTTCAACTTTCTGGCCATATCGGCCATTTCCTGTTTGCTTCGGCAGTGAGCAGCCCGTTCGGCTTCTAGCTCTGCGGCCGCCCTTAAAGCGGCCGCATTACTATTTCTGGCTTGCTCTTTCGCTCAAGCGAGTTCCGCCCGAAGCTCCTCCACAGCAGCGGCACCATCTGCATTAAGCATACAAATAGTAAGACATGGGCGTCATGCTCCCTTACCAGGTGTCCGCGTAGGAGTCGCATACCTTGCGATTCGTCAAACCGTTTATTGACCAGCCCGATGTCCGCATCCGCCTCGTCGAGTTGCCGCTTTAGTTTGGCATATTCATCAGTCCGGTTGGCCACCGGACGCCCCGCCACCTGTTTAGGAGCGGTGATATGTTATAACTGAGATTTTGATCCTCGGTACGCTGTCAATTTTGACAACATACCGAGTCTCAGGGGCTACTATCTATACAGGGCACATTCTATATGCATAATTGTCAGAAGGTACATCATTTTTGCGTACCTCAAACCCCGTCAGTAAGCTTCTGACGGCTTCATGCAATCCGCTCTCCGCGGATGCAATCCTTTCAATTACCGTACCCATTAGAACACGGTGATCTTCTGAGATAGCCGCTCACCCGGGCAGATCCTTCAGCTCCTCCGACCGCACACCACTTGGCGCCGGACCTTCCGGCCTCGCCGGACTTGGGTGAACCCTCCGCGACGACACCTCAGGATCGTCCGCCTCGCATGAGGGTGCAACTGGTGGAGGCGTTTCGCTCTCCATCATCTCCGGAAGAAGATCCCCCGAAGACGAGCTCTGCTGAGAAGGGCTGAGACCCGAACTACAAGGTACAATTTCGGTTATGTTTATTAATAAATACAGGGATGCTCCTTATTCACAAGACCCCTTCTTTTCACTTACGGCTCGCTGGAGGGCTGATCCCCTTGGGGAAATAGTGCGGCTGGGTTACTTCCCAGCGCCAGGCTCTCTGACGAAGATTCCTTTCCCTTCTTCGAGGCCTTGACCTCCGGATCTTCCGAAGCGGCCCTCTCCTATCCTCGGAAGATGGGACTTTTAATCCCTCCTTCCTTGATAGCCTCCTTCGTAGAGGCAGTTGCTTCCACGCTCCCCCCTTCGCCTTCTTCAAAGGGCGCGGGCTTCAACATCTTGGCCAGCATGGGATTGGCGTGGTCTCCGGAGGGAGCCGGACACCTTATTAACTTTGCCTTGGCTATCCACTCTGTTCAAGAAACGGCTCCTTTAAAGGGCATATATATATGATAAATTAATGAACAATTTGTCCGGTTACAGGACTACTTACTTGAGTATCTGGGCGATTGCAGCTTAGTCCTGTGTCCTCAGTCAGGTCCGGACACTTTTCTTGTGATCCGAAGAACAGTTTATACATCTCCACGGGCGTCGTTCCCATAAAATTTTGGAGAGCTTGTGGTCCCTCCGGATTGAATTCCCACAGGCGGAGGGGACGGCGTTTGCAGTGCTGAAGGCGCCGGATCAACATAACCTGTGCCACTGCAATCAGATTGATCTCCCTCTCTTGGAGGTCTCGAATACGGCCCTGCATCAAAGGAACTGTTGGAAATATGCCCTAGAGGCAATAATAAATAAGTTATTATTATATTTCCTTGTTCATGATAATCGTTTATTATCCATGCTATAATTGTATTGATAGGAAACTCAGATACATGTGTGGATACATAGACAACACCATGTCCCTAGTAAGCCTCTAGTTGACTAGCTCGTTGATCAATAGATGGTTACGGTTTCCTGACCATGGACATAGGATCTCGTTGATAACGGGATCACATCATTAGGAGAATGATGTGATGGACAAGACCCAATCCTAAGCCTAGCATAGAGATCGTGTAGTTCGTATGCTAAAGCTTTTCTAATGTCAAGTATCTTTTCCTTAGACCATGAGATTGTGCAACTCCCGGATACCGTAGGAATGCTTTGGGTGTACCAAACGTCTGGCGTGAATCGGGTGACTATAAAGGTGCACTACGGTATCTCGAAAGTGTCATTGGGTTGGCACGAATCGAGATGGGATTTGTCACTCCGTGTAAGCGGAGAGGTATCTCTGGGCCCACTCGGTAGGACATCATCATAATGTGCACAATGTGACCAAGGGGTTGATCACGGGATGATGTGTTACGGGCGAGTAAAGAGACTTGCGGAAGCGAGATTGAACAAGGTATCGGTATACCGACGATCGAATCTCGGGCAAGTATAATACCGCTAGACAAAGGGAATTGTATACGGATCGATTGAGTCCTTGACATCGTGGTTCATCCGATGAGATCATCGTGGAACATGTGGGAACCAACATGGGTATCCAGATCCGCTGTTGGTTATTGACCGGAGAACGTCTCGGTCATATCAAGATGGCTCCCGAACCCGTAGGGTCTACACTTAAGGTTCGATGACGCTAGGGTTATAAAGGAAGTTTGTATGTGGTTACCGAATGTTATTGAGTCCGGATGAGATCCGGACGTCACGAGGAGTTCGAAATGGTCCGGAGGTAAAGATTTATATATGGAAAGTTGTTGTTGGGTTAGGAAAAAGTTCGGGTTTTTCGGTATTGTACCGGAAGCTTCGGAAGGTTCGGAGGATTCGGAGGGGTCCGGGGTCGGAAATAGTTCCACCACGTCCAATACAGTAGCATGGGCTGTGGGGCGCCCTAGCCTTAATGGGCCAGGGGCACCAGCCCCCCCAAGGCCCATGCGCATGGGAAGGGGAAAACCCTAAAGGGGGAGGCCTCCACTTGACTTGGGAGGCACTCCTCCCCCCTTGGCCGCCCCCCTAGATGGGATCTAGGGCTGGCCGCACCCCTTGGGGTGGGGAAACCCTAAAGGGGGCGCAGCCCCCCCTTCCTCCTATATATAGTTGAGGTTTGGGGCTGCCATACACATGAGAACTTCTCCTCTTGGTGCAGCCCTGCCTCTCCTCCTCCTCCTCTCCCTTGGTGCTTGGCGAAGCCCTGCGGGATTGCCACGCTCCTCCACCACCACCACGCCATTGTGCTGCTGCTGGATGGAGTCTTCCTCAACCTCTCCCTCTCTCCTTGCTGGATCAAGGCGTGGGAGACGTCACCGGGCTGTACGTGTGTTGAACGCGGAGGTGCCGTCCGTTCGGCACTAGGATCTCCGGTGATTTGGATCACGACGAGTACGACTCCTTCAACCCCGTTCTCATGAACGCTTCCGCTTAGCGATCTACAAGGGTATGTAGATGCACTCTCCTTCCCTCGTTGCTAGAATCTCCATAGATTGATCTTGGTGATCGAGAAAATTTTAATTTCTGCCACGTTCCCCAACAGAACGTCCTTGGGGCAACCCCAATTGAGCCCCTTGTTGACCCATGGCGCTTGGCCGCTGTGGTGGACCTGGCGGAAGGCGGGAGCGCCACCCATTTGGTGCCCACAGGAGCGGTGATATAAAACCACTCCCGTTGCCACAAACCAAGCTCCTCTTGAAAAGAGCCCTCGAGCCACGGAGCATCAGCACATTTGCTTATGACCGCCCCTCTGCACTCTGCTTGTTGTCCCCCGATCATCTTTGGCTCCACCTTGAAGGTCTTGAGCCACAATCCAAAGTGGGGGGTAATATGGTGGAAGGCCTCACATACGACAATGAATGACGAGATATGGAGGATGGACTCCGGATTCAAGTCGTGGAAATCCAGCCCATAATAAAACATGAGCCCCCGCACAAAGGGATCCGACGGGAAGCCTAAACCCCGAAGGAAGTGAGACACGAACACCACGTTCTCGCCGGGCTCGGGAGTGGGAATGACCTGACCTGGAGCAGGCAGCCTGTGCGAGATCTCGCCGGTTAGATACCTGGCGTCTCGCAGCTTTAGCACATCTTCTTCCGTTACGGAGGAAGACATCCATCGGCCGTGCTGGTCGGAGCCGGACATCTTCGAAGGTCCGAAGCACCTGAATCTGAAGATTTGGGTGTTAGAACTCGGAGCGCAAGGCGAACTCGATGGAGGGTATAAAAAAGAAGAGGGCCTTGGTCTCATTATAAAGAGGTTGAATACCAAGAGCCCACCCCTTGGTCGACTAGGACTCGCCTTTGATAGAGGAGGCGTGCCGACGGGCATGGTTGGGTTACCCATGTCCGTATTGATGAGAATCCCGGAATAACGGGGCATGATCTATGCTTTGATAAGACGTGCCAAGGAAACCACCTCGCTAAACGCGCTAAGGTGGAACGGTAAAAAACGGTTCAAATAAAGGCCTGGCGGGGGTGTGATGTCACGCCGCAGAATACGTCGGCAGATCTGTGCACAAATTATTCTCTCTACGTGTTATGTGGAACTTGTTTTGCGAGCGGACACTATCCTGGTGTTCAAAACCTTCTATGAAGTATTCGAGGAGGAACCCGCCTTGCAATGTCGAAGACAATATGCGCGGACTCGTCGTCATTGAAGCCTGGTTCGAGGGGCTCTTGAGGAGTCTGGACTAGGGGTGTCCGGATAGCGAACTGTCATCACAGACGGACTCCAAGACTATGAAGATACAAGATTGAAGACTTCGTCCGTGTCCGGATGGGACTTTCCTTGGCGTGGAAGGCAAGCTTGGCGATACGGATATGTAGATCTCCTACCATTGTAACCGACTCTGTGTAACCCTAACCTATCCGGTGTCTATATAAACCAGAGGGTTTTAGTCCGTAGGACGAACAACAATCATACCATAGGATAGCTTCTAGGGTTTAGCCTCCTTGATCTCGTGGTAGATCTACTCTTGTACTACCCATATCATCAATATTAATCAAGCAGGAGTAGGGTATTACCTCCATCGAGAGGGCCCGAACCTGGGTAAAAACATCGTGTCCCTTGTCTCCTGTTACCATCCGCCTAGACGCATAGTTCGGGACCCCCTACCCGAGATCCGCCGGTTTTGACACTGACACCTACCTATCATGGCATTTCCATAGCCATTCCGAGATATATTGCCATGCAACTTCCATCATCATTATTATGACATACATTACTTTTGTCATATTGCCATTGCATGATCATGTAGTTGACATCGTATTTGTGGCAAAGCCACCATGCATTATTTTCCATACATGTCACTCTTGATTCATTGCACCATCCTGGTACACCGCCGGAGGCATTCATATAGAGTCATATTTTGTTCTAAGTTTCGAGTTGTAATTGTTGAGTTGTAAGAAAAATAAAAGTGTGATGATCATCATTATTAGAGCATTATCCCAAGTGAGGAAAGGATGATGGAGACTATGATTCCCCCATAAGTCGGTATGAGACTCCGGACGAAAAAATCAAAACAAAATAAAAAAAGAAGAAAAAAAAAGCAAGGCCAAAAAAAAGAAAGGGGCCCAAAAAAATGAGAGAACAAGAGAGAAGGGACAATGCTACTATCCTTTTACCACACTTGTGCTTCAAAGTAGCACCAAGATCTTCATGATAGAGAGTCTCTCATTTTGTCACTTTCATATACTAGTGGGAATTTTTCATTATAGAACTTGGCTTGTATATTCCAATGATGGGCTTCCTCAAAATGCCCTAGGTCTTCATGAGCAAGCAAGTTGGATGCACACCCACTTAGTTTCTTTTGTAGAGCTTTCATATACTTATAGCTCTAGTGCATCTGTTGCATGGCAATCCCTACTCATCATGTTGACATCAATTGATGGGCATCGCCATAGCCCGTTGATTAGCCTCGTCAATGTGAGACTTTCTCCTTTTTTGTCTTCTTCACACAATCCCATCATCATATTCTATTCCACCCATAGTGCTATATCCATGGCTCGTGCTCATGTATTGCGTGAAGGTTGAAAAAGTTTGAGATTATTTAAGTATGAAACAATTGCTTGGCTTGTCATCGGGGGTATCGAAGTTGTGAACATCTTTGTGTGACGAAAATGAAGCATAGCCTAACTATATGATTTTGTAGGGATGAACTTTCTTTTGCCATGTTATTTTGAGAAGACATAATTGCTTTGATTAGTATGCTTGAAGTATTATTATTTTTGTGTCAATATGAACTTTTGTCTTAAATCTTTCGGATCTGAATATTCATATCACAAGTAAGAAGATTTATATTGAGATTATGCCAAAGTATCCTCCGCATCAAAAATTCTTTTTTATCATTTACCTACTCGAGGGCGAGCAGGAATTAAGCTTGGGATGCGATCGTCTCCAACGTATCTATAATTTTTATTGCTCCATGCTACTTTATCTACTGTTTTGGACTATATTGGGCTTTATTTTCCACTTTTATATTAGTTTTGGGACTAACCTATTAACCGGAGGCCCAGCCCAGAATTGTTTTTTTTTTGCCTATTTCAGTGTTTCGAAGAAATGGAAAATCAAACGGAGTCCAGACGGAATGAAACCTTCGGGAACGTGATTTTCCAACCGAACGTGATCCAGGAGACTTGGACCCTACTCCAAGAAGTGCCAGAGGCGGTCACGAGGGTGGAGGGCGCGCCCCGCCCTGGGCGTGCCCCCCTACATCGTGGGCCGCCTGACGCTCCACCGACGTACTCCTTCCTCCTATATATACCTACGTACCCCCAAACGATCAGAACAGGAGCCAAAAACCTAATTCCACCGCCGCAACCTTGTGTATCCACGAGATCCCATCTTGGGGCCTGTTCCGGAGCTCCGCCAGAGGGGGCATCCACCACGGAGGGCTTCTACATCATCACCATAGCCCCTCCGATGAAGTGTGAGTAGTTTACTTCGGACCTTCGGGTCCATAGCTAGTAGTTAGATGGCTTCTTCTCTCTTTTTGTATCTCAATACAATGTTCTCCCCCTCTCTCGTGGAGATCTATTTGATGTAATCTTCTTTTTGCGGTGTGGTTGTTGAGACCGATGAATTGTGGGTTTATGATCCAGTATTATCTATGGAAAATATTTGATTCTTCTCTGAATTCTTTTATGTATGATTGAGTTATCTTTGCAAGTCTCTTCGAATTATCCATTTGGTTTGGCCAACTAGATTGGTAGTTCTTGCAATGGGAGAAGTGCTTAGCTTTGGGTTCAATCTTGCGGTGTCCTTACCAAAGGATGTAAAGGGTTGCAAGGCACGTATTGTATTGTTGCCATCGAGGATAACAATATGGGGTATTTATCATATGGCATGAATTTATTCCTCTACATCATGTCATCTTGCTTAAGGCGTTACTCTGTTTTTAACTTAATACTCTAGATGCATGTTGGATAGCGGTCGATGAGTGGAGTAATAGTAGTAGATGCAGAATCGTTTCGGTCTATTTGTCTCGGACGTGATGCCTATATACATGATCATTGCCTACATATACTCATAACTATGCTCAATTCTGTCAATTGCTCAACAGTAATTTTTTCACCCATCGTAGAATATCTATGCTCTTGAGAGAAGCCACTAGTGAAACCTATGGCCCCCGGGTCTATTCTCGTCATATCAATCTCTATCACTTTATTTACTTGCTTTGTTTTTACTTTTTACTTTGCATCTATCTATCAAAAAAATACCAAAAATATTATTTATCATCTCTATCAGATCTCACTATCGTAAGTGACTGTGAAGGGATTGACAACCCCTAATCGCGTTGGTTGCGAGTTGCTATCGTTTTGTGTAGGTACGAGGGACTTGTGCGTGGCCTCCTACTGGATTGATACCTTGGTTCTCAAAAACTGAGGGAAATACTTACGCTACTTTGCTGCATCATCCTCTCCTCTTCGGGGAAATCCAATGCAGTGCTCAAGAGGTAGCAACGGTGGAGGGGTGACCGTGGAGGGGTGGTTGAACAGGACCCCGTGGTGTGGAGGGCTGGATGAACAGTAGACGGTGGAGGGGTGCCCGTGGAGGGAAATACTTACGCTACTTTGATGCATCATCCTCTCCTCTTCGGGGAAATCCAATGCAGTGCTCAAGAGGTAGCAACGGTGGAGGGGTGACCGTGGAGGGGTGGTTGAACAGGACCCCGTGGTGTGGAGGGCTGGATGAACAGTAGACGGTGGAGGGGTGCCCGTGGAGGGTGGTTGAGCGATGGCCGGTGGAGTAGCGCGCGGTGGAGGCTGGATGAACAGGAGCCCGTGGAGGCTGGAGGAGGTCGACGGTAGCCCGTGGAGGCTGGAGGAGGTCGACGGTGGAGATGAACAGTATCCCGTGAGTCCCATTTTGCGGGACGCCACACCCCTCCTGATGAACAGGACCCCCGTTTCGACCGTAATAGGTCCGTTTCCTCCGTTTTGCGGTACGCCACACCCCTCCCAATCAACAGGACCCCCGTTTCGACTGTAGGAGGTCCGTTTCCTCCGTTTTGCGGTACGCCACGCCCCTCCCAATCACAGGACCCTCGTTTCGACCGTAGGAGATCCGTTTCCTCCGTTTTGCGGTACGCTACACCCCTCCCGATCAACAAGACCCAGTTCCGAATGTGGCCGGTCGAACACAAGGCCGTTTCCTCCGTTCTGCGCACGCCAGCCTCGTTCCACCGCTGTTCCATCAAGCGGTTGGCTCCCACGCGTTCCGTTGCCTCCCGATGAACACGATGCATTCCGTTGCCTCCCCATGAACACGGCGCATTCCGTTGCCTCCCCATTAACACGACGCATTCCGTTGCCTCCCCATGAACACGAGCCCTCGCCGTAAGTATGCGCGACTAGGCGTTCGAGACCCCGCCCGCATGTACACATACGTGGCCGTATTTTCTTTCTTGCACCCTGGCCGCTATACGTACGTGTACATGCTACGTGCGCGCCTCTACTACGACATGTGCGCGCCTCTACATCGACCAGTATGTACGTACACGTTCGCGACCAGGATGACAACGCTACGTACGCTTCGACCAGGTGGGTCCCGACTGTCAGGCACTTCCTTGCCTGCGAAGATGTAGCTAGTGGGTCCCAGCAGTCAAGGGGCAAATCGTTTTGTTTTTTTTTGCCCGGACGCACTTCCTTGCGTGCGAAGGTGTAGCTGCTGGGTCCCAGCAGTCAGGGGGTGAATCATTTTTTTTGCCCGGACGGACTTCCTTGCGTGCGAAGGTATAGCTGCTGGGTTCGAGCAGTCAGGGTGGCGAATCGTTTGCCCGGACGCACTTCCTTGCGTGCGAAGGTGTAGCTGGTGGGTCCCAGCGATGGGGCAAATCCGTTTTTTTGGACGCACTTCCTTGCGTGCGAAGATGTAGCTGGCGGGTCCCAGCAGTCAGGGGGCGAATCGTTTTTTTCCCGGACGCACTTCCTTGCGTGAGAAGATGTAGCTCGTGGGTCCCAGCAGTCAGGGGACGAATCATTTTTTTCGCGAAATACGGTGGCCCGTCCGGTGGGTCCCCGCTGTCAGGTGGAGGAATAATTATTTTGCGGCGTAATAAGGAGGCACTTCCTTGCGGCTGCCGTGGACCCGGTGTCGGCCTCTCCACGTCTGATCCACGTCCGATGGAAGTCGTTCCTTGACCACGTTGACCACACCACGCCGAGAGCGCCACGGCGGTGGATAATGGCGAGGCCTAGGAAGGGGACGACGCGGAGCCGGGGAAGACGCGGCAGTGGATGCACACGCGGAGAGGAGTACGAGGGTTCACTGGTTCGGCTGCGTTGCCGTCGCCGCAGAATAACAGGGGGTGTGGGTGAGTGGAGGGATGGCCTGGCCAGCCGTGGGAGTAGTAGGGCGGTGAGGCCTCCGCGCAAAGACTGAGCCGCCACGGGAAGCAGGAGCAGGCGGCACGACCGGCGCTGCTTTGGGAGGCTGGAGCAAGAAGACCAGAGGTTGAAGAAGCAAGACAACCATTGGATGGACATCGTATGGTCACTGCATCTAGAATCGTTTATTATTGACTAAGTTGACAAAGCCCTTGGTACGTCAACTTAGTAGGCCCACAGGTCAGCTTCCAAAACGGTGTGCCCCAGATGTCAGGGGGAGGAATCATTTTTTGGGCGGGTGAAGCTAGAATATCCGAGATTGAAGAAGAAGCATGGCATCCGTTGGATGGACATCCAACGGCCACTGCTGCTAGAACCGTGTGTTGACTATAAGTTGACAAAGCCTTGCATACGCGTCAACTCTGTTTTTTTAGGGGACGCGTTAACTTAGTAAGGCCAGAAGTGTGTGGCAAAGAACTTATAGCCCATTTGAGATTTGTAAGAATGTGTAGACCATTTTTGAATTCTAATGGAATTTACTACAACCCATTTACAGTTTGTTAAAACTACAGCCCATTTCAACCAACCGTTCAAAACAGAATTCAATAAAATTTCCCACATTTTGATGGGATCCGAATATTTTTATCCCGAAATTTCTGGTCAGATTAAATACAATTTCAATATAAATTTATATTACGTAAAAATCCAACGAAACATTGCGCTCGCAACAATTAATGAAATTAAAATTTTCAATATTCCAAAAATAATATTTTATAAAGTAATCACTGTTTGGTGCATTTTTTAATAGTTACTACCGAGTTTTTATAATTACATCCCATTTATTATTTCTTAAAGCCCATTTTCTTGTCAAGCCTAATGCATCCCTCCTAGGAAAGATTTGCAGCCCAGCTGGGCGGTGAATAACAACTTGACCTTGCCTGGGTATTCCTAAAAAAAGTATAGCTGGGCTAGCCATTTTCATCTTGAAAAAAATTTATATCTGGGATGGATATCTGGCCTGGGCTAGACCGGCCACAGCCCGCCCAGTTAATACCTGCAGCGATGTTTTCGTTGTGTTCAGAGGAGAAAAATTAATATCTGGGGTAAACATCGAAAAAATCTGCAGTGCTCACACCTCAAAAACACAAATACTGCTTGAGCTGCTTGGTCCCAGCTGTCGGCCGCTTCTTTTGCAATTCTCTCATTTATTGACTAGAGTACATAGGTTGACAATGGTGTGGGACCGTGATGTCAAGAAACCAGGAGGAAGAAAAATAAATTATAGTTATATATATAATAAGGAGGCACTTGCGTACGTGAGGCTATGGACCTGGTGGGTCCCCATTGTCATCCTATCCAAGTAAAGTCATCTCCTCGCCCGTGCGCGCTTTCTGCCTGAAACAGTCAGCACCGGCCGCCCCACTTCCCGGTGCAGGCGATTGCTCCGCCTTCAAACAACACAAGTGCCGTCCGTCCGTCCATCTGCCGCACACATTAATGATACGCGGTTGTCGAGGAGGCTACTCCGGCGCCACACGTCCGTCCCCTCCGCCGCCCACCATTGCTATATAAACTGCTGCGCCGCCATAGCCGCAGATCATCGCATCCGTTCCTTTCTCATGTCCACACCACTACTGCCCACCATGGCTTCCTCACGCTCGGCGCTCTTGGGGACGGGCGGACGACGGACCACAAGGAGATGGCAGCCATTGCTGCCGACCGGCTGGGGCGGCAGCAGCCGTGGGGCGACGACGCCCTAATGGAGAACGTGGTAGTCGATGATCGGCGGCAACCCCTCCTCCGCGCCATCCTTGCGGTGCATTGCACCATGACCATCGGCGAGGCCCGTGCCCAATATATGGACGGGGTGAGGTCGATGCATGAGGAGCGATTCCGGAGGCGCAGCCGGCGCCGCCTACAACCACCATCTCCTCCAGAGCACTCGCAGCGGAGGAGCAGATCGCCGCGAGCGGGCGGAGCAGAGGAGCTGCTCGACTCGCACCGCTCCGCCCGCAAGGGCCGCCGAGCATGGCGGTACCGCATGCGGGTGGCGGAGGCTGCAGCCGCCTACAAAGAGGCTAGCAAAGAGGGCGGCGAAGCGGGCGAGGCGCTGTTTGGTGAATCGAGGGCGAGGCGAGGACAATGCCGGCTCAACGAAGTCCCGCTCCACTGGCGTCAACAACGCCTGCTCCGCCGAGCCTTGGCGCCAACAACGAGGCGAAGGACACCGCGGCCCGCCGAGGCCCCACCCGCCAACAACGAGGCAGAGGACATCGCCGGCTCACCGAGGCCCCACCCTGCCATCAATGTGGGGGAGGATTTCCACCGCTCCGCTGAGGTGCCGCCCGCCGGCAACGAGACAAAGGACATCGCCGGCTCCGCCGAGGCCCCGCCCCGCTGCCAACGAGGCCGCGCCACACAGAAAATGAGGAAGAGTAGAACATGGTAGATCGCCGCCGCTCGGGTCCAAGTAAGGCCACCGCTGCTACCCTCCGGTTGAAGCCAAGCTAGGCGGGTTGACCATTGACGGCCGGTTAGCTTCTTGGCGGCGATGTGGAGTCGGAGAGCTGCGCTGGAGAAGAACGCTGCTTCTACTTAACTGCTGATGTAATTGGCTGACTGACATGTGGGCCCAACAGGCCACATGTCAGTTATGCAACTTCACCTGCAGTTAAGTCACTGAAGCTTCTGTTCGGCTCAGCGGGACACAGGTGGGTAGCTTCGGTTAATTAATTATACCTCCAGCGCACCCCTTTTTAGTTTTTTTAAAAGGAGGATGACCCCCGGCCTCTGCATCTAGGAGATGCATGCGGCCACAAACACCCCTTTTTAGTTGAAGAATGTATGAAATGTAATGAAATCCGGCATGTTTATATGAAATCCGACCGTGTATGAATGAATTTATTTTGATTAGTTCGAATTCCTGTATCCCTGGCATTGGATGAACATGCAAAACAATACGTACTAGCATTATTCCCAGGGTGATCACCACATTTGCAGCAGTTTCACATGTACTCCCTCCGGTCCTTTCTAGTCTGCATACAAGTTTTGTCTGCGGTGAAAGTATCTCTACTTTGACCAATCTTATACAAAAAGTATGCACTTTCACAATGTGCGAAGTAAAAGGAAATGAAGGAGTACAAAGAGTTTGAGCAGCTTTTAGCGTTTTCAGACATTGCAATCAAACACACATGACTGGCAATTCATAGAGAACATTCAAAACAATCAATGATTATGCATCTCAGCGACTCACATGTCAGAGGCAATATTTACTTCACAACTAAAGAATACAGAAAAATTTAATTGCCGCTGCTGACAACAAAGGGCGTCCCATTCGAAAATATCAAATGCATATCTTGCTAAAATCAATGAGCAAAATTTGACAAGGTTGTCCCATTCCAAAATATCAAATGCCTACGATTGTGGAATGGGCAGGGTTTGCCATCAGTTCGGACATTGACATGGCATCTCGTGCTAAATAAACCAGCTGTTCTTTTTGTGCAGTTCCACCAAAATCAACCAAATTCGCGCGTAGCTTGTATGATTTCGCCCTTATATGTTGCAACGCCTTGAACTTATGGGCACCTCCTTTCTTGTGGTGGAAATGAATGATTCGATGTATTCATGAACATTTTGTGCAGTTCCTGTTGAAATCAAGCTGACCACCCCTGTTTGCACAAATACAAAAAAGTGATTAGTATAAAGCAAACTGTACTATGAATTGGTAGTTTCAACAGGCACGTACATGTTCCATGTAGAGCACACTTTTAGAAAAATGGAACTCACCAGAAAGAATCCTAGAACAACATTGTACTCGCGCATCACAGCAAAAAATGGAGATTTGTCAGTCCTTCTGAGGAGTAATGTAACCATCCTTCAACTGCTCCTTCTGATGAGAAGATAGACTGGGCTTCTTCATCCTGGCATAATCGAAACTAGTCACTTCACGTACTCCATATTCTTCTTCAGAGGAAGATGATCCCTGTTTGCTCGAAAAAAAGGAAAGGAAATATTTAAAACAGCACAAATGAAGCACTTCTCAAGGACAATACCACTTTTTCATGACACTATCTAAACAGTAGCACAACACCAATAGAGATGACAAAGCTCAATCATATGGATGAAATCACTGGGTGAGTACCAACATTTGTCAGGAGGCTGATTGTTTAGAGCATACAGATGAAGCACTTCTCCGGAACCATCTGTTGCTATCTACGGGTGTGGCCATGCTTACTATATACTCCTTGATTAGTTTAATGTTTCCAACATCTTCTTGTGCAGTTCCACTAAAATATATGGTATCTTCAAAGAAGATCCCTGTTTGCACAAGTAGATATAATTACGTATGGCATCAAATCAGTGGCAAAACAATTGCTCGTTCCAGCCATAGCAATAAATTAAGATGCAAAACTATATCATTACTTGTGTCATCACAGTTCCAGTGCTTCATTACAACACCGGGAGTTGATTTTTGTTTTTCTTCCGCTTGTTCTTCCCGTTCATCACTTGGTTCAATAACAGACAAGCTTCTCCTTCAATGTAAGATTTGGCATGTCAATTAGGGAGCAAAAGTATAGTACTAAACTTAATTTTCGGATGAAAGTGGCATAATACAGGCCATCAGTTGTGAAATATCCTTATCTTACCTCAATGGGATATTACGGTGCACATACAGATTGGAAGTCTTGTCTCCATTTGTGCAGCTCACTAAAATCAAGCAACATTATCGTACAAGTAGCACAACATATGAAAGCACACTGCAAAATCATGTGATAGAAGGCTAGTATTGACCTCTCATGATGCGGAATTCAAACAACTCACAAGAAGAAGATCTGAACCAAATTCACCTTAACGGATAGGAAGTAAGATCTCCTCTTGTGTAGTTCCACTAAGATCAAGCAATCAAGCAACGTTGTTGGTGTGACATTTTGGTTGAACTGCACAAAACACTCTTAAAACAAAAGTGTTTTGTGCAGTGCAACAAAAGGTCACAATGGTAATGAGGTGAAGTAGATAACCCTGTTTACACAGAGGTGCAAAGGAAACAATTAGTGGTCAATAACGGTGGATGACATAGAAGCCAACAAAAAGAAGCATCTACCTTATCTAAATGGGAAAGAAAGCAAGACAGTAGCATTTCCCAAACGGTGGCATTGATTAATATTAACATAGAGATTATATTAACAATAAAATTTGTTAAACATGCAATATGCTTTTAACTGTGGCATTACATCAATTTTCCAGCGGCATTATTAGAGGGTGTTTGTTTACAGGGACATTTTGGTGTAGGGACTAAAAAACCTCCGTGTCAGTCACATCTAAACCAAACAGGAGGGACTTTTCGGGACTAAAAGTGGGCATTTGGGACTAAAGAAAGAAGACCCCGAGGGAGTCTTTTTGGGACTTTTCCAATAGTTGCCCCTGCCATGCATCGCACCTTGTTTCTATTAGTTCATTACTAGGGGTAACATGGTCTTTTATCATGTCATTTAATAACCTCTAGTCCATGTTTAGTCCACGGAACCAAGCAAGTAGGGACTAGGAGTTTTAACCAAACAGGGCCTTAGATTAACAACACTAATGAGTTGCAGGGGACGGTGGGCCGACCAGCACCATGTGCATCTACCGATGTCTTGTGGTCATGCTGATCTGTTGCAACAAAGAACAAACAACCAAGGAGCATATTTGTGTTGGTCCCAGTTTTGTTATCTTTAGACACCTTTCCCTATGTGAGCGCAACAAATCTAGTCCTGCTCAAACTCTACAGCCTTGTCCCTTCCTTTCCTTTTGAACTAGTACTTTTGCCATTCCTTTCCTCTTTGAACCACGTCCTAGATTTATGCGATACAACTTTCCCCATTCCTTTCCTCTTTGAACCACGCCCTAGATTCATGCTATACAACTTTCCCCTTCATTTCCTCTTTGAACCACATCCTAGATTCATGCTATATACAACTTTTCCACTACTTTCCCCACTCCTTTCCTCTTTGAACCATGTCCTAGATTCATGGTATACATGCAGCTAGAGCAATGCATGTGGAGTAAGTAAAATATACCTTAAGGTTCTTGGGGCTGACATGGATGGCTGCAAAGAAGAAGGGTCGGAGGCCCTCCCGCCGCCGGCTGGGTGGAAAGTGAACAGCAACGCTTGTAGTGGATTCCCTCCTCGCCGACGGCGACAGCGTTAAGCCTCCTTCCCTTCCGGTGGACGGATCCCCGGCTCTTTGAGCAGCAGTGAGGGGAGAGAGAGGCCAACGAAGTCTTGTTTAGATCTGGAGAGGGCGAGAGAGTGTGAAGAGAGCAACTACAAGGCCGAGGCTCCAGGTGGAGAGGGCGTGAGAGTGTGAAGAGAGCAACTACAAGCGCCGAGGCTCCAATGTGTATATATATCTTTGGAGAGAGAGTGTGAAGCGTGCAAACCCTAGAAAACATTTTGACCAGTCAAAGAATCCTCCTAGCAAAATTATGCTCAAG
>CM038679.1:437823307-437961671 GCA_021605205.1 Aegilops longissima | reverse complement strand
GGGGATCGGCCTTTTTCTTGCACGATATGTATTTTGGTCTGGTAAAATTCATTATATATTCTCCCGAAGGTTTTGACTCCCATATCACGCAAATATCCTCTGTTCTTGTTTCTAGCTGTTTTTTACGACAGATCTAGATTATCATGACGCCCCAAGTGCCTCCAAGGACAAGTTCTTCGAGAAGGTCATCAACCCCTACCTCGCGGAGGTGCTGCGACACCCTCAAACCATTGAGATGCGTGATGGGTTGCTGCATCCATGCGATGAAGAGGGACCCAAGGGGACCGGAAGCGTGGAGACCAGGCTCAAGCGGTGGAGCAACAAGTTTTCAAGTGTCGGGGATGGTGGAACGTGGACTCAACTCCAACCACATGATGATCGCGGAGTTCACTAGCAACCACAAGTTGGACGCGACAACATCGGGAGGCCATCTTCAAGCTTCATGAGAAGATCGAGCACCTTCAAGCTCAAATCTATGACCTGCAAAACCAAAACTGTGAGTATGAATATAGATTCAAAAGGATGAGTTTGGCTGCGATTTGAGGATCCTGAGACTCGATCATCCTTCTATGATGGTGAGCCCATGCCTTGAAGATGGACGACAAGCCCGCATCATCAACAACACCTCCACCTTCTTCACCAAAGCAAAGGAGACATAATCACATGGGTATGGGAACTCCCCTGGCAACCGCCAAGCTTGGGAGGTGCCCCGATGTCGTATCACAACCACATCTCCTATCTTTACCGCTTTTCTTAGTTCGATCCTATTAGTAGTATCTTGATCTAGTAGAATAAAGTTTATGGCATGATCTAGTTTTGAGTTTTGCTTTATAATCTCTCTATGTAATCGAGTCCGTGAGTTATATAATAAAGGTTAGTGTTGAGTCAAGGGCTTGATTGTTTTGCCATGATCTTGAGTGAATAAAAGTAAAGAAGAAAGAGTAAAAGAAACAAAGAGTTCATATTGATCTTATTGAGAGTAATGACTTCACATAGAAGAGTATGATGATAAAAGTTGTTGGGAGTTAGCGAGACATAGTTTTGGTCATCATTGAAATTAATAGGAAGTAATAAGGAAAGAGGGGTTCACATATAAATATACTATTATTGACATCTTTTATGATTGGGAGCACTCATTAAAATATGACATGCTAAAGAGTTGATGTTGGACAAGGAAGACAACATAATGGGTTATGTTTTCTTATGTCTGAGATAAAGTATGTTGTCATGGATCCTCCAACATGTTGCATTTGCCTTTCCCCCTCATGCTAGCTAAATTTCAACACCAAGTAGAGATACTACTTGTGCTTCCAAAACCCTTAAACCAGTTTTGCCATGAGAGTCCAACATATCTACCTATGGATTGAGTAAGATCCTTCAAGTAAGTTGTCATCGGTGCAAAGCAATAAAATTGCTCTCTAAATATGTATGATTGATTGGTGGGAGAAATAAGCTTTATATGATCTTGTGATGTGGAAGAAATAAAAGCGACGATCGCATAATAAAGGTTCATATCACAAGTGGCAATATAAAGTGACGTTCTTTCGCATTAAGATTTTGTGCATCCAACCATAAAAGCGCATGGCAACCTCTCGCTTCCCTCCTGAAGGGCCTATCTTTTATAATTATCTTCTACCTTATCCAAGAGTCATGGTGATCTTCACCTTTCCTTTTCATTTTATCCTTTGGCAAGCACAGATGTTGGAAAGATCCTGATATGTATCTAATTGGATGTTAGGGGCATGAGTTATTATTGTTGACATTACCCTTGAGGTAAAAGGTTGGGAGGCGAAACTATAAGCCCCTATCTTTCTCTGTGTCTGATTAAAACTCCGTAAACACAAGTATCCCGTGAGTGTTAGCAGTTATGAAAGACTAAATGATACTTGAGTATGTGGACTTGCTATTAAGCTCTGACATAGACACTTTCTGATGTTATGATCAATTGCAATTGCTTCAATGATTGAGATTATAGTTTGTTGGTTCTCGATAAGGTTTATGATTCGTACTATGCATTGTGAATGGACTATTACTTGAACATAAGAAATCATATGACAGTATCTATATATGTAGCTGTTATGAGAAGGATCATGATGCCTTCATGTCCGTATTTTGTTTTTATCGACGCCTCTACCTCTAAACATGGGGACATATTTATCGTTATCGGCTTTCGCTTGAGGACAAGTGAGTTCTAAGCTTGGGGGAGTTGATACGTCCATTTTGCATCATGCTTTTATATTGATATTTATTGCATTATGGGCTGTTATTACACGTTATGTCACAATACTTATGCCTATTCTCTCTTATTTTACAAGGTTTACATAAGGAGGGAGAATGCAGCAGCTGTAATTTCGGCTGGAAAAGGAGCAAATATTAGAGACCTATTTTGCACAACTCTAAAAGTCCTGAAACTCCACGAAAGTCATTTGGAAAATATAAAAATATCCAATGGAAGAAGTTCACGTGAGGGGGCCCCACCAGGCCACGGGTGGGGCGCGCCCTACCCCCGGGCGCGCTTCCACCTCATGAGGCCCCTGGTGGCCCTCCGATGCCCACCTCTACGCTATATGAGGTCTTTCGTCGAGGAAAAATAATAAGCAACCTTTAGGAACGAACTCTGCCGCCACGCAATGGGAACTCATGGAACCAATCTAGGGCTCCGGCTGAGCTGCTCACTGGGACACTTCCCTCGGAGGAGGAAATCATCGCCAACATCATCACCAACGCTCCTCTCATCGAGAGAGGTAATCTCCATCAACATCTTCACCAGCACCATCCCCTCTCAAACCCTAGTTCATCTCTTGTATCCAATTCTTGTCTCCAAGTCCGGGATTGGTATTAGTAGGTTGCTAGTAGTGTTGATTACTCCTTGTAGTTGATGCTAGTTGGTTTATTTGGTGGAAGATCATATGTTCAGATCCTATATGCATATTAATACCCTCCGATTATGAACATGAATATGCTCTTGTGAGTAGTTACGTTTGTTCCCGAGGACATGGGAGAAGTCTTGCTATTAGTAGTCATGTGAATTTGGTATTCGCTCGATATTTTGATGAGATGTATGTTGTCTATCCTCTAGTGGTGTTATGTGAACGCTTTGACTACATAACACTTCACCATTATTTGGGCCTAGAGGAAGGCATTGAAAGTAATAAGTAGATGATGGGTTGCTAGAGTGATGTAGCTTAAACCCTAGTTTATGCATTGCTTCGTAAGGCTGATTTGGATCCATATGTTTCATGCTATGGTTAGGTTTACCTTAATACTACATTGTAGTTGGGATGCTTGCAATAGAGGTTAATGATAAGTGGGATGTTTGTTCAAGTAAGAACAACACCCAAGCACCGTCCACTCACATATCAAATTATCAAAGTACCAACGCGAATCATATGAATGTGATGAAAACTAGCTTGACGATATTCCCATGTGTCCTCGAGCGCTTTTCCTATTATAAGAGTTTGTCCAGGCTTGTCCTTTGCTACAAAAAGGATTGGGCCACCTTGCTGCACTTTATTTACTTTTGTTACTTGTTGCTCGTTATAAATTATCTTATCACAAAACTATCTCGTTACCACTTATTTCAAGACTTACGGAGAATACCTTGCTGAAAACCGCTTATCATTTCCTTCGCTCCTCGTTGGGTTTGACACTCTTACTTATCGAAAGGACTACGATAGATCCCCTATACTTGTGGGTCATCACAGCCACTTCAATATCGGGACAAACCATGTAGCACTTCAATGGAGAAGACGATGCCACCTGGCCATGCAGTCGTAAGGGACCGGACTCCATCGCTGCTCTAGCAAAATATCGTCCGACGATATAAAGGAGAGGAAGAGGAGTTCATCCACATTAAGCCACGAGATGGATTCTCCATGTACAACCCCAAGCTGATGAGCCGCTACTTTTTATCCAACCTTCGCGATTCTTCGTCATAAGTATTTACCTTGCTATTTCATAGCAGAACTGCGAAAAGGTGTGAGGAGGTCCACAGCCCATCTTCACGACCGTGAGGACCCCTGACAGGCCTCGAACCCCGGACTCGAGGAAGATCCGGATACATTTGTGAAGCTCATTGACTGGATCGCTCGGATAAGCTGCGGCGGTGCCTTGGTGGCCATTATAGCTGATTATCCGGACTGCTCCCTACATCACATGTAAGTAAAACCGAGTCCCAACTTCCGAGAAGGATCTTTTTTTTTCACCCACCGCACACATATGGTGCTTTATAGGGAAGGTCCTTGGGACACCATGTCGAACCCGCAGTGACTCACCAACAAGGGGCACCGGCAGGGTAGGCTTAAAAGGAAGGTGGTCGGGGCTGAGACGTCACGAGAGGTATGAAAAAGAACCCCGCTCCGTGGTTGTTGTCTTTTAAAATATAATAACGCCCATGGTTTCGGCAGAGAAAAACGCCGCTGCACCATATCCGGAGATCCCGCCGTCATGCCTCCACCACCGGGCTCCGTGAGCGGACTTAGAGGCGTGACGCTAACGTGGGGCCAACACCGGATGTTCCTCCTACAAAGGATGCAGATAGGCTGTCCGCCACTTAATTCAAGTGGAGAGTGCCATGAATCACAAGGCCGCCGGGCCGTGACCATGCGACCCTTGTTTCTCTCAAGAGGCGCTCGATGCCTTCAACTCAGAGACGCAGACATCCGAAGCTGCTCACACCGGTCTTGCTGAGCCACGGACCAGTATGTAAAGGATATACGGGTAAGAAAATCTAATAATTATGTATATCAAGATTCTCGAGACTTGAAACAGTTGGCACAACTGATTTAAGGATCATTGTTTATGAGGTTCTTATGGAGAAGAATACCCAATTGTCTCAAGAGTCGGAGGAATGCAAAGCCTAGCTACGGGCCACGCTTGCCGCAATGAAGGAGTCCGAGAAGGCCCCATCTGGTAACACTTATTTCTATTGAAAAGAATGACATGTACCAGTTAGTATTCGGCAGGCCTGCAAATCTAACAACAGATTCTGCAGATGATCCCTGAGTGAATCCGAAGGTCGTACGGGGGGATGAGCAACATGCTCGACGACAGCTAAAGGCTGGCGAGTGCGTGCTACACAAGGTTAGGCGGGAGAAAGACGATCTCCAAGATGCCAATACCCTACCGGGCGCTGAATCGAAAGATGTTCGGGCCAGCTTGGTCGACTCAGAAGGAGAATAAGAGGCTTCGACATGGCATTTTTAGTAAGTGTTTGAACAAAATTTTATAGAGTTCAAGCCAAGAAACCGCACTATGAGTTATATTTGTAGGTATGTCGACGGGTCGTCTCCCGCAGAGGAGATGCTCGGGTCAGCGGGTGATCTTCTCGCCAGAGCTCTCACAACTGCATGAACAAGTTCGCACGTGATGCGGGCATTGTCCAAGCCTTGTGGCTATCCGCCTCCCACGCTAGGAGGCATGGGGAGCTTGTAGAGATGCTCATGGCGCAAGCGGCGCTTCCGATTATGGAAGATATCAGCTTTGCCGACAAGGTGCAAAGGAAGCTCAGGCCATGGTGAAGACGCGATATACTAAGGTTGACCAACCACATGACCAAGGTCGGACCTGTATGCCCGATGGGAAGGAGATTCCCGTCCGCTTGGTGTATGACCAGTGAAATTAGTCAGAAAGTATTCTAACAGGATTGTAGGCTAGACAGCCTGTTGGATGGTATATAGGAAGAATTTAGTCACCTAAGTGATCGTACTTGAAGTGACATATATTGTCCCTAGCCGGATTGTTAATCATTTGTCATGGCGGACCTTTTTCGCTCGACCTCGGACCCGACAGTCCAGTGTACGAATACTCGCGGTTATGTAAAACCGAGCACGCGTGGAAACCCGAGCGTAGGGGTCATAAGTGCTTGAATGCATAAGTACCAACTAGCTATGTTATATTACATGGATAGTAAGAAACATCTTTCAGGAGAATAGTTCCATAGGGTTCCTTTCCCCGGTACGCATGCATTAATGTGCATATCCAAACTCGTAGAAGAGACGATGATATAAACATCTGGGGCATGTATTACAATAAATAAAGTCATCTTTTTTCACCGACCGGATATTCCCTTAAGAACGCTAGCATTCGCTTCACCTAGTCTCGAGGTACATCCGCTGACCCGGCAAGAATAACCGCAGAGAGTGCCCCTTATGCCCTAGCCAAATTAACAGGAACGTAGGGCATAAACACAAGAGCCAAAACCCGGCTTGGCCAAAACTTAAGTCATATCAATGCATATAATGGCGAAGAAAAGGTACATGTGGAAAAGTAACACATGTGCGGGGGCATAGAGCCTGAACATAGTTATATTAAGCTTTGTATAAGAAGCCCCCATGTATAATGAGCACGCCTAGCGTTGCAAGATTGTGTAGTCAAGACACATTTTAACCTTTTAAGGCCCTCAAGAAAAGGGAAGAAAGAAAGAAAGAAAAGACAGATAACGGATATATAAAAATTGACGGAGGTAAGGAGACGACCACGTAGTCCGCACTAGGCATAGAACCTTGGAGTCCGGCTGCTCCATGGGTTTGGCTCGAGTCATTGTCCGATGCATCCTGGCAGACGGCACGCTCCACCGGTCGAACTTGGTCAATAACGAAGGACCTTCCCATTTGGGCTTGAGCTTGTTCTTTTCTTCTCCGTAGGCGAGAACCAGTTCGCCAACGTTATAAGTTTTGGCCTGCATTTCTCTGCTTTGATACCTGCCGGATATGGGGTTCCTAAGCAAATCCTAAGGTTCAACACCTGTGTGCGAAGTCTTCCCTCCTACCACACCACGCCTCTAGCTCGCTAAGATCTCATGGACGAACTCGATTTAAATCGCAACACGTAGAGACACGAGATTTATACAGGTGTTCGGGCCACCGGTGGTGTAATACCCTACTCTAGTGTGGTGGTGGATTGCCTCTTGGGCTGATGAATAATAAAGACAAAGGAAGGAACAACCTCCCGAGGTTGAGGTGTTCTTGTGCTTGGTGACTTAGTGGGTGAGAGCTGGATGAACTGCTCGATGCCCCTACTATTGTGGCTAGCTCTACTTATATAGGCCCTGGCCCTCTTCCCAAATGTTGAGCGGAAGGAGCCAACAACAGTGCAAAATTTTAAGCGGAAAACTAGTACAAGCTATCCCGACAAAAGTGGTCTTCGCATGCGAAAAGCTCCGTGGTGACGCGCCTTGGCTCCACGATGACCTCCGCCTTGCCGCCCTTCTGGTCTCAGTCTGTTGTAACCGATATAGCAACCTTTTCCCGATGCCTTGGTACTCGCTCAGGCTGGCCTCCTTAGCACCAAAGAGGAAACAAGGACGCTGCGCCACGGGCGCCTCCTTGGGTGTCGATCGTCATGGCTCACGTCACGAGAGCCTCATGAGGAGTTTGCGCTACCTGATATCTCCGCCTCCTTGTGAGCTTGCCTGACGGCCGCCTCGATGAGATCTTTATGCCGTCCATACCGCGAGGCTTGGCCCTCGCGAGGGTCTTGGATGCCTTGTTGACAAAGATGGTCGAGTGGCTCGCTGGCTTAGCACGCCAGGCATGACGCAGCAAGTCTGGGACCCCTGCTCCCGGAACACCGGCTAAAGCCCTCGGCCCAGGTGCGCTTCGGGCTTGGCAGCAGGTGAAGCCAAGGGTCAAGTTCGAGCGCCAAGGGCCCCAAAGCCTCGGCTTCGCTGACGCGTGGCGCTTGATCGGACGAAGGGCGTCTCCGCCTTCACGCTGCCTCGTAATCGCACGACTTGACTAGTCCTCGCGACATGCAAGGAAAACCATCATTACCGCGACAGGGAGGCGCCGTTGGCCTTCTCTTCTTATAAATGGGGAGGGGCGGATCCTCGTCGCCCATCTCTTCCTCACTTGGTTGCTTTTCTCCCTCGCCCATTACTTGCAAGGCTCACCGGTGGCACCCCGGAAGTTCTTCGCCCAGAAAGGGAAGGCTCTCGTGAGGGACCCGGCCTCGGCGCCCAAGCGGACGCTGCTGTCCGCAGCAGCACGCCATGACTTCGCCGTGGCCCACCGTCGAGGCGGCGTCGCGGCTTCATGGAGGGCCGGCCAGCCATGGAGGTCCTGTTGGAGAGGGAGGCGCGCTATGGTGGCGCGCTTCGTCTGGGTGCTTCCGCTTCGGCGGAGGTGTCGCTGGAGTTTGTCGTGCGGGTCGGAGAACCCGGCAGGCAATCGCTCCAACTTCTCTGCTTTTCGCCGACGAGATGCCGCCCGTCCTGGTCGGGCGGACTTGTTGCAAAGCGGATGGTTGCTGCAACAAGGCCTCTTGAGGTTGCGGCCGAGACTTGCGCGGGTAACATAGCTCGCCCGTGGTCGGCAGACGTTCGCCACAAGACGCGACAAGCAGGTGGTGCACCCTCCACTCCAAGTAGGATGGCGATCAACCTCTATGTGAGGGTGTTTGGGAAGATGGTCGCTTGGCCGTGCTGCCTCGAGGCGAACGACGGTGAGGAGGTGCTCGCCTTGGCGACGACAGACGAAGACGTAGGGCGAGCCTGCCCTCACGCCGACACCGCCTCGTCTAGCTACGGCGGCTTCCTCCGCGACAGCCCAAAGAAGGCGGCGGCACGATCAGCCGCGCCTGTTTTGAAGGCGGCAAAGGGTCTCGTCGCCGCGGCCCGTGAAGCGCGAGGAGGGATCGGCCAGGCTCGGGGGTGCCGCTTAGGGGCCTGCCTCCGGATCGCTGCAACGCTTACCTTTTGTTTTACTCTTTTTCCTACATCAAGAATGAAACCAATATGGGCCCAGGGGTGCATGTACCGAACTGTGGTTCCTCGGTTATTGCACTATGGTGTCGTTCCCGTGCCGTGTCATTTATTTTGCGCAAAGATAACTTAGCCTGGTATATCCTGGACGCTTTCTTACTCACGAGGCGTTTATTTCCTCAGTCCATCTTGCCTTGGTGGCCTCGCATTCGCTTAGGAACTGCAAAACTTGTCAAGAAGTGTGTTAAAGTCATGCTATTCGCCTCGGCCTCGACCTGCGCTTATGTCATGCATCTGTGGGCACGGATCAGGAGAGGTGCGCCAACTTGGGGGGCCGACATGGTGGCTCACGAGAAGGCAGAGAGGAGAAAATGCTCAGGGCGCCGCTCTTAGCCCCTCGCGGGTATGCTGAGAGAGAGAGAGAACACAAGCAAACCAAAGCCGAAAATGCGTTAAAGGCGAGGAATAAAATCAGCAAGGAACGCCAAAGGCAAACTTCGATTAAGAAAAAGCGAGCCAACTACTTGAAAGCAAATGAAAAGCCCTGCTCCGACACCTAATCTAGTCTTCAAGTCTTCTCACCGGTAAGAGCTAAGTGCTGCCACTAGGCGTGGCTGGAGCCCTGTGGCCCGAGGGTGGCGCCTGAGACTCCGGGCGTGTACAGCCCCAACTCATTATTACGTGAGAGTGTCACGGGCGGCGATTCTTCAGTGCACCGGGCCTTCTTCAGTGCTCTGGGCCTTTCTTCACAGTGCTCTAGGCCTTGCTTCGTGGGTAGAACTTCCGGAGGTGCTGGATGTTCCACAGCGCTTTGGATAGGTGTCCTTCTGTGTCTCCAGCGCACGGCCCTGTGGATCGAGATGTGGATGACCACTGAACGGGCCCTCCCACATGGGTGAAAGCTTATGCAACCCTTCCCTGGAGAGGACCGCCAGGACCAGGTCACCCGCCTCGCGCCCTGGAGCGAATGTTACGACAGGGTATCGCCACAGCGCTGCTTTGGTACTTTTGCCGCTTTTAATGCAGCATGACGAGGTTCCTTCCCCAAAGACAAGATCCATCTCGCTGGTGTCTGCTGCGCTTGCTTCAACGCCAGAACTGCAAGGGAGCGATGCTTGACCTTGTGAGGAAGGACTGCTTGGCCCAGACGAGGAAGAATGGAGTCTCGTCTGTTGGCTTGGTAGCGGTGGTGCGGATGGACCACAACACGGATCGGAGCTCGCTGTGCCAGCCTCCCCGCCAGCAGCCTCCTTCTTTATTAAAGGTCCTGGTCTTGAGGCTCGAGGGAGTCCTGGACTAGGGGTGTCCGGATAGCGAACTATCATCTTTTGCGGACTCCTAGACTATGAAGATACAAGATTGAAGACTTTGTCCCTTGTCCGGATAGGACTTTCCTTTGCGTGGAAGGCAAACTTGGTGATCTGGATATGTAGATTTCCTACCATTGTAACCGACTCAGGTAACCCTAACCCTATTCGGTGTCTATATATACCGAAGGGTTTTAGTCTCAGAGAATGAACAACAATCATACCATAGGCTAGCTTCTAGGGTTTAGCCTCTCGATCTCGTGGTAGATCTACTCTTGTACTACCCATATCATCAATATTAATCAAGCGGAGTAGGGTATTACCTCCATCGAGAGGGCCGAACTCAGGTAAAAACATCGTGTCCATTGTCTCCTATTACCATCCGCCTAGACGCACGATTCGGGACCCCTACCGAGATCCGCCGGTTTTGACACCGACATTGGTGCTTTCATTGAGAGTTCCTCGTGCCGTCTCCGTCGGGAAGGATCCTCATCCGTCTTTAAAGATGATACTATCGCCAAAGGAGCCTTGGCCACCGGTCGACTCTTGGTTAGGTGGTTTTCTTTATGACCGCCGGTTCGCCACCGCTACCGACAATGACTTCTCGGTCATCAAAACCAATCTTCGTTAACTCGGAACTTGCCGAGCAGTTAGATCCGATCGAGCTCTCCTCGTAAACGAGCTCTTGGATTGCATCGCCATGCTCGAGTCACCACAGACTACGACCGGATCGGGCCTAAAACCGATCCGAGAGAGATCAACTCTCCCTGGGCTACCCATCATGTTGCTGTGGTAGAGGAGCACGGAGATTCTTCTTCTATCTTAAGGACTAGCTACGTCCGGATTCCCGATCCTCCATGCCGGATTCCCGCAGAGGGATGGATGTCGATCAAGCCACGAACTTAAAGTCAGCGTGGGTTGGATTCATTGGATAGCATTCAAAATCCAAACTTCCAAGTTCGAAACTTCTCGCCCTCGAGTCCTGACGGGGGTTCGGATCTAGTTCCACCGCCCACCCAAACATTAGCGATCTATCCCGAACCGCAAGAGCCCGCTGAAACAAGACATCATTATCGGGCGATTCCTCCCGGTTATGGACAGGATAATGGACTGCCGAGAGGAGGACGAATCTCACTTTTCTACAATAATTGCACGGACAAGGGAATCCTAAACGCCATAAGTCGTCATAAATTACACGCTTTCGACTTGGTGACCATAGTACAAAAGTACTTGCGATGGAGAGTGCTTGGAAACCGAAAGTAAATTTTGGGATAATCCGGCCCCGAATACAGTCCTAGTCCGAAATAAAAGGGTGCATCATCACCAAGCACCTGGGTTAAACATCAAAAAACCAAAAACCCCTAAAGGGCATGGAACCGTACTGGAGGGTTGGCTAAACGGACCTCGCAAAATTCATAGCACGTAGGGCGCCACTCCAACTCATAGCCTTCGAGCATGTTGGATACTACTAGTGGCCAAAAGTGGCGAAGCTTCTAGCCTCGAATCCCAGCCCAGAACACGAAGATGGGTATTAAGTCTTGAGACTTTCGAGATCAAATAACATGCGGAAACGAACACCCGCAACCTTGCCAAGTCTACCAAGTAGCAACAATAAATCCATGGAGGACACGGCTATTACTTTAATGCCGCTGACGAACCCAAATTCAAACAGCCCGAGCACCACCGCATTGGTCCTCGGTCCAATAGTGGACGGCTTCGCCTTACTAAGGTACTCATGGATGGCGGCAGCGACTAAACCTCATCTACGAGGAAACCCTCCGAAAATGGAAATAGATCGAACCGCATTGAGCGAAGCAGCACAACCTTTAGAGGAATAATCCCTAGCCGGAAGCATGCTGCATGGGAAAATCACACCGACGTAGTGTTTGGCTCGCAGGACAATTACAGGTCCGAGGAGGTCACATTTCAAGTGGCCCTGCTCAGCAGCGGATATCACGCTTTATTAGGGCGAGAGGCATTCACAATTTTTCAAGCTATACCCCATTATGGGTACATGAAGCTTAAAATGCCCGGACCTAACGGAATCATCACTCGCTAGTGATCCAACATAGCACTCGCTACCGAAAACAAGACAGCCGCACTAGCCCTCGAGGCACTATCCAAAAGCCCTAGCGCCGAGGAACTCACTGCGATGTGCTCCACGGTGAATGTGGACGATGTGATACTTGATAAAAGATCCAAGTCCACCTATTTTAAACCAGCGGATGAAATAGTCAAATTCCAAGTCCACCCAACGGACCGCAAAGACGGCCTCCATTGGGGCACAATTAAACCCGATGTAGACGCCGCGACTACGAGAATTTCTACGAAAACAGGACATTTTTGCTCGCACCCTTCAGACATGCCAGAATCCCACGCCGGCTGGCCGAGCACAACCTAAATATCCTAAAAGGATTCAAGCCACCAAAGCAGGCTCTTCGGCGCTTTTCCGAACCCAAGAGACAGGCCATGGGAGAGGAGCTAGCCAAACCGGAAGCCGGATTCATCGAGAGATATAAAACATCCGGACTGGCTAGCAAACTGGTGATGGTACCAAAGAAGGATAAACTCTGGCGCCTATGTGTTGATTTCAAAGACCTTAATAAGGCTTGCCCAAAGGATCCCTTCCTCCTCGCATTGATCAAATTATCGACGCTACAACAGGACACGACTCATTGTGCTTCCTCGACGCAGACTCGCTACCACCAAATCAAGATGGCGGAGCTGCACCAAGCCGCAACAGCATTCATCACTCCATACGCCCATTATGCTTCAACACAATGCCCTTCGGGCTCAAAAACGCCGGCGCAACATATATCAGCGCATGATTCGTACATGTCCGCAAACCAGATCGGCAAAACAGTGGAAGCATATGTAGATGACGTGGTCGTCAAATCCAAGCATGTCGAAACTCTAGTAGACAACTTGAGGCTCACATTCGACAATCTCCAAAATATGACATTAAGCTCAATCCGGAAAATGCGTCTTGGCTCCAGCGGAAAGCTCTTGGGCTTCATTGTGTCCGTAGAGGAATTGAAGCAAACCCAGCCAAGATCCGAGCTGTCACAATTGGATATTCCAAAAGACCTCAAACAAATACAAAATTGATCGAAGCATAGCGGCTCTAAGCCGCTTTATTTCCGCGTTGGGAGAAAAGGCGCACCCTTTATCGCCTCCTCCGCAAGACCAACACTTCGAGTGGGCGGATGCACGCCACGGCCGGACTCAAGAAATAAAAGCCATATTGGCAACAAATCCGTCTGCCGCTACCAACATGGGCGAACCAATGCTATTATATATCGCCGCAACACATCAAGTTGTCAGTGCGGTGCTCGCCGTTGAACGAGAAACGGACGGACACAGTTCCTCTTCAAAACCGGTTTACTATGTGTCCACCGTCCCTAACTCCATGCAAGTCCCGGTACCCACATTATCAAAAGATAGCATACACGGTGTTCATGGCATCCGGAAGCTGCGACACTACTTTCAAGAGTGTTCGATAACGGTAGCCTCCGAAGTACCTCTTAACGACATTATAAACAACCGCAACGCGACGGGCCAGATTGCTAAATGGGCCATAGAGCTCCTTCCATTCGACATCAGCTATAAGCCACAATGAGCTATTAAGTCACAGGTTTTGGCCAACTTCGTGGCCTAATGGACCATAGCCGAACTCCCTAAAGAGTATGGCGCATACTCCAATTGGATCATGCACTTTGACGGCTCCAAAATGTTGGCCGCCTGGGGTCTGGCGTCGCCCCGACGCCCCCAACCGGGACATAGTCCAATACGCCCTTGAGATAATGTATACGGACTCCAACAACGCAGCCGAATACGAGGCCCTTCGCACGCCTCCGGATGGCAGTCTCCATGGGCATTAAACGCCTAGAGGTGCGCCGATTCAACCTCGCGATATCTCAAATAAACGGAGACTTTGATGCCAAAGATCCGAATGGCAGCGCATCGCAATGCGGTCCTCAAAATGTCAAAGACGGTTCAAGGGCTCAATTTCATCATATAGCCCGATAACAACCAGGTGGCGGACGATTAGCACGCATCGGCGCAAAACGCGATGCCGCCCCGCCTAACATCTTCCTCGAACGGCTGTTCGCCATCCGTATTATGGGAAGGGAGTCCGAAATAACAATCCCGACCCAACCGCACCGCCTCGACACCAACACTCGACACAATTGGAGGCTCGCCAACGAGATAACACCTCCGCCCACTAAATAATGGCGTTATCACCCTGCGGATGTAACCATTCTAGCCTACCTAACTAGGCAGGAACTCCCAAGACCAAAATGAGGCTCGCTGCATAGTACGG
This sequence comes from Aegilops longissima, assembly GCA_021605205.1. Lineage (NCBI taxonomy): Eukaryota > Viridiplantae > Streptophyta > Magnoliopsida > Poales > Poaceae > Aegilops > Aegilops longissima. Next base: position 437,947,339 of record CM038679.1, on the reverse strand, counting down.
CGATCCAAAGCCTATAAAGTCCATGAGGGAGAGCTCTATAAGAAAAGCACAACAGAGTCCTTCAAAGGTGTATCTCCAAGAGGAAGGGCTAAACCTCCCGGCTGAAATTCATGCCGGACTGGGTGGGCACCACGCCGCAGCCCGGCCCTTGTAGGCAAGGCCTTCCAGACAGGATTTTATTGGCCGACGGCCCGGCAGATGCGCATGATTTAGTCCAACGATCGCGCGGTTGCCAGCTTTTGCTAACTAAAGCCACATGCCACCCACCGCCTCAAAACTATACCCATCACCGGCCGTCGCGGTCCAGGGGCTTGACATGGTTGGACCCCTTAAGGAGGAACCCACAAGCAAAAATACCTATTGGTCATGGTGGATAAATTCACCAAATGGATAGAGCCAAGCTCGTTAAAACGGCGAATCCGGGCCGTGATAGACTTCATATCGGGGGTAGTGCACCGTTACGGCGCCCCCACAAGATCATCATCGATAACAGCACCAACTTCACGGCCGATGAGGTCAAATTATGGTGCAAAAACATGGGCATCAAGCTCGATTACTCGCCTATCACCCTCAAACCAACGGTCAAGTCGAGCGAGCAAACGGTCTAATCATGAGCGGCATTAAACCCGCACTAGTGCGGTCCTCAAGGAATCTAACACGTACTAGGTTGAGGAGCTCGACCTGACTGGGGCTGCGGACCACGCCTAATCGACTACCGGATTCACACCATTTTTATGGTGTACGGCGCAGAGGCAGTCTTGCCTCATGACATAATGCATGACTCACCTCGCGCATGTATGAAGAAAGAGAAGCCGAGCTTGATCGGCAGGACAGTTTGGACGCATTGGAGGAGGATCGCGATGTGGCAAAAGCTCGTTCCACATTTTATCAACAACAGGCTCGAAGATATCAAAGCAGGAAGTACGGGCCAAAGCTACAACGCTGGCTTAACTAGTTCTACGCCTGCCGGACAAGAAAAAGGACAAACTCAAGCCCAAATGGGAAGGTCCTTCATCATCGACCAGGTCCCGACCGCGGAGCATACCGTCTGCTAAACGCATCGGATAACCGACTCGAGATGAACCCATGGAACGCAGCCCGCTCACGAAGATTCTACGCTTAAGCGCCGGACTCCGAGTTCGTCTCCTTCCTCCGCCCACATTTTCTATTTTTGCTGTCTTTTATTTCTCTCCTTCCTCCTTCTTCTTGAAGCCTTTAGAGGCTCGCTTGCGCTTTGTTCAAGACATACTTGACGCGCTGTCCGCCATTATACACCGGGGCTTCTTTAATGAAGCTTATTTATACGGGCTTCATGCCCAACACATGTGTCAAACTTCCGCATGTACCTTTTACTCACCATTATATGCATCGATATGACTTAAGTTTTGGCCAAGCTGGGTTGCTCGCCTCGTGCTTACCCCACGCTCCCGATTGTTCGGCTAGGTGGTAAAGGAGCACCTCTGATTGTTATTCGCTGGTCAGCCGGATGTACCTCAGACGGGTGAAGCCGAAAGCTAGAGTTCTTAAGGGAATATTCGTCGGTGAACTGAAAGATGATTTTTAACTATTTATCCATCTGCCCCTCTGATGATTTTCTCGCTTTCTTAGCAGTTTGACATGCACTTTAGGGCATGCCTCCTGTGAAAGGAACCCTTAACGAACTATTCTCCCCGAAGATGTTTCTTACTATCCATGTAATATAACATAACTAGTTGGGCACTTGTCCGATACAGCAATAATGACCCCTACGCCTTTGTCTCCATGCATGCCCGGTTCTTACATAACCGCGAGGGTATTCGGACACACTCGGACTATTGGGTCCCGAGGTCGGGCTTAAAAGGTCCGCTATGACAAACGATCTACAATCCGCTAGAAGACATTTTTATGTCATATTCAATTACATAGTCAACTCGACTAATTGTATTCCTCCTCAATGCCATCTAATAGGCTATCTAATTTACAATCTTCTTTGGGAATACTTGGCGGCCAATTCTACTTGGCCGTACACTAAGCTTACATGGATCTCCTTCCCATCAGGCCCCACAGTCCCACTCGCCATGTGGTTTGGGTCAGCCCGTGTACCGCTGTCTTTACCATGGCCCAGCCTCCTGGCGCCTTTGACGGCAGGCCGATATCTTCCATAGTCGGAAGCGCCGCTGCTCCTTGAAGCCGCTCCGCCAGCTCCCCAATGCCTTCAGCAGGGAGATAGATGGCCACAAGGCTCGGGCGACGCCTTTCATCACCTACCAAACTCGTCTCGGTAGCCGACGCAGTTCGGGAAGAAGATCACCAAGAACGGGCATCTCCTCCTCAGACGACCTGTGAGCAAACCTACATACATGTTTATGTTAGTCGCCTCCGCTGAACTCTTTCAAAGTTTGTTTAAGCACTTATTGAAAATGCCGCGACGAAGTTGCCGATTCTCCTTACGGAGTCGATAACCGGGCACGAACATCCTTAGTTCCTCACCCAGTTGGGTGTTGGCATCTTGGAGGTTTTTTTCCTTCCGCACCCTGTAAGCACGCTCTCGCGGCATTTAGCTGGCGCAGAGCTGTTGCTTGTCCGGATCCATCCCGCGCTATCTCGCAATGTTAATGTCGATTTATGCACACGCCGCACTTTATGTAAACTACTTCTACTTTGAAGGGCATATATTACCGAGGGAGTCTTCATGGCTTCCCGGCCGCTGCCAAGGCGGGCCTCAAGTTGGGCCTTGCACTCTTCAAGCTCCCGGCACAAATGGGTATTCTTTTGGTAAGAACTCAGATTCCAAATGATCCTTAAATCAGTTATCCTAACTATTTTAAGTCTCGGGGCCACTGGCATATATAATGTCAAAATTCCTTACCCGTATGTATTTCACATACCGCCCGCTGGCTCGCTAGGCCATCTTGAGCGGCACGGAGGTGCGCTTCTCCCGAACTAAAGGCGCCCAACGCCTTTGGGGAAACATGCGCCACGAGAATAGTCCGGGCGGCGCCTATGATTCATGGCGCCTCCACCTCCGACTTGGTGGCGTGACAGTTCGTCGGCATCCTCCGTTGAGGAGCATCCGACGACGCCTCGTGTTTGTACCCCTTCCGACTCGCTTTTGAGCCTGGTTGGCGGAGGTCCGATTGGCAACTTCTCGGACTCAGTCCGGCGAAGCGCTTTTTGCGGAAAACCCACGAGCCGCCGTGCCTCCGAGGAACCTCTCCTTAAAACACGATGGCACATCATACCGCTAATGGCGACGCCTCGAGTCGACCGCACTTCTTTTTTCCTCTGCTGGGCCGAGCTGCCCCTTGTTGACGGCCACGGCAGCTCGGCTTCCCGCTATGAAGGCACCTCGTGAAACACCATCAAATACATGGTGATTAGAAGTAAAGCACGGTGGGTCATGGTATCCGGACTTCGTCACTAAGCACGGGAGGCCGAAATAATCCGGTAGTCGGGTCAGTAATGGCAACCAAAGCATTGTCGATGCTAAGTTGGTGGAACACCCCGTCGATCAGCTCCATCTTTATATCCGGTCCTCTTCGAGGTCGGATCGAGGGACCGCTCCGGATCCTCGGTTGTGGGCGGGCTGTATCTTCTCCACAGCCCGGCGAAGTTCCTCGCAGAGAAACCATGAAATGAGATATTTAGCCACGGGAACATGGATCGGACAAGCCACGAAGATATTTGCTTACCCAACTTCGAGGATTATTCAAAGAAAACCCGTTCAGTGGACTGACGCGAAGAAAATCCTCCTCTTCCCCTTTGTACATGGCGGACAAGGTCTTCACCAGTTCGGTGACCAATCCCGCCCTTTGCGTGCCATGGCGGGTGGCATCGCCCTCCCGCTGAAGTCCCACATGGGTGGCCCCTATATTGAGCGGCTGCACTCCCCTCATAATGCAGATTGCCATGACTCCAATCATGGTCAATCCGCATGAGCCAAGAATCTTATTCGCTCATCAAGTAAAGGACGCCTCGGTCATTTTCCTCTGGGCTCATGGGCGCCAGCTTAGGCGCTTCTTCAGAGGAGTTGCTAAACTCTGTAAGACCGATCCAAACAGATCCGCAGCGGGCGCCCTCCATGTAAAACCATTCGAGGGCCAGTCCTCGGACGCTTTCTTTGGGGTTACGGATAAGTATCCGTCCCGGCGATGCGCCATAGTTCGCCCGCCCACTTGATATATTGACCGCTCGTGAGAACGAGGCACAAGGCGAACAATCTCTTTCACAGAGCGAATGGGCCTCAACGCCTGAAGCAGCTCGATAGGGCCACAAAGCCCGCTATATATGTAGATGGAGGCAGGCGAAGGTTGTGCAACCGAGGTCAGAGAACTCCGAAGCCCCGGAGAAACGGATGGATTGGAAATCGAGTCCTCTCATTAGGTAAGAGATGAAGCATACCCGCCTCGCTTAGAGGGATCGGGGACGCCTCCGCCTGCTTCCGCCTCTTATAAGTGGCGAAGTCCGAACGCACCTGAACCATGAAGGCCGGGGAAGGAACTTTGGTTTGGAGCGCCACCACCGCTGGCGGGATCTGAGCATCTCCCCAATCTCCGGCTGAGGGCTGGGAACGCGAGAGGAGGAGCCGCTGCCGACCGCCCATGGTGGACTGGGTTTTTGTCAAAGGCGCCTGATGAAGGCTCATGAAGGAGGATGGTGTGATCCGGATCTCGATCCCGCCTCTTTTATAGACGGCTCATTTGCACAACAAGGGGGGTAAATGTAGATACCCTGACTTTTGACATCTGCTCGACACGTGGAAGATGGCCATTATTGGGCGTGGAAGCCGAGAAGCGATATTCACAAGAAAGCGGACACTATTCAACACAGATTCGGAGGGGAACCCGCCTTGCAATGTCGAAGACAATCAACACGGACTTATCATCATTGAAGCCTGGTTCGGGGCTAATGAGGAGTCCTGGACTAGGGGTGTCCGGATAGCGAACTATCATCTTTGGCCGGACTCGGACTATGAAGATACAAGATTGAAGACTTCGCCCTTGTCCCGGATAGGACTTTCCTTGGCGTGGAAGGCAAGCTTGGCTATACGGATATGTAGATTTCCTACCATTGTAACCGACTCGTAACCCTAACCCTATTCGGTGTCTATATATACCGAAGGGTTTTAGTCCGTGAGGACTAACAACAATCATACCATAGGCTAGCTTCTAGGGTTTAGCCTCTCGATCTCATGGTAGATCTACTCTTGTACTACCCATATCATCAATATTAATCAAGCAGAGTAGGGTATTACCTCCATCGAGAGGGCCCAACTGGGTAAAAACATCATGTCCCTTGTTTCGTTACCATCCGCCTAGACGCACAGTCGGGACCCCTACCCGAGATCCGCCGGTTTTGACACCGACAAGGCCCTCAGACCTCTCGTTGGAGCGCTGAGCCCGACCATTGCTCCCGGGTGGGCCACCTTGAGCGTAGCAGATCATGCTCCAAGGTTAGCACAAGAGGTTTTGAAGAGGTTACTAGTAAACTACGAGACGTTATCTGTGATGATGCGGTTGGGGACCCCGAAGCGGCTCACGAGGCCCTTGATGAACTTGACGGCAGAGCCGGCCCGGATGGTACAGACGGCTTCCACTTCCGCTCACTTGGTGAACTTGTCGATGGCGACGTAGAGATAGCGGTAGCCCCCTGGCGCCCGAGGGAACGGGCCTAAGATGTCCAGCCCCCAGACCGCGAACGGCCACGTGAGCGGGATGGTTTGAAGTTCCTGAGCTGGCTGATGGATTTGCTTGGCGTGGAATTGGCAAGCTTCGCAAGATTTCACCAGTTCGGCTGCGTCGTTGAGTGCTGTTGGCCAGTAGAATCCACTACGAAACACCTTGCCAACAAGGGTTCGTGACGACGAGTGGTGTCCGCAGTCCCCGCCGTGTATGTCAATCAGCAACTCCCTTCCTTGATCATTGGAGATGCAGCGCAGCGTGACATCATTCGGCCGTTTTCTGTGCAACTCATCGTTTTGGATACAGTACGCCGTGGCTTGCCGGGCCACGCGCTCCGCATCCTCTTCCTTCTCCGACTGCGTCCCGTGCGTCAGGTACTCCTTGAATTCATTGGTCCAGCATTCCTCTTGGGGCTCGAGCGCCAAGAGCAGCCGAGCTCCTGAGGTCGGGCCACAGGCCAGGGCTCCCGTGGCAGGAGACTGTGGGAGCTCCTCCCGAGGCTGAGCCGTGCTTGAAAGGGGTGGGGTGGCCGATGGCTTGAAGAGCCGCTCCTCGAAGACACCGGGCTCTTGCGGTTGCCGCTTGGATGCCCTCCTAGCGATGTCGTCGGCTTCCTTGTTGGTGCCCCGGGGCACGTGCTACAGCTCCAGGCCCGAGAACTGTTTTTCCATCTTGCGCACCTCCGCGAGGTAGGCCTCCATATGGTCGTCCTTCAGCTTGTACACCTTGTTGGAGAAGTTGACGAGGAGTTGCGAGTTGCCTCTGACGGTAAGGTGCTTCACCCCTAGGGCCGCCGCAGCCTTCAGGCCAGCTATAAGGCCTTCGTATTCTGCGATATTGTTGGAGACCTTCTCGCCGTGCTGGAAGCTGAGTTGCACGGTGTAGTAGAGCTTGTCCTGGGTGGACGAGATGAGAACTGCTCCAGCCCCCGCGCCCTGGTGCGCGAAGGCACCATCGAAATACATGACCCATCCGTCTGGAGCCTCGTACCCTGGGGATGTAGACCGGTCTTCACCTTCCTCAAGTGTCGGGGCATCCGTCCATTCTGCCACAAAGTCAGCGAGCGCGGCCCCCTTGATGACCCTCGTAGTGCTGAACTCCAACTGGAATGCTTGCAGCTCGATATTCCACTCAGCAACCCTTCCAGCTGAATTAGGGCTCCTGAGCACCCTCTCCAATGGGTAGGCTGAGACGACCATGATCGGGTGCCCCTGGAAGTAGTGTCGCAGCTTGCGTCAGGCCACCAAGAGTGCGAGTAGGAGCTTCTAAGGCATGGGGTAGCGTGCCCTCGTGTCTCGCAGTACGGTGCTGACAAAGTACACCAGGTGTTCGAGGAGGGCTGGCGCACTATCGGGGCTCGGGTCCAGCGGAGATTGGGGCATTTCCTGAGGTGGAGGGGTTCCTGAGACTTGACTGTCCTCAGGAGCCACTGCGACGTTGTCCTGTGAGCTTGGTCTCCCATCGCTGATTTCTTTACTGGGCCTTCCTGACTCTGCACCACTTCAGCTCCGGCTTGGCGCAGCGCGCCCTTGGCTTGGCGCTCCCCCCGAACCACCACCAGTGCCGCGCTAGCGGAGTGCGGGGTGGCGGCAAGGTAGAGTACCAGAGGCTCGAGAGGCCGTGGTTCCACCATCACCGGGGGGCTGGTAAGGTATTTCTTGAGGTCTTGGAAGGCCTGGTCGGCCTCCGGGGTCCACTCGAACGGGCCCTTTTTCTTCATGAGCTTGAAGAAGGGTAAGGCGCGCTCTCCTAGCTTGGAGATGAAACGCCCTAACGCGGTCACCCGCCCTGCTAGCTTCTGCATCTATTTGAGGGTCTGTGGTGGGCTCATGTCCTGGATGGCCTTGATCTTCTCTGAGTTCGCCTCGATCCCTCTGTGGGATAGGAGGAATCCCAGCAACTTGCCGGAGGGGACGCCGAACACACACTTCTCCTGGTTAAGCCTCAAGTTCACTTGACGCAGGCTCTCGAAGGTCTCCTCCAAGTATTGAATCAATTTCCTCACCTCGCGAGACTTGACCACTATGTCATCAACGTAGGCCTCTGTGTTTCTCCTGAGCTGCCGCCCCAAGGCGATGTGCATCAACCGCTGAAAGGTCGCGCCCGCGTTGCGCAGCCCGAAGGGCATGCAGGTGTAGCAGTACACCCCACATAATGTCAGGAAGGCTTTCTTCTCCACATCTTCCACCGCCATCTTGATCTGATGATACCCTGAGAATGCATCCAGGAAGCACAGCAGGTCACACTCGGCGGTGGAGTCGACAATCTGGTCGATGCGCGGGAGTGGGAACGGATCTTGGGGGCAGGCTTTGTTAAGGTTGGTGAAGTCGATGCACATCGTTCCTTCCCTCCTTTCTTTGGCACTACGACACGGTTCACCAGCCATTCGGGATATCGAACTTCATGAATGGCACCTGCCGCCTCTAGCTTGCGTGTCTCTTAGACGATGAAGGCCTGCTTCTTAGTGGACTGCCGTCTTGCTCGCTGCTTCACGGGGCGTATGTTGGGGCATACCCTTAGATGATGCTGGATCACCTCTCTCGGGACCCGTACCAGCTGATTGGGCTCCCACGCGAATATCTCCTTGTTCGCACGCAAGAACCTCACCAAGGCCTCTTCTTGACCTGGGCCAAGGCCGGCGCCTATGGTAAAGGTGGCTCCCGAAGGCTCGTCCTTGTTGACCGGCACTTGCTTGGTCTCTTCCTTGTCTTGGGTGAACAATTGTTTCTTCTTGGTAGGTGCGGCCCCTCGGCCTCGGGGTGCCGGGCGCCAAGGCTGTATCTTCTTGTAGATGGTCTTGAAAGCGAGCCTGAGCACCGTCACGGCCTCCTTAGTGTCCCCCTTGATGGTGAGGACACCCTTGCTCCCTGGCATCTTCATGAGGTTGTAGGCTGGGTGAGTCGCCGCCATGAACTGAGCGAGAGCTGGGTATCCGAGGATGGCGTTGTATGGGAGACCGATGTGGGCGATGTAGAAGTCCACCAGTTCGGTGCGGTAGTTCTCGCGCATGCCGAAGGTGACAGGGAGGCGGATCTGCCCCAGGGAGTGGGAAGTTCCACCACCTACTCCCGAGAAGGGCTTGCTGAGGCTAAGCCGCTCGAGCGGCACGTGAAGAAGGCTGAAGGCTTCTACGGAGAGCAAGTTGAGGCCGGCACCGCCGTCGATGAGGGTCTTGGTAACGACCACATTGCAGATGGTGGGCGTGCAGAGCATTGGGAGCATGTCGGAGCCGGTGGTGGGGTCGGGGTGGTCTCCTGAGCCGAAGGTGAGGTCGGCCTTCGGCGCGGCCCAACCCGACGGAGCCCCTGGGCTCTTGGAGGTGGCCCCGATTTGACGAAGGAACGGCTTGACGTGACGGTCCGAAGGCGGTGCTTGAGAGCCGCCCAGCAGGGCCGCGACTGCGTGGTGCGCCGGCACCGCGTAGCGAGCGGCGAAGAGGTCGCGGAGTTCCCCCAGGAGGCCACCATGGATCCCGGGAGGTTGAGCAGCCAAGCGCGCGGCTCGCCAGCGAGGGCCATGGGGAACCAGTTGGCCATGATCCTGTCGTTGCCTCCGGCCTCGAGGACGGCGTCCTCGTACGCCAGCAGGAACGGTGACGGGTCTGCTGCGCCGTCATAATGCGGCGGCATCTATAGCTTGAACTTGGTTGGCCACCGCACTCACCGTAGGGCGGGGGCCAGGGCTCTGTACCCTGACGCCGCACTATCTATGTCAGCCGTAGAGGCGGATGGCTGGGCACCTGCCATGGAGGCGAAGTGCGGCGGCTTGGGGCGCAGGTTGGTGGAGAGGAGCTCCGGCGCGCCCCTACCTGGCTCGCCAAATTTCGGATGTGGGGTTCCGGCAAACCCTTAAGGTTCGAACATTGGGGTGCGCGTGAGGTCTTTCCCTCCTACCGATCTACGCCCTAGCTCGCTAAGATCTCGTGAACGAACTCGATGAACTCGCAACACAGAGAGACACGTGATTTATACTAGTTCGGGCCACCGTCATGGTGTAATACCCTACTCCAGTGTGTGGTGGTGGATTGCCTCTTGGGCTGATGAAGAACAGCACAAGGGAAGGAACAACCTCCTGAGGTTGAGGTGCTCTTGTGCTTGGTGACTTAGTGGGTGAGAGCTGGATGAACTGCTCGATGCCCCTACTGTGGTGGCTAGCTCTACTTATATAGGCCCTGGTCCTCTTCCCAAATGTTGAGCGAGAAGGGAGCCAACAATGGCGGGCAAATTTGAAGGGGGACAGCTAGTACAAGCTATCCTGACAAAAGTGGTCTTCGCCTGTGAAAAGCTCTGGTGGTGACGCCGTCTTGGGCTCCACGAGGACCTCCGTCTTGCCGTCCTTCTGGTCCTGGTCTCGTTGCACCGATATAGCAACCTTTACCTGATGGCCCGGTACTCCTCGCCTGCGCTGGCCTCCTTAGCACCAAAGAGGAAACAAGGACGTTGCGCGCGCTGGCGCCCACCTGGTGTCGATCGTCATGGCTCACGTCACGAGAGCCTCGTGAGGTTTGCCCTTCCTTGATATCTCTGCTCCTCGTGAGCTTGCCTGACTAGGCCGCTCCTGATGAGATCTTGTGTCGTCCGCCTCGAGAGGCTTGGCCCCTCGCGAGGGTCTTGGATGCCTTGTTGACGAAGATGGGCCGTACGGCCTGCTGGCTTAGCCACGCTGTGGGTCGCAGGCAGGCAAGTCTAGGGACCCCCGTTCCCAGAACGCCGACAATACCGTCGAGCCTATTGCTGATAGAATGCGGAGCGGGCTTTTGCCATGTCACGCTCCTCCTCCAGGGCGTCCAAACTGTCCGGCCGATCAAGCTTGGCTTCTTTCTCTTCGTACATGCGCACTCGAGGTGAGTCGTGAATGATGTCGCAGGGCAGTACCGCCTCTGCGCCATACACCATAAAAAATGGTATGTATCCGGTAGTGCGATTCGGCGTGGTCCGCAGCCTCCATAGTATGGAGTCGAGCTCCTCGACCCAGTGCGTATCTGATTCCTTCAAGGATCGCACTAGTCTGGGTTTAATGCCGCTCATGATAACACCATTTGCTCGCTCGACTTGACCGCTAGTTTGCGGGTGATAGACAGAGGCATAATCGAGCTTAATGCCCATGTTGCTCCACCAAGTTTTTACCTCGTCGGCTGTAAAGTTAGAGCCGTTATCGTTGATGATGCTGTGGGGGACGCCGTAACGACGGATATGAAGTCTATCACTGGTCCGGACTCGGCCATTTATCTGGTTTGGCTTCTATCCATTTGGTGAATTTATCCACCATGACCAATAGGTATGTTTTCTTATGGCTTCCACCTTTAAGGGGTCCGACCATATCAAGCCCCTAGACCGCAAAGGGCCAAGTAATGGGGATTGTTTGGAGAGCGGTAGGTGGCATATGGCTTTGGTTTGCAAAAAGCTAGCAAACGACGCAACGTTGAACAAGGTCCTGTGCGTCTGCTCGGGCCGTCGGCCAGTAAAGACCTGTATGGATGGACTTGCTTACAAGGGCCCGAGTTGCGGCGTGGTGGCCGCCAAGTCCAACATGAATTTCTGCCAAAAGTTGCCATCCTTCCTCTTCGGAGATGCACCTTTGAAGTACTCCGGTAGCGCTTTTCTTATAAAGCTCTCCCTCGTGTACCTTGTAGGCTTTAGACCGACGCACAATGCAACGTGCCTCATTTGGGTCATCAGGGAGTTCTTGCTTAGTTAGGTAAGCCAAGAAGGGTTCTGTCCATGGGGCGATGACAGCCATAATCACGTGGGCCGAAGGTGTTATTTCGGTGGCAGAGCCTCCGATTACGTCAGAGTATTCGGGGTCTGATGTTGTGGCCGGGTCCGACTGTTTTTGCCGGCCTCCCCTTCCCACACCACGAATGGCTTAAACAGCCTTTCCAAGAAGATATTAGGTGGGACAGGGTCGCGCTTAGCACCGCTGCGGGCGAGGATATCCGCCGCTTGATTGTTTTCTCGGACCACATGGTGGAATTCGAGGCCCTTGAACCGAGCTGACATTTTGAGGACGGCGTTGTGGTAAGCCGTCATTTTTGGGTCCTTGGTGTCAAAGTCCCCATTTATTTGAGATATTGCAAGGTTCGAATCCCCACGCACCTCTAGGCGTTGAATGTGAAAGATCGAGGATGTCGCCTAGAGGGGGGGGGGTGAATAGGCGCTTTAAAATAATTACGGTTTAGGCTTGAACAAATGCGGAATAAACCTAGCGGTTAATTTGTCAAGCACAAAACCTACAACAACTAGGCTCACGTATGTGCACCAACAACTTATGCTAAGCAAGATAAGCAACTATGTGATAGCAAGATATAAGACAAAGAACAATATGGCTATCACAAAGTAAAGTGCATAAGTAAAGGGGCTCGGGTAAGAGATAACCGAGGCACGCGGAGACGACGATGTATCCGAAGTTCACACCTTGCGGATGCTAATCTCCGCTTGGAGCGGTGTGGAGGCACAATGCTCCCAAAAGCCACTAGGGCCACGTGAATCTCCTCACGCCAAGACAATGCAAGATGCCGTGATTCCACTAAGGGACCCTTGAGGGCGGTCACGAACCCGCATAAATGGCAACCCTTGGGGCGGTCACCGAACCCGTACACTTTGGCAACCCTTGGGGCGGTCACGGTACCGTCAAATTGCTCAGGCGCATCTCCACAACCTAATTGGAGACCCCGATGCTTGCCCGAGCTTTGCACCACAATGATTGAGCTCCTAACACTACTAACTGCCTAGGGCGCCTAAGCACCCAAGAGGAACAAGCTCAAGGGCACCAAGCACCCAAGAGTAATAAGCTTCTCAACTTGTAACTTCCACGTATCGCGGAGAACTCAAACCGATGCACAAATGTAATGGCAAGGGCACACGGAGTGCCAAGTCCTTCTCTCTCAAATCCCACCAAAGCAACTAATGCTAGGGAGGAAAATGAGAGGAAGAACAAGAAGGAGAACACCAAGAACTCCAAGAACTAGATCCAAGGGGTTCCCCTCACATAGAGGAGAAAGTGATTGGTGGAAATGTGGATCTAGATTTCTCTCCTTTCCCCCAAAACTAGCAAGAATCCATGGAGGGATTGAGAGATAGCAAGCTCGAGAAGGTCAACAATGGGGAAGAACACGAGCTCAAAGGATAAGGTTCAATGGGAAGAAGACCCCTTTATAGGAGGGGGAAAATCCAACTGCTACCCCAATCGAAAATCCTCAAGACAGAGCGGTACTACTCGCTAGGGAAGGGCGGTACTATCACTGAGGGCGGTACTACCGCTCCCTATCCAGCGGTACTATCGCACTCAAGAGAAAGCCAGGCCATCGCCCCAGAGCAGTACTACATTGGGGTAGAGCGGTACTACCGCTACTACTGCCGCTACTAGTGCCGCAAAACCCGACACTGAAAAACTTCGCTCGAGAATCGAGGCGAAGTAGCCCGGACGACAAGCGGTACTACGGCCGAAACTCCCAAGCGGTACTACTGCTCGGAGAGCGGCATTACCGCTTGAGCGGTACTACCGCCCGAGAGCTGTACTACCGCTAGGGAGCCAAGGTACTACCGCTGAGGTTCACGGTACTACCACTGGCACCAAAACAAAGAATACCCAAGGAAAACCAGAACTGCCATAACTTCTTCATATGAGTCTAATTGAGCAAACTCAAGCTTGTTTGAAACAAGACAACGAGTAGCATCAAAACAGCGAGACCTCCAACCGAGAAGAGGCAGGGGAGGTATGCTTAGCAAACAAAGGAGTGAGACCTCCAACCGAGAAGAACCGCATACCCTCCAACATCGAAAACATCATAGAAGATGCATGAGAACTCCGCTGATGAACTCGAGCTTGTCATAAAATGACCATAAGCTCCAAATCTCACAAGGAGAAGAACCAAACAAGAACCAAAAAGATGATGCAAGGATGCAATGGTTTGAGCTCTCTACTTAACGATACGATCAAGCAACTCATCGAGAGCCCCCTTGATAGTACGGCAAACGATCCTATAACCTGGTCTTCCACCACTACCATGAGACCGGTAAAATAGAAAACCTATCAAGGGCAAACCTTTGCCTTGCACATGGTCCACTTGAGGTAGATGATGACGATCTTGACTCCCTCAAGTTGGACCACTTTTCTTGATTGCGTTGGCTCGAAGAAGACTAGTTGATTGCTCCCCCATACTCCACTATGGGTGAGCCACTCTTCCGCAGATCTTCACAAGTCCATTGTCACCAAATGGACGGCAAGCTTCAAGCACTTGATCTCTTCGTGATGCTTCACTTGAATTTGCACACCGCAACCTAACCCCACAAAGAACTCTCACGAAGACCATGGGTTAGTACACAAAGCGTAATGGACAATGCTTACCATACCATGGGATCACTTGATCCTCTCAGACATCTTGTACACTTTGTGTGTTGAGTCTTTCCAACTCTCTTCATTTGGATGATGTCTTGAAGGTGGACATGAATGATCACACAATCTTATTCTTCAAGACATGCTTGCAATAAGCTCAACACTCACATGACCAATCTTTGGATAATTCCTTGAATAGCACCTTGGTCGACACAAAACTCTCCTTGAAACCAACACATGTACTCCAAGAAAAGCCTATGGACAAACCCTTCAAATATAACTCAAGGCAACCATTAGTCCATAGAGATTGTCATCAATTACCAAAACCACACATGGGGGCACCGCATGTCCTTTCAGAATGCCCATGGAGACTGCCATCCGGAGACCATGCAAAGAGGCCTCATATTCGCTGCATTGTTGGAGTCTGTATAGTATTTGGAGTACGATTGACTGTATCTCTCGGTGGGGATGTCAGACGACGCCTGCCCCTGCACGAGCCAGCATCTTAGAACCGTCGAAGTGCATGATCCAATTGGAGTACGCACCGTACTCTTTAGGGAGTTCGGCTTCCGTCCATTCGGCGATGAAATCAGCCAGTACTTGTGACTTAATGGCTCACCGTGGTTTATATGTTATGTCGAACGGGAGGAGCTCGATAGCCCATTTAGCAATCCGTCACGTGGCATCGCGGTTGTTTATTATGTCGTTGAGTGGTACTTCAGAGGCCACCGTAATTGAACACTCTTGGAAGTAGTGTCGTAGTTTCCTGGATGCCATGAAGACCGCGTATGCTATCTTTTGATAATGTGGGTACCGTGATTTGCATGGAGTGAGGACGATGGATACGTAGTATACCGGCTTTTGAAGCGGGAACTTATGTCTGTCCGTCTCTCGTTCGACGACGAGCACTGCGCTTACAACTTGGTGTGTTGCCGCTATATATAACAACATTTTTTCGCCGACATTTGGCGCGGCCAAGATTGGGTTGGTGGCCATGACGGCTTTTATTTCTTCCAATCCGGCCGTGGCCGCATCCATCCACTTGAAGTGTTCGGTGCGTCGAAGAAGGCGATAAAGAGGTAGTTACATTTCTCCTAATCGGGAGATAAAGCGGCTTAAGGCAGCCACACATCCAGTTAATTTCTGGATTTGCTTGAGGTCTGTTGGGATAGCCAACTGTGACAGAGCTCGGATTTTAGACGGATTTGCTTCAATTCCTCTATTGGAGACGATGAAGCCCAAGAGCTTTCCGGCGGGCACGCCGAAAACGCATTTTTCCGGATTGAGCTTGATGTCACATGTTCGGAGATTGTCGAACATGAGCCTCAAGTCGTCTATTAAGGATTCGACGTGTCTGGTTTTAATGACCACATCGTCTACGTATGCCTCCACTGTTTTGCCGATTTGTGTTTCCAGGCATGTCTGAATCATGCATTGGTTGCACCGGCGTTTTTTAGCCCGAAAGGCATGGTGTTAAGACAGAAGGGGCCGTATGGAGTTATGAATGCCGTTGCGGCTTGATCAGACTCCACCATCTTAATTTGATGGTATCCAGAATATGCGTTGAGGAAACACAATGAGTCATGACCTGCGGTAGCGTCGATAATTTGATCGATGCGGTGGAGGGGGAAGGGATCCTTGGGGCAAGCCTTGTTAAGGTCCTTGAAATCGACACATAGGCGCCAAGATTTGTCCTTCTTTGGTACCATCACCAGGTTTGCTAGCCAGTCCGGATGTTTTATTTCTCTAATGAATCCGGCCTCGAGTAACTTGGCTAGCTCTTCTCCCATGGCTTGTCTCTTAGGCTCCGAGAAGCGCCGAAGAGTCTGCTTGACCGGCTTGAACCCCTTTAAAATGTTAAGGCTATGCTCGGCCAGCCTGCGTGGGATTCCTGGCATGTCTGAAGGATGCCAGGCGAAGATGTCCCAATTCTCGCGCAAGAACTCCCGCAGTGCAGCGTCTGTTGTGGGGTTCAGTTGTGCCCCGATGGATGCTGTTTTTATAGGGTCTGTTGGGTGGACCTAGAATTTGACTACTTCGTCCGCTGGTTTAAAAGAGGTCGACTTGGGTCTTTTGTCGAGTATCACGTCGTCCCTGTCCACTATGGAGCGCAGTGCAGTTAGTTCTTCGGCCGCAAGGGCTTCGGATAATGCCTCGAGGGCTAGTGCGGCGGTTTTATTTTCGGTGCGGAGTGCTATGTCCGGATCACTAGCTAGAGTGATGATTCCATTGGGCCCGGGCATTTTGAGCTTCATGTACCCGTAATGGGGTATAGCTTGGAAGATCGTGAATGCCTCCCGCCCTAAAAGGGCGTGGTATCCGCTACTGAACGGGGCCACTTGGAATGTGATTTCTTCGGACCTATAGTTTTCTGCGTGCCGAATACCACATCTAGTGTGATTTTTCCCGCACATCCACTACAAAAAAATACACTTCCGTGATGATACGTGTTTGTCATAGTAGGTTCCGTTTTTTTCATGCATGTACATCCATGACAAATTTATGACAGAGTCAAGATAGTCATACTGTCTTTGTCGTCGAGAAGTGTTCCATGACGCTACCAAAATTATCATCACGAAGTGTCCACTTCCATGACGATAAATCCGCGTCACGTAAGTGCTTTCGTCAAGGGTGACCGACACGTGGCATCCACCGTAACGGAATGCCGTTAAGCTATCGGGTCGGATTTTGGATCCGATAACCCGTTAACAGCCACGACCAATGCCGATTTTCCACGTGTAAAATTCTCATTGGTTGACGGATCCACGCGTCAGCTCCACGTTGGCACATGTGTCACTCATCCAACGGTCGAGACGGGCCTATGATATGTTGACACATGGACTGGCCCAACAGTGGCCCACAAAGTTTAAATGGGCCGGCCCAACCGAAGGCCCATAAGATTTAGCGGACCATAATGGGACGCCCCAGCTAAGGCCCACAAAATTTAGCGGACCACAATGGGCCGGCCCAGCTAAAGGCCCACAAGATTTTGCAGACCATAATGGGCTGGCCCAGCTAAAGGCCCACAAGATTCTACAGACCATAATAGGCCGGCCCAGCTAAAGGCCCAACATTCTCTGTCAAATCGGCCCGTCAATGGCCTGTCCTAAACTTGCCATCAACGCGGCCCATGGTCACTTCTGGCCCGTTAACAAATTGGCTATAATTGGGCGAATCACAGCCCGTATTTCGGCCGTTAAAGGTCCGGCTTCATTTGGGCCCATTTACGTGCCTATCAAAACTTTCGCCCATAAACCGACCGTGAAGGATTTGGGTCATATTCGCCATGTCCGACATTCGGCCTGTTAGAGGCCCACTATAGATTTGGGCCACTTTCTTCCTGTTGTCATTTTCAGCCTGTTAACGCCGGACATAAACCATGGGCCATAGGTTGCCCAACGTCATATCGGGCCCATTAATGGCCCATATAAAATGACGATAATCTAGCCCGACAAGTTCCGCCTGTTAAAGGTCCGCGTATTAGGTCGGCGATTTACAATTCGCTCAATTTCGGCTCACAAAGATCCGCGATCGTAAATGGGCCACCATTTCGGCCTGCTAAGTCCAGTGGGTTATTTGGCACAATCAGGGCCCAATCTCACTTTTAGTCTATTAAAGGCCCATGTTTTTTATGGGCTTGAGATATTTACACCTGTAAACGGCCTATTTTTACCGAGGGCCCAAATTATGTTTAGGCCTGTTAAAGGCCCACTATGGGCACAGCCTACCGTAAAAAATATGAAAGCTTATGCTGATTTAGGCCCAGATATTTTTAGTGGGCTACATGTCAATTTCGCCCGTAATCGCTTTTTATCCCAATTGAACGGGCCCGATTTAATGTTGGCATGTTGGGCTCCTTCAAACTTTCGTCAATACATTACTAAGATAAACCTACACTATACAAAAGAAGGTCAGAATTATCGCAGCCCTGGGCAAGATCATAAATGTTGTATCACAACAAAATAAATTCCAACCATACAACAAAAGTCATGTTGGCATAAAGTTTACAGTCCTTCCAGATAAAAGCGCCATTAGATGTATAGAAGAACATATCATTTGACCTGAGTGCTAATGTTTCAGTCTGAGAATCGATGGAGCAAAGACGATCTCCACCTTTTTTCCACCATTTCTCTTGAACAACGGTTAATGTCCGATAGTCTGGTTTCAAAACCATTTATATCCTGACGACATTTAGGACGCCTGATTCAATCAGACACTAATCATGCACGCAAACGTAATGATCAAGATCGTGGACTCACGGAAGATATCACAACACAACTCTAAAATAAAATAAGTCATACAAGCATCATAATACAAGCGGGGGCCTCGAGGGCTCGAATACAAGTGCTCAATCATAGACGAAGTCAATGGAAGCAACATAATCTGAGTATAGACATAGGTTAAAAAGTTTGCCTTAAGAAGGCTAGCACCAACTCGGGATACAGACGAAGAGGCGCAGGCCTCCCGCCTCGATCCTCCTACACTACTCCCGGTCGCCGCCAGAGGCAACACGTAGTAGTAGGCACCTCCAGGTAGTAGTCGCCATCGACGGTATGCTCGCCTCGGCTCCATCGCCTAGTCGCAGCAATCGTGTAAAGAAAGGGGGAAAGGGGAACAAGGCAACCGTGAGTACTCATCCAAAGTACTGCGAAGCAAGGAGATACACTACATATGCATGGATATATGTAAAGGGCCATATCGGTGGACCAACTGCAGAATGCCGTAATAAGAGGGGATAACTAGTCCTCGCCGAAGACTACGCTTCGCAGCCTCCGCCTTAAAAGATGTAGAAGAGAGTAGATCAAGTCCTCCAAGTAGCATCGCATAGCATAATCCTACCCGACGATCCTCCTCGTAGCCCTGTTAGAGAGCGATCACCGGGTTGTATCCGCACTTGGAAGGGTGTGTTTTATTAAGTATCCAGTTCTAGTTGTCATAAGGTCAAGGTACAACTCAAGTCGCCCCATATCAAGATCACGGCTATTCAATAGATTAACTCACTGCAGGGTGCACCACATAACCCAACACGCTTGATCCCATTTGGCCGGACACACTTTCTGGGTCATGCCCGCCGCTGAAGATCAACACGCCGCAGCCCCACCTAGGCACAACAGAGAGGTCAGACACGGTCTAAACCTAAGCGCACAAGGGTCTCGGGCCCATCGCCCATAGCACACCTGCATGTTGCGTGACGCCCGAAGCGTAACTAGCCCCTTAATACAAGAGCAGGCTTACGCCCAATCCGGCCGCGCCTCCGGCGACGTCCACGAAGGCTTCGCCGATACCACGACATCGAGTGCCCATAACTGCTCCCTCCAGAGTTGGTTAGTGCGATAGGCCAAGAGCAAGACTCGATTAAATACCAAGATCTCGTTGCTGCAGTTAAGTATCCGCGAACGCCGAACAGGCCAGGCCCACCTCTCTCCTAGGCGGTCTCAACCAGCCCTGTCACTCCGCCACAAAATAACAGTCGGGGGCCGTCAGGAACCCAGGCCCACCTCTACCGGGATGGAGCCACCTGCCCCTTCAGCCCCCATCTCCGAACAATATCTCAGGTAATGTAATAGTGTAAAATATATAGTATATGCCCGTGATCACCTCCCAAGTGATCACAGCCCAAAGAGTATAGCATGGCATTTTGACAAGAGTGTAGGGCCACCGATGGAACACTAGCATCCTATACTAAGCAAGAGGATAAAGGTAAAGGTAACAACAAAGAGTAGCAAGGACAAGCTATGCAAGAAGATAGGATTAATCGAAAGCAAGAATATGCTACACTACTCTAATGCAAGCAAGATAGACAAGAATAGGCGATATCCGTGATCGGGGGGTTGCCTGGTTGCTCTGGCAAGAGAGAGGGGTCGTCAACTCCGTAGTCGAACTGGGTAGCAGCGGCGTCGGTCTCGGTGTCTAGCGGAAGAAGAGGGGGAAGAAACAATGAAACAATGAATATAATGCAAACATATGCATGACGATGCACGACAAAGCAAAGCGTGATGCTGGGCGTGCCCTAATGCGGTATGAGTGATACCGGTGAAGGGGGTAAACATCCGGGAAAGTATCCGGCGTTTGCTGCTGGCAGGAGGAGCCGAGGGGAAAGTTGCGTAGTTTGATATGTTAGGGGTGTGTGTATGATTTAACGGGCCGCGATCCGGATTTGTCTCGCTGCTTTGAGCAACTTTCATGTTGAAATAATTTAATCCGAAGTTACGGATTAAAAGTTATGATTTTCTAAAGATTTTATTAATTTCTGAATTTAATTAATTATTTAAATTAATTCGAAAAATGGATTAATGACATCAGCATGAGGTCATGCTGATGTCAGCAGTCAACAGAGTTGACTGGTCAACCTGACGTGTGGGTCCTGCATGCCATAGGCTAAGAGAAACTAATCAGGTTTAGTTAGCCTAACTAAATGATTAGGTTAATCTAAACAAGATTAATTAAGTTAATTAATTAATTTTATTATTATTAATTTTATTTTATATATTATTTTTCTTATTTTTTCGTAAAAGTTCTGGGGCGAGGCCCCACATGTGTGTGGCCCCAAGGGCCAATCAGCACCGCTAGCGGGCGGGCGCTTGACGCGCCTCGAGCGGACGACGCCCAAGACGGGCGACCCGGCAGGCACCCCCGCAGGGAGGTCAGTGGCCATGGCGAGGGCATTGCCGAGCAGGTCCCACATGGGGCGGCGACGGACTACAGAGGCGGGCGGAGGCAAGGGGCGGACGCTGCCACGCGGATGCTGCTGGCAGGCTAGTAGGGCCGTGGGAGCGGCGGTGCTCGGCGCGAGTGGAGGTGGTGAGCACGAGCGCATCATGGGAGGAGTAATGGCAGGGGGGTGTGGCTGCCACGGCGGGTTTCTGGGCGCGCATGGCGAGGGAGGGAGAGGAGGGGCGCGTGCTCACATCGAGGAGTAGGGCAATGGCAGCGGGGGTCGAGGGGGGTGACAGGGACGACGTCGGCGGAGAGGAGGCAGGCCGGAGGGGCAGCTCCGGCAAGGCCGAGTGGCGGGGGTGAGGCGGTGATGGACGGCGACGGATCTCGAGGCGACGCTGGGCTCCAGCGGCAGTGGTGGCACACGCACGACGACGAGAGGTGCGGCTCGGTGATGAGTGGAAGACGGAGAGGATAGGAGGACGGGGGGTCCGGTGGGTGGCGCCGGTGAACGGCGAGACGACGGGAACGAGCTGGGGCATCGGCGTCGGGTGCCCCATTCCTGATCCAGATTCGGGGGGAGCAAAGGGGGAGTGGGATCGTGGGGGTGGGGAGTGAGGTGGGTGGTGGGTTAGGGTTTCCTCCCTGGTAGGGATATGGACGGAGTGGGTCGGCCTGCTGGGCCAGTCGGCTGGGCCTTTGCCGAGTTGGGCTGGCCAGCTGGGCCACAGATGGCCGAGTGGGGGGTGCCTCTTTTTATTTTTAGTTAGATTTGTCTTTTCCTTTTATTTATTTATTTATTTCACTTTTCTGTTTTATTTCGTTTTAATATATTTAGACATTTTCAAAAAGGGTGTTCGTTGCACTATAATCACCTAGGCATTTAACTGCACACTCCGAACATTTTAGTTTAATATTTTGAAAACTTTGTCGTTTGACATTAATTTGAATTTGAATTTGAAAAGGTTTCAAATCATTGCGAGGTTAGCAACAAGAAGAGTGGTGATGTGGCATCATTAACGAGAGGTTATCGTAGCTTGATTATCCCAAGGCCACAATTCTCCTCCATTACAAGAAATCTCGGCCCGAGATTTAAGAGGGAGTAAGGGGAAAGTTCTTGTTAAGAAATTCTAGCGAGGGTTCTCGGTCTTGGTTACTCTTCTCAAGAGGTTGATCCAATACATTGATGTCTTAATTTCTCCGCTTGTGTCCTCATGATGAAGTTTGTCGTCCTTCCTTCGGGATCTTCACCATACTTACGGAAGGGTGAGAAGGAGAACCCTATAAGGACGGATTCTAACAAGATCGAGCATCGATTTGTTAACCTGGGAAGAAGCATAAGTATCTCTCGAATTGAAACTTAAGAAGATGTCGAGAGCAAAGTAAGAAGGTACCATGAGAAGTTTCAAACCGATAGGCAAGCGTTCAATGCCTATTAGAAGGTGAAGGGGTTCAGAGCAACGAGAATAAGTATTGCGTCTGATACCCGAATAGATCACTTGGAAAGGGGCCCGTAAGTTACATAAGAAGTCAAGCACGAGGAATAACTTTGGAAATTGGGGGTGTATAGGAGAGTCAGGTTTCGATCATGTGGAACTGTGGGTTATGGGCCCACCATGTGGTTTTTTTTAGGAGTAGTGACATCTTGCACGGTCATGATAGCAAGGCATGTCAGGGAGTACCATGTCAGCTATGTCGGCAACAACGTTGGTACCAAGGGCGAGGGACGAAGAGAACCATTTTCCTGCCGCTGCAACGAGGCGGACCAATAGGCAAAGTTCTCGCCCATCCGTGGTTACCGGAATGTCATCAACAAAAGTAATGTGGTCTTATCGATGTAATTGTACACCGAGGGGTTTACATAAGCAGGGAATTAATATTGCTTAGACCATAATGATCACCAGAAAGGTTAAACCAAATAATGGAAAGGAAAATATGATTATCAGATATTCTAGGGGTATATCCTTCCCAATGATAAGCAGAGCAGGATATCCATGACAGGATATAATGTAGAAAACCTTTTAGGTAGGGGAGAGAAATTTCATGACATTACCCATACAACGGTGTTTGGATAATTGATAAAGAAACATTTAGCATTGGGCTTTAAATGTTCTTGTTGAAAATCGGAGTATCACAGACATGCTTCGAGATAGCATTGACATGGTCTTCAAGCAAAGGTCGGGCTTGGATATACAAGGGATTCATCATCATTAACCAAAGGAGAGGATGAGGGGGGTGGCTGATGGAATCAGCGGCAATTTATCGAGATTAACAAAGATGGATTCCACAATTATGTGAACAAGGAGATAACATTTGTCAGATCAAATGGTATAATAATGTATGCTCGAGGAAAACATACACATTTAAACATTGGTTGAAAGGTGCACCCGAATATGGGCTGGGTTGCACGACCAACGTCGGAATGGTGATTCAATAATCGATAATCTAAGAATGAACGGACGACCATTAACTTCGAAGCAAGAGGGTTGCTAGAAGGGCAGAATCCAAACAACACCGCTCACTTGTGGGTACCCCGGTTGGAATCAACACGAGGACCAAGAAAGAATGGTGATGGTGAGAAGTATCGTTATAGCAAGAATTCTGAAGAGGTGGAGCAATCCTCACAACATTCCCGACATCAAAGACGGTAATACTCCGCGGTAGAATCATAACATAAGTTGATAGCAAGGAACTCAAGGTATAACACTAAACACGAACAAGTTTGTGTTGGAGGATGGCAATAAGTGGCCGATGATAACACAACTCATCGAGGGCAAGGATGGTATTTCTCTTCATGAATCCGCTGATATCCCGGAAGAGCTCATAAGGTTGATGATGATCACGACACCTTTGTCGAGATATTTCATGAAGATGTAATCTATCGATTTACATCAAGTCAAAGGAATGATGAAGCAAGAGGTTATTGGAACCACGATTTACACAAACTCGAACTCAAGCTTGTTGTTTAAGGTGAAAGGGTATGACGAGGAAAATCGACATAAGTTTAGCTATCGCCGCAAATTGGTGCTCCGAGAATAAGGACCAGGTAGCACGCTTAGAATCATCACGACAATGATATAGACAAACAGGCTAGGAATGGCGGATCGGGTACAAACTCGCACTTATAGAAGCTTAATGAAGAGTTGTTGAACCGTGAAAGCGGACTCGGTTCAGCTTATTGGTGTCTTTGAGTGTTTAAAACTCAGAGCCCGTGAAAAATTGGAATCAGTGGAATGTAGCACTTGATGAAGAACTCATAAGAAGTTACGTAGTTCCATGATAATCACGAGATACCAGGGGGGTAATACTCGATGACAGATCAAAGTAGAGATTGGACTGGGGTATTACTCTATAGAAGACAAGTGCTTAAACTTGCACGAGAAATGGTATTTAAAAGAGAACATGGTCGGAACCACGATTGCAAAAGGCCAGATCCCAGATATAAGATGAACTTATACCGAAGGGATAATTAATTTAAGAGAAGTTCTAATGATAAGATCTACATCGTGTCCATGGGCATGAACACAAGTTCAAGGTCGACTCCCACTTCTCCAATGCATAACCTTTCATTCACTTCACACTTTCGAGGAGGTTGTAGTGTTGAAATTTTATCTGGCAAAATACCTGGAGTGTATGACTCGTGAAAACTTTCTAGTTCACACATATTAAGGAAGGCATAGGTTCAAGCCATCGGGCTTCTTAGAACATATACCACTTAACTTCAGGAGTAATTAACACAAGCTCAAAGTAGAGCATGGTTGACAAAGCAAAGGATACAATTTACCAAAGGCGTATATATCCTAGGAAAGGCTCAAGGTTATTGAATATGAAGGATATTGTCGGATAAAATCCAACAAAGGATCTGGGGTGAGTATCGGCACACAACCAGAGGAAGAAGCAAGGCAAAGACATTGGATTATAGAAACAACTCAATAACTTAGAGCTCAATTGCTAAGGAATTATGATTTACAAGTTTAAGGATCGAGCGCACGCCCGATCAAGGATTTATAAGTTCAATAGACTTAGGGGCACAATCGACGACAATTTAATTGGCGAGAACCAGCTCATGATTAAAACGACGTCTGAGCCGGAAGGATGAATTCTAGGATCTGTTTGAGGATTGCGAGCATTCGCAACAAATCGAATCAACGGACTCAAAATGACAATGACAATGGATGTCAACAAGATTACTAGACTTATGGGATTAACCATAATGCAAGCAATCAAGAATTTCAAGAGCAATAGGATGCTCAGGATTTTCGGAAGATCGAATGATATTTCGAGGTTTGGTGACATACATGAATCAACTGGGGATGAGTGGATACTCGGTAAGTCCGAGAAATTATCCGTAGGGGTATTCAGGTGGTAAGGAACTGCAAGGCAATAGGCATAAGTATTCTAAGAACAACAACGAGTATTTCAGGGCATCTTGTAATAAAAAGAGTAACTGGGAACTAAGTAAGAACGGTGTATGAATTTATTCATAGGGATATTTCGGTGGTAGTGAATTGCAATAGCAATGGGCAGTCCCGAAAGAGTATCGAAAGTAACTTTGAAATCTTCATGTGCAAATCGGCATCATCTCGGATCAAGGGCTCTCCGGGAGAAGCGTTTTGAGAACCTAAAGTTAGATTTTAGAAAATCATTTAACCCGAATAGAAGAGAGATCGAATCCCGAGTATAGACGAGGAATAAAAGATCCTACTACCACCCAATGGCGACGCTTGCGGTAAGACACACATCCATGTTAGTAAAAGTTTTTGCAACGTCTAGACTCGACTTCGCCAAGGAGTTGGGAAGGGGATTCCTATAGGCAATGGCTCGATATCAACTTCAGGACGCCTCGATTCAATCGACACTAATCATGCACGCAAACGGTAACGATCAAGATCGTGGACTCAAGGGAAGATATCACAACACAACTCTAAAATAAAATAAGTCATACAAGCATCATAATACAAGCCAGGGCCTCGAGGGCTCGAATACAAATGCTCGATCATAGACGAAGCCGCAGGAAGCAACATAATCTGAGTACGTATATAAGTTAAACAAGTTTGCCTTAAGAAGGCTAGCACCAACGGGATACAGATCAAAAGAGGTGCAGCTCTCCGCCGGGATCCTCCTACACTACTCCCGGTCGCCGCCAGCAGCAACACGTAGTAGTAGGCACCTCCAGTAGTAGTCGCCATCGACGGCATGCTCGCCCCGGCTCCATCGTCCGTCGCAGCAATCGGGTAAAGAAAGGGGAAAAGGGGAACAAGGAAACCGTGAGTACTCATCCAAAGTACTCGCAAGCAAGGAGCTACACTACATATGCATGGATATATGTGTAAAGGGCCATATCGATGGACTGAACTGCAGAATGCCAGAATAAGAGGGGAATAACTAATCATGTCGAAGACTACGCTTCTGGCAGCCTCCGTCTTGCAGCATGTAGAAGAGAGTAGACTGAAGTCCTCCAAGTAGCATCGCATAGCATAATCCTACTCGGCGATCCCCTCCTCGTAGCCCTATTAGAGAGCGATCACCGGGTTGTATCTGGCACTTGGAAGGGTGTGTTTTTATTAAGTATCCAGTTCTAGTTGTCATAAGGTCAAGGTACAACTCCAAGTCGTCCTATTACCGAAGATCACGACTATTCGAATAGATTAACTTCCCTGCAGGGGTGCACCACATAACCCAACACGCTTGATCCCATTTGGCCGGACACACTTTTCTAGGTCATGCCCGCCATGGAAGATCAACACGCCGCAGCCCCACCTAGGCACAACAGAGGTCAAGACGCCGGTCTAAAC
This sequence comes from Aegilops longissima, assembly GCA_021605205.1. Taxonomy (NCBI): domain Eukaryota; kingdom Viridiplantae; phylum Streptophyta; class Magnoliopsida; order Poales; family Poaceae; genus Aegilops; species Aegilops longissima. The sequence continues at coordinate 437,920,893 of CM038679.1, read as the reverse complement.
CTACGTGCAGTGGGTCCGCCCATCGCCCATAGCACACGCAAGACGCTGTGTACGCTGCCGAAGCGTAACTAGCCCCTTAATACAAGAGCAAGCTTACGCTCCAATCCGTAGCGCCGCCGCCGCCGACGCCACGAAGGCTTCGCCGATACCACGACGCCGAGTGCCCATAACTGCTCCTCCAGAGTTGGTTAGTGCGATAGGCCAAGAGCGACTCAGATCAAATACCAAGATCTCGTTAAGCTTGTTATATCCGCGAACGCCGAACAGGTCGTGCCCACCTCTCTCCTAGGTGGTCTCGACCTGCCCTGCCGCTCCGCCACAAAGTAACAATCGGGGCCGTCAGAATCCAGCCCACCCCTCACCGGGATGGAGCCACCGCCTTCACCCCCATCTCCTAACAAGATCACAGTAATGTAATAGTGTAAAGTATATAGTATATGCCCGTTATCACCTTCAAGTGATCACAGCCCAAGAGTATAGCATGGCCGACGGACAAGAGTGTAGGGCCACCGATGGAACACTAGCATCCTATACTAAGCAAAGAGGATAGCAGTGTAAAGGTAACAACAAGAGTAGCAAGGACATGCTATGCAGCGAGATAGGATTAATCAAAGCAAGAATATGCTACACTACTCTAATGCAAGCAAGATAGAGAAGAATAGGCGATATCCGTGATCAAGGGGGGGGGGGGTTGCGGTTGCTCGCAAGAGAGAGGGGTCGCCAACTCCGTAGTCGAACCGGGTAGCAGCGGCGTCGGTCTCGGTGTCTAGCGGAAGAAGAGGGGGAAGAAACAATGAATACAATGCAAACATATGCATGACAAAGCAAAGCATGATGCTGGGCGTGCCCTAACGCGGTATGAGGTGATACCGGTGAAGGGGGTAAACATCCGGGAAAGTATCCCCGGTGTTTCGCGTTTTCGGGCAGAGGAGCCGGAGGGGGAAAGTTGCGAGTTTGATATGTTAGGGGTGTGTGGCGGATGAACGGGCTGCGTATCCGGATTCGTCTCGTCGTTTTGAGCAACTTTCATGTTGAAAATAATTTAATCCGACTTACGGATTAAAAGTTATGATTTTCTAAAGATTTGATTAATTTCTGGAATTTAATTAATTATTTATATTAATTCGAAAAATGGATTAATGACATAAGCATGAGGTCATGCTGATGTCGCAGATCAATGAGTTGACCGGTCAACTCGACGTGTGGGTCTCAGATGCCATAGGCTAAGACTAACTAATCAAAGTTTAGTTAGTCTAACTAAATGATTAGGTTAATCTAAACAAGATTAATTAAGTTAATTAATTAAGTAATTAATTAATTAATTAATTCAATTATTATTAATTTTATTTTATATATTATTTTTCTTATTTTTTTGTAAATGTTCTGGGGCGGGGCCCCACATGTCTGTGGCCCCAAGGGGCCAATCGGGCGCCGCTAGCGGGCTGGGGTGTCGGACGCGCCGAGCTGGGCGACACTCAAGACGGGCGGTCCCGAGAGGCACCGGCGAGGCCATTGCGGAGCAGGTCCAGCCAAGGGCGGCGACGGACTACAGAGGCGGGCAGAGTGGAGTGGCGGACGCGCCACGCAGCTGGCACAAGGGCAAGTAGGGCCGTGGGGAGCGGCAAGGTGCTCGGCGGGAGTGGCGGTGGTGAGCACGAAGCATCAAGGGAAAAGCAACGGCGGGGTCGCAAGGCTGCCACGGCGTGGCTCGGCGCGCGGGTGGGCGTAGGGAGAGAGAGGAGGGGCGCGTGCTCACATCGAGGAGTAGGGCAATGGCAGCGGGGGTCGAGGGGGGTGACGGGGACGACGTCGGCGGAGAGGAGGCAGGCCGGCGGGGCAGCTCCGGCAAGTGCGTCGAGTGGCGGGGGCGAGGCGGTGATGGACGGCGACGGATCCGAGGCGACGCGGGGCTCCAGGCGGCGGTGGTGGCACACGACGACGACGAGCGGGTGCGGCTCGGTGATGAGTGGAAGACGGAGAGGATAGGAGGACGGGGGGTCCGGTGGGTGGCGCCGGTGAACGGCGAGACGGCGGGGACGAGCCGGGGCATCGGCGTTGGGTGCCCCATTCCCAATCCAGATTCGGGGGGAGCAGAGGGGGAGTGGGATGGTGGGGGTGGGGAGTGAGGTGGGTCGTGGGTTAGGGTTTCCTCCCTGTTGGGGATATGGAGGGAGTGGGTCGATTTGGGCGATCGGCCGGGCCTTTACCAGATGGGTTGGCTGGCCAGCTGGGCCACAGATGGCCCAGTGGGGGGTGCCTCTTTTTATTTTTAGTTAGATTTGTCTTTTCCTTTTATTTATTTATTTATTTATTTCACTTTTCTGTTTTATTTCATTTTAATATATTTAGACATTTTCAAAAAGGGTGTTCGTTGCACTATAATCACCTAGGCATTTAACTGCACACTCCGAACATTTTAGTTTAATATTTTGAAAACTTTGTCGTTTGACATTAATTTGAATTTGAATTTGAAAAGGTTTTGAATCATTGCGAGGTTAGCAAAGAAGAGTGGTGACATGGCATCATTAATGAGAGGTTCTTGTAGCTTGATTATCCCAAGGCCACAACATTTCTCAACCACTATTCTTGTTTCCAAACAACGCCCATTAGGGATTGGACTTGTGTCTGGAGCATGATATATCACTGCCTAGCAGGAAGATTTTGTTCAAGAGGCGATTTGGACGAGGTTACCTTGACAACCAACCTAGAATTACGCAGAAGGTGCTTTTGCAATCGTTAGTGGAGAGATACCGACGATCGCAGCAAGAGGTGACATTGTGCCTGTAGTAGCCTTGTCACCTTCAGGTGGTTGTGGCTGTTCAATCATTTGTTCCATAGCTTCCTGAAAGTTTGAACTTGTAGATTAGTGTACCGGATAAGTTACTAATGAGACAACAACAAACAAAGTAGGTTAAACGTTTATACATAACTTATTTTGGTGAACTATTGTAATACATTAGCATGTATTGTAGTGCCAACTACATAATAAAATCACTTTCCGAACATATGTCCATGTAGCATGCCTACTGTATTGTCTATTTCCTCACATTCGTTGACATCTAGGGATAAAGAGACATGGTTTAAAGTAGGATGAACATAGTATGACATCATTCATATCATGGGCAAACAGATATAAAACAAACAGCCTATTTTATCATGGTGTGGGCACGTGAACATAACAACTAGATTACAGATCAAGACCAAAAGAATATCCTTCATCTCTTTTAAACCATGTAAGGTGAAATGATACGTTAAGACAACTCTGTATAAAAGTGAACAGAGTAACTAACATTGGCTGCAAACCAAGTAGTTAAATGAACACATCACAGTACCAGTCAGTTCAAGGCAGGAGGAGTAAGGACTTACAACAGCGGCTTGAACTGGTGTGCTCATGCCCTTCATCTTGCTGGTGTGGCAATCCTTGAAGATTTGCACTGCATTCGGTTCAGGTTCTTTTGGTCCGCACGGGCTTTCCTCTCAGATTTGGAACAAGTCAATATAGATACGATAATATGGCACAAAAAAGAAGGAAGTAGCAGCTATTTACAAAAGCCTCGCAGAAGGTGCAATATAGCTACGAGATCCTGTTGTCTGTTGGAATTTCACTTTAGAACGGTTGGTTTTGTTCTTCAAACAGTTAGCCTAGAAGAAGATACACTTGTAAGGCACATACATAAATACAAGTTCAATATGTGGTCTCGATCAAATACATATAGCCTACCCGATACTTTGGATCGCACAGTGTTTAACGAGGGCTGTCCAGTCTTCATCTGTAATATATTCCACTCGAGATGTTTGGGCGATTTCATTGTTAGCCTTGCCTTCAAAGTGATGCTAGTTCAAAATGGATCTCCATTCTTCCTCCTTTAGATTTTGTTAATCTGTCAAGCATTATTCCTTATGTCTGTTTCCGCTTGCGCCGTGGTGCTAGTTCAACAACGAATATGGAAAGTGTTAGTGTACATCAAACTGTGAGAGTACATATAAAGGAGCATGAAACTGCAACTTGACTCGGTCAGGTACCGTTTTGGTGTTGATGCTCATGAGGTTCATCTAATCTTGCCAAGTCCTGTTGTGTCGCCAGAAGCTCTTCTAAGTGGTGTTAGGTCTGAAGGCAGCTTGGGAACTGGCCAGTTCCGGAGCAAACAAACGAGTAACTGGTTGAGATGCTGGTATAGTTGAAGCGGATGCTGCAGCTGGTAGAGCAGGTGATACTGTGTTTGTAGATTTAGCCGGTGGACTTGGACCTTCTATTGCACTATAAGTACCAGCAGAATCTCGATGGCAGAACCTTTTTCGTTTCACCTGACGAGTAACAGCACTCCCTACTATATTATTTTCATTGCTCTTTTTTGACTTTGCCATGGCAAGCTGTACCCACAACACAAAAGAATAAAATCACTCTTCAGAACTCATTGATGCATGATACGCATAAGCAATACTTTGATGTAAGACAACCGTATGAGGATGGAATATGTAAGAAAAATAGGACGACATGACATATTCACAGCTACGATGTGCAAACTAAGGTAGGATTTTCAAGAAAATAGAAGTAATGCAAGCTAGACACCATATGAAAGATGCAACCAATATTACTCGCCAAGTTAAAAGTGTCTTGTCATAAGTGGCAATTCAAAAATTAGAAGCAAACAACGAGAAATCAATGCAAGATGCAACCACTATCAAACTGCCATGTTAAAAGCATCCAATCATGAGTGACTGATGCGGGATATACAACAACAATACTTTGATGTAAGAACATGGTATGATAGATAGATGCAGTGTATTCTAGACACGGAAAGTCATGTCATATGCACATGTATAACGTACAAACTCAGCAGGTGCAATTTAATCAAAATAGAAGAAATACAGGCTAGAAAACATATGCAACATGAAACCAATTATCACACTGTCAACTTAGAGCAAGCACCTGCGATGGTGGAGTATGGGAGATGAACTCATCATGTAGACTTGTGACTTCAACTTCATTAGCAGTAGCAGGGGAAAATCTAGAGAGTCTCTGTTTGCGTCGGTGCGGAGGACCACCAACATCCCCTAACTTACTCTTTTCCTTCCTATTTTCTGATATTGCCTTATGAAGTCAAAACCACAAGAAGATGAATAAAATTAGCTCTGCATAACTGGTTGATGCATGATACAGACAAACACTACTTTGATGTAAGGCAAGCGCAGGATAGGAGGATGGAATATATACAAAAAAGACAGCGTTTCATATTCACACGTACGATAGGAGGATGGAATATGTATGAAAAAACAGTAAGCGGAAGGCATTTCAACAAAATTAGAAGAAATGAAAGCTAGGCACCATATGAACATGCAACCAATATCACTCTATCGTAAAAAGTGTCTCGTCAGAAGTGCCATTTCAAGAAATTAGAAGCAAGACAAGCTAGAAGACAATGCAAGATGCAACCTACACCACAGTCCCAAGTTAAATGTGTCTTATGGGTAAGTGGTCGTTGCAGGTATAAGTTGTAAGCTACGCAGATGCAATTCAACATAATCAGAAGCAATACAAACTAGACATCATACGGAAAACGCAACCACATATAACAGTTCCAAGTAAGAGCAAGCACCTGTGATGGTGGAGTAGGGGAGATGTGCTCATCATGTACACGTATGTTCTAGAAACAGGAACACGTGTCATATTCACAGGCATTATGTGTAAAGTAAGCAGATGCAATTCAAGTTAGAAGCAATACAAGCTAGGCATCATACGCAACATGCAACCACATATAATAGTGTCAAGTTAGAGCAAGCACCTGTGATGGTGGAGTAGGGGAGATGTGCTCATCATCTACACAGCTACGTTGACTGTCCATCCTTGAGTTGTCTTGCGAATCTTGTTAGGAAGATGGCGGAGTAGAATCTGTAGAGACCCCATGTTTGAGTTGCTCCGAAGGACCACCATCATCCACTGCCGGACTAATTTCCTTCAGCTGTAATGATTTTGCATTGTGAAGTCAAACCGATAAGAAAAAGGAATAAAATTCGCTCTTCAAAACTCATTCATGCATGATACTGACAAACACTACTCGGATGAAAGGCAAAGTCATGATACGAGGATGGAATATGTACGAAAAAATGGACAGCTTGACATATTCACACCTATGATGTGGTAACTAAGCAGAAGGCACTTCAACAAATTAGAAACACTACAAGACACCATACGGAAGGTGCAATCAATATCACTCTGCCAAGTTAAAACTGTCTCGCCATAGGTGTATGCTCATCAAACTAGAAGCAATACATGCTAGAAATCATATTCAAGACGCAAACCAATATCACACTGCCAACTTAAAGGTGCCCCATCATAAGTGACTGATGCAGGATACACAAGAAGAGTAGTTTCATGTAAGAACATGGTGTGATAGACAGATATAGTATGTACCAAAAACAAGAAAGCGTGTCATATTCACATGTATCATGTGTAAGATAAGCAGATGCAGTTTACACTAATTAGGAGCAATACGAGCTAGACACCATATGCAACATGCAACCAGATATCACACTGCCAAGTTAGAGCAAGCACCTTGGATGGTGGAGTAGGGGAGTGGAGACTTAGACCTTGTAATGCACTATCAGTTCAAGGAGAATCGGTACAGATGCTCCGTTTACGTTGCTGCAGAGGACCACCATCATCGCCTTCCTTACTCTTTTCCTTCCTCTTTCTTGATTTTGCCTTGTCAAGTCAAACCCACAAGAAAAAGGAATAAAATTTGCTCTTCAAAACTCATTGATGCATGATACTGACGAATACTACTTTCATGTAAGGCAGCCGCATGATAGGAGGATGGAATATGTATGAAAAACAGGACGGCATGACATATTGACATGTATGATGTATAAAATGTAAACTAAGCACAAGGTGCTTAAACTTGTTAGAATCGATGCAAGCTAGAAACCATATGAAAGATGAAACCAATATCACTCTGCCAAATTAAAAGGGTGCCCTAACAAATGTATTTGACCAAATTAGAAGCAATACATGGCAACGGGATAGAAATAATATGCAATATGCAACGAATAAAGGTGACTCATCGTAAGTGATTGATGCAGGATATAGAAGAGAGGTAGTTTCATGTAAGAACAAGGTTAGCACATAGATGTAGTGTGTACCAAAAATAGGAAGGCATGTCATATTCACAGGTATAGTGTGTAAACTAAGCAAATGCAATTTACCCTAATTAGAAGCATTACAAGCTAGACACCAGATGCAACATGCAACCACATATCACATCGCTGGGTTAGAGCAAGCACCTGTGATGGTGGTGTAGGGAAGTGCGGTCTTCGTGCACAGAGCTACATTCAATGTCTTCATTTAGGCTTGCTGTTTCTTGAGAATCATGTGGAGAGGATGAAATTGCATTCTTTACAAGAGTATTATGCCTCATATTAACCCACGCTGCAGGACTGTCTCATCACAAGCTTATAGACACGGATACACAAGAACAAGAGTTTGATGTAAGAACATGGTGTGATTATGGATGTAGTATGTACCAAAAACAGAAGGCGTGTCATATTCACATGTATAATGTGTAAGATAAGGAGATGGAATTTAACAAATTAGGAGCATTGATGAGGGATACACAAGAAAAGTAGTTTGATGTAAGAACATGGTTAATAGAAAGACGTAGTATGTACCAAAACAGGAAGGCATGTCATATTCACATGTATAATGTGTTAACTAAGCAGATGCAATTTACCCTAATTAGAAGCATTACAAGGTAGACAACATATGCAACATGCAACCACATATCACACTGCCAAGTAAGAGCATGCACCTGCGATGGTGGTGTGGGGGAATTGCGGTGATCAACTAGAGAGCTACGTTGACTATCTTCATTTAGCCTTGCTGTTTCTTGAGAATCATGTGGGGAGGATGACACTGCACTCTTTAAATGAGTAGGGTGTCTCACAAGAACTCCACCCGGTGACTGCCTCATCATAAGTGATTGACGAGGATACAAAAGAGCATTAGTTTGATGTACGAACATGGTTAATAGGCATATGTAGTATGTATCAAAAACAGGAAGGCATGTCATTATCAACGGTATAATGCGTAAAGTAAGCAGATGCAATTTAACCAAATTGGAAGCAATACAAGCTAGACACCATATGCAACATGCAACCACATTTGACAGTGCGAAGTTAAAGCAAGCACTGGAATTGTTGTGTGTGGCAATTGAGATCATCAAATGCAGAGCTACGCCATCGTCTCCAATCACGACATCGCACCCATTAGAGCGCTGAAACGCTTAGTGCTTGTCTTCAATTACACCGAGCGATTTCTGTCTTTTTCTTTTCTGCATTCATCAACATTGCGCCGAGTCTGAAATACCCATGCATAAAAAACAATAGTGTGAGTATGGGTGAAGTGTGCACAATTAGTACAAAGTGTAAAGGTAGTAGATAGCAGGTCGGTGAGAAATAAATGAGGGAGACATATGATAGATCTACAACATGCATGGCACACTAAATTACTACAGGATTCTATGAAAATAACAATGATCATTTGGAAGCAAATAGGCTAGTCCATTTTTTCTGCACCGTCCGATGTACAAAGAACGGGCAGATCGCCTTCATCTACCTCCAGCTACCAAGTGTTGACGATCTTCCTCGAACGCCAAAGAACCACCGCCCAAGATTCTCCCCGCCGCGCTTTCCTCGACCTCACCGCACCGCCGTGCTTGGCACCGCCCACCCCACCCCGCCATCCATTCAAGCCCCGCCGACCTCCAGATCGGGCGCAAGCAGCTCGGCGCCCACACCCTTATGATAGACACCGATGCGCCGCTTCCCCGGGAACAGCGGACTAGGTGCTCCGCGCCTAAGCGGTGCTGCTTCTTTAATTGCGGTTCGACCGATCCTGAATTGAAATCCAGCGGCTATGACCTCTAGCATAGGTGAAATAGTAAAAGGGAGGAAATCTTGTGCATTTAGTATCACGAAGAAGATGCAGTAAGAAGCGCTCAACTAGTTTCTTTCGTGGGATGAATACGGTGTGAGCGGAGACGTAAGATTTGCACGAATAAGGGAAGAGGAGTACCTCTTTCTGCTGGCAGTGTTGTGTCCTCCTTCTGTTTTTCCGACGATCTTCTTATTGTTCGCCAGAAACCAGAAGTTGTGGAGGACGGTGCAGCCTTGGATGAACCCATGGCCAAGTTGTTGAGTGTGGTGCGGTGGCCGTCTGTCGGCGGCGGGGAAGCAGATCCGAGGCAGCGAACAACGGCGTAGCGGGAACAACTCCGGTGCGGTGGACGGTTGCGACAGTGGAGCCGCAGCAGTGAGGTGCAGGACGGCGTGGTCGGAGTGGTTCTGGTACGGTGCACGTCGGCGTCGGCTTCGTGGAGGCAGCTCTGCCTCGGCTTCAGATGCTAAGTCCTTGAGGGCGTTGCGGTTGTGGTTGCGTTGGACGACGACATCGGGGTACCGGCTCCGGCGTGATGGAGGAGGGCGGCGGTGGATTGGCCGCTATGGGGTGGAGGACGGACCGACGGAGGAGGCTGGGGTTTCGCGGCTAGTGGAGAGGGCGTTTTCGCGCCCACGAAGTATGACTGGGGAAACAGAGGGAGGCGGGGAAATAAGGGGGAACAATGTTCGGTATGAGACGCGCTTGTTTGAAATTTGGGGAAAGTTACAAACTTTGCCCCATCTAAAATTCGGACATATTATGGTTGGGGTAGGACAGTCATGTCGTGTCCCAAATGTGGGCGGGATAGATTTCAGCCGAGCGATGGGTGTTTAGGCGCCCACGGCGATGAATGCTTCTCGAGGCGGTTGAGATGGCGCCTTGGTGAAGTTACAAACCTACCCCGGTTTAGAACTTTGGACATTGGGCGATAGGCTACACAGGCCGAGTCAGACAGTAATTTCCTACCACCAAAACATTAGTCTCAAGGGTTTCGAGTGACCAGAGGCCTATTTGGCGCTCTGCTCAATATTTGGGAGCAGAAGCATTAACGTTTTAGGTTCTCTTGAATTGAACTTTCAGGATTTGTCAAACTTCACAAATCTTTACTCTTGAAAATCCTAAAGCTACGATTATTTTGGAATGGAGGGGGTACATTTGAATATACATTGTACACGAGTATATATTAAAAAATATGCAACTTACCTCAATTCATGCATGGTTCCAGATATAATCTCCTTGGTTGCAAAAAAAAAGTTAGATATGCGTATGAATATATATAGCATGTTCAAACTCACAACAAAGATTGATGCCCCCTTTTACATCTAATTTACAAATGCCATTATCTCGGGTTGTGAATTCGAATCTTTGAAACCCCCTTTATGTTGAATTCGACATGTATTCTATTTCGTAGCTAGCAATTTGGAATGTATCCATGCAAGAGACAAATGTATAAAGTGCTTCACACTAACAACATGGAGTACACTAATTAATGTTTATATATGAATTGCAAAAGCATCCATTGCCTGTATTTCAAACCGCTCTCACTCTATGGATCGATAATATGAAATAAACACATGCACATGCTAGAATTCAATAGAGTATGGGTGTCTGATAGACTGATTTTCATCCATACACAATTTGCAAAATTTATGATCTCATCCAAAAATAATAATGCCATTTATATTTTAATTTAATGTGTAGAACCGCCTTTTACACGTAGATGCACTATGCCTCACCCCGTTCTCACAGACGCGTTATATATCTCTATCTAACGCATAAGTGCACACACTTTATATGCATCGGCATTTCTCTTTCACACATGCTCACAATCTCCTCGTGGTGTCGGGGTGTCTCACGACATGCTCTCTCTGTCTCTCTCTCTCTCTCTCTCTCTCTCTCGACTACTATGTACCACTCTTTTCACTAATCTCAGTTGGAAAACACTATTTCTCTCACATGCATATATACACATGCACGGTCTCTACTAGCCCTCTATACGCACATATATGTGCCTACGTGTCTCCCACACACATTATCTTTAGGCCTCTCTCGCACACATTGCCCCCCGACACACCTCTCTCTTAGTAGTTGGCGATATGATTTCATCAGATCGTCATTGATGAGGATATCCCTGGTTGTTAGGCTGGATGGTAATACGAGGCAAAGTTTTACCCTAGTTCGGATCGGACCCTTGCGCTTGAAGAAAGAGCCTACTCCTCGTACTGTATATTAGTGATAGGGGTGTGTACAAAGTAAACGTGATTACCAGGCATTGTGCGTGTGTGTATACTATCGACGAACTAGCCCCCAAGCTTGTATAACATACTAAGGGCCAAGGGTTACAAATCATATATAGTCGGCTTATCACCAGTGGGGATAGAGTCCTCCGCGACTTTGGTAGCTTCGTGTTGTACGCCGAGTCCTCCACATGGGTCTTCATATAACATGTCTCGGTCCAACCTATATGTGGCGCAGGATGGAACCGAGCCATGAGTCTTGATGTTGACCCACCACAACTAGAAACGATGTGCCCACCACACCACACACGCAATGCTCCACTAAGAAAATAAGCATATACAATAGTACAACGGTATCTAGCTCATGATACGTGTCCATATTTTTTTGATGACACTGACGGACATTGCATTTGATGCGTGCTCCGTATTTTGTTGACGACACTTACGGTCATTGTATTTGAAGCGAAAGCACGATATGGTCACTGGACTTCAGAATAAGCTCATTATGGTCACCACATACATTTTTTTGTGCTAACCAACATGTGGTTGGATGGTTAGAGGACAGTGGTTTCTCGAGCCCACCAAGGTTAAAGTCCCGGTGCTCGCATTTATCTTGTGTTAATTTCAGTATTTTCCGGCGATGTATGTTTAGTGGGAGGAGACGTTCCACTCAACTACGAGGCACCTATGGTGACTTCGTAAAATCTCAAGATCATATATGCTGGCCCACTCTCTCGAAGGTGCTCATAGGGGTAGGGTTCGCGTGTGTGCGCTTACAGCGGTGAGTGCTTGCGCGATATATGAGCCCTTGCATCCATGCCGTGTTAAACATATACATGTCATGATTATACGGTCTTTGGCTCACCCGCATAACTCCGTATTATGTTGATGACACAATCAATTGACCAGTCAACGTTCCATGCGGCGCAACTAGTGTTGCACCATCGGTGCGAACTAGTGGGGCCCACCTGTCAGCCCGTATATGAAAGAAAGAAATGGTAGTTTGAGTTTGTACTGTGTTAATAAAATAGGAGTACATTTTAGGGTGATCATACGGTCACCGCTCACCATACAGCTTCGTAATTTGTTGATAACACGATCAATCGACCACCAAACGGTCCACATTCAGCAGCGCACATTACCATAGGGCCCACCCGTCGGTACAGATATGAAGGATGAAATGGTAATAAATTAGTGGTCGGTGGGTATTCAAGTCGTGAGACCTCTCGGTTGTGATCACCGGCGGTTGGGGCGTTCATTGGGCGGTGGGGTGGGGATCCCGGAGAAAAGCTCGGCGCGGGGGGGGGGCTAGAGGATGGCGGTGTGGCGGCGGACCGTGGTGGGGAGTGGTTTGGGGGGGAGGGCGGGCCGCCGCTGGTGGCGGGGCTGGCGGTTCGCCGGTGGTCATTGGCGGCTGGGGGTGGAGTTTGATGATAAACTGGAGGCCCTTGATTTCATATCCAACGGCTGGAAAATCTAATGACCAGAGATGAAAAGTCGGTCGACCGACGTAGCCTCACCCGCGACGTACACATGCACGCGACGCAAGACACGCACGCATGTAGGCGTGCAACACCGACACGCATACATAACGCGTACACGCACGCATGCTGGCGTGCAACACTGACACGTACACATGCACTCACGAACACACGCACGTACGCACCCATGCATGCAACACTGAAATGTACCCTTGCACGCACGCTACACTCGCACGCCTGCATGCACACAACACACGACATAAGACACACGCTCAACCTGTACGTGCATGCACCCTTTGTTAAGGACATGGATTGTTACGGGTATTAATCAATCTTATCTGTGATAAGCAGAACATTGATGTTTGCAGCGGTCTTTATGAATCACAACGTATTGAACGGGCTATCAACATAGTAGGCTTATCTACATGAAAAAGATGACGTCACACTCAATGAACAATCATCAGTTTATGAAATGCCCACTTCGACCGCCTCGCCCACCAAAGGTTCTCTCATTGCGCTGCTGCGTTGGGTCAGCGACATGCAGGCCATGCACCCAAAGAGCCCACACATCGGTGGAAGAACGGCGCGGTGTCCTAGGTCAGAGTCGAGGGCGCCACTCGCGGCACGCCCGGCTGAACACGCCTCCGTGCCGCATTCAAACGCCTCCATGAAACCCGCCCGTGTGGAAGCCGAGAAACCCACTCTAGACACACGTCCATTCATGACCGGGCTGGCGTTAAACGCAACGCTGGCCGAGCTCCTCCCATCCGCCGTCTATTTAATCTCCTATTTAAACGAGGCCAAACGCCGGCAAAGAATCGCACACCTCCGCGGCTCCCCTATCTCCTCCACCATTTTGTCCACTCTTACAATGGCTTACGAAGAGTAGTTATTCCGCATCCAAGCCGGCTAGGTAGCCCGCCGGATACGAGCTATGCAGCTCGCTGATCCACCTCCCTCCCCTCGCCCGACGGAGCCAGTTGCCGCCCAAAGCCGGCGTGCGGTTCAGCAACTCGCCGCTCCAGGCCAGCTCGACGAGGAGCGGCACACGGGCGTCGTTGCTGCCCTCCACGCCGCCGCCTCGTACCGTGTCTCCCATTTCTGTGGCCGAGACTCCCATGCCGGCGGCCTTGCCATGCAAGCAGCGACAGACGCCGGGTGCACGGAGAGCGACGAGTCGGTGGCCAGCGCCTCCGCGTCCGCCGCCATCATCGAGGAGAAGTAGAACATGGGAGTCCGCCGCTGCTTGGGTCCCATGAAGGCCACCGCGGAGGCGACGCCGGCGTACATAGCAGGTTTCTTGCCGGATCCTTTTGTTGCGAGGACCTTCGTCGACCCCGCATGGGCTCCACGGAAGAGTGGAATGTTAGGATGAACTCGAGCCGGTGCCGGCCATGGCGAAGTAGTGGCCGGTGATGAACTCGAACCGGTGCCAGCCACCATCATCTTACGGCACCAGCCAATGATATCCGTTGGGCAGTGGGGAAGCGAGCCATCCTTTGCGCTGAAGCATATACCTCCGGGGCTCCCGGCAGTCCGGTGATCGTGCTTCCGGACATGAGGAACACAAATCGATCGGCAGGCGACCATTTAGGCCAGGTATTATATACCTGTGCTGTCCAGAACTAGCACCGCGTAGTTCATTTGAATGTAATGAAATCCGTCATGTTTGTATGAAAATCCGGTATTTTATATGATTTCCGTCGTTGTTTATATGAAATATCAGTTTGTCTATGTGTTTGCGTGAATTTCGTCCGGTTGGTTGAGTTGCTGTCATAATGTGTGCGGCTACCGTTGGATGGCGTAATTTGCGGGTCGTCGGTCGATCTGCGGGCGGCTCGGCGGTGTTGTGGGACAAAAAACACAGCTCGTGCGAGCTCGTCTCAACGTCTTACTGGAGGATGCATGACAGCATGAGCACCCGAGCCATTCTCGCTCATCGGTGGCAAAGGCACCGGTGGACAAAAGGGTCGCCAATATTTTGGCTACCGGGCAAGATCCAAATAGCCCTCCCAACAGATTCAAATCCTCGTTCGCCGTGGAATTTTGCCATGTGTTGTTTTCATGGACTAGCAAGATGCCCGTGCATTGCAGGGAACATCAAGATGCATTTTTTTACAAACTCCCGCATGCATGCAAGGGATAATTAATGTCCTCCTTTGCTAGTACCACGAGGCAAACACCATTAATATTGCATCGATTAGTGTTAGTGGCCTTGTATATCTGCAAATTGTAATTTTGATAGTGGCCCCTTGTATATAAAAATGGAGGGAGAAAGACGAGAGATAAGGTGAGGAGGAGTGGGGCGTGGTGGTGACTGGTGGTCGGACTGGGCGGAGGCATGGGGATGGACGGCGCATTATGTCTAGGTTTGTATCTCTCTCACACACACCCACGTAGGTGGGGGACGTGCACGAAGAGAAGAGGGCCACGCACGGCCACGTACTCCCGTCTCTTTCCCAACCACACCCGCGCGGGTACACGGTGGAGCTCATTTCTGTATGAAAAAGGCAACCCACGTGGTAATTTGGCACGTGTACTAGTTGTCCACTTGGTGGAGGGAGGATCGTCTACCACGGGTGAACAAACAAATTGCGACTTGACGCGTTATGTTAAATTAAAAAAAGAGGCAAACCATGTGGGGCCTACCTTAGAGGCAAGGCTCTATACACCGGAGTACTTTTGATGTGTTCCGTCAACTCATGAACCAGGAGAAGCTTGCTTAGCACGCTGTCTCCCCGCCCCAGGCGCGGTGGCTCGCAGGATGAGGTGAAGCTTGCTTACGAGTAGTGGTAGTAGTAGTAGTAGTAGTAGTAGTAGTAGTAGTAGTAGTAGTACTACTACTACTACTACTACACGCCTTTACGCCCGCTCCCTCACCCACGCGCGCGGTGGCTCGCAGCACGAGGAGAAAATTTTACTACTCCCTCCGTTTACTCCTCGTCCCTACTATGTATACTTTTGTTAGTACTCCCTTCATTTACTTATACAAGGCCACTATAAAAGAATACATTTTTCATCCATACAAGGCCACAAATAGTAATCGAGACAAAAGTTATTACTCCCTCCTTTCCAGTTTATGGCTCAATTTCAAAATCGCTCCAACCAAGCTAGACGGTGAGTGGTCGAATTAATTTCGTAGTTTGCACAAGTAATTAGTACTCTCGTTTTTCTCAAGAAGTTATGTTTACCAAGGCATTAATTAGAACGAATGCATGAATGACCACTAAATTTCCATGAACTTGTACATGCATCGGTAAGTACAATAGTGCGCTTTAGAGCATGGTTAATAGTATAGCCAGATGCTGGCTATAAGCCATTGCCATGTCATCTATAGCCTATCTTATAGCCAACATGTACAATAATTGATTAGAAGAGTGTACTACTTATTTATTATATGGCCCACATTTCACTCTCACAAAGTGCCTAGGAGCACGTGCTAGAGCTGGCTCTTCACCAAGAGCCCGCTTACCTTCTCTCTCTTCTTCTCTTTCCTCCAACTAAGCAAAAATATACTAGTTTATATCTTATAGCCCGCTGAGTCAGCTCTATTGTACTCCCTCCGGTCCTTTTTACTCTACACATTGGATTTGCCGGAAGTTAAACTTTGCTAAGTTTGACCAAATTTATATTAGAAATTATTAGCATCTATAATATCTAATAAATATAATATGAAAATATATTCCAAGATGAATCTAATGATATTGGCATTGTAATGTGAATGTTTATAATTTTTTATATAAACTTGGTCAAAGTTGGATGAGATTGACTTCAGACAAACCTAATATGCAGAGTAAAAAGGACCGGAGGGAGTACTTTCTCTTACATGACATTTTTGCATATGTGGAGGAAAGAGAGGCAAGGTAAAAGTGGAGAAGTGGGCTCTCATGCAAGAGCTAGCCTCTACTACGTGGTGGAGCACTGGGAGAGGCACCTGTATGGAGGTGGTCATGAATCGGGAGACTCACGCCGGTCGTAGCGCCACAGTTAAAATGATAATGACAAGTCAAATCACAGAGCCTCACCTGTCCAGCAGTAACTCGCTGTCAAATCACATAGCCCTACGTTTGCAGCAGCCTACTCCCTCGTCTTCTCGCGTCTCTTTCGAACCGACTAGGCGGAACTGCCCCGCCGCCTACCGCGCAGGAAAAGCCCCGCCCTTGACTTTTAAATACAACTACATCCGCTTAAGAATCCAATGATATACTTCTTGTGACATAGTAACTCATATTTAGTTAGTCAAATGGATGACCTAGAACTACGTGCAGGCCCTATAAACCAAGACACCTAAAAATAAAAAAACTGAGACGAAGAGGGTAGTTCAGCAGGTATCTTTTTAGATCAATATAGTCGGGATTCACCAAGGAGCAAACCCAAGTGGTAGGCTGCTCCTGTCGTGTTGGCGTAGCAACTCAAGCATGGTCAGTCCGCACACGAAATGGCGACACACTTAACAGGACCCCTTTGGCCTATATGTGGCTCATCCACCTTCTTGTTCCACGTGCGATGCACCAAATTACAGTTCGGAGCAGCGGTTGGAATTGGAGGCACCCCGGTCGTAGCGCCGCAGTAGTAGAAAATGAGCGATGAGGGGTCAAATCACAAAGCCCCACCATTCCCGCATTAAGATGGAGTGCTGGACGGACGAAGCAACCATCTTTTCACTCTAGGGCGCAAGAGCATAAAGAAAAGAGAAAACAATGATGCGTGCGGCAACTACCTAGGGCACCCTAGGGTAGGGGTCTCCACTACATATCCTTTTTTTAAAGCGCTTCCACTACAAATCGGCTTCTCCCTCGTCCTCTTGAAGAAAACAGGTGATGAGTGCGGCGGTAGGGTTTGTCGGAGTACTACGGCGTGCGGGGCCACGTCGTAGTAAACGGGTTCGAGTCGATGCCTTAAATATGTGTGGGCCGCTTGGTTTTGGGAACGAGGCAACATTTTGGGTTCGGGGACCACTGGAGATATAGTACATACAAAAAATTGTGGACGTAGGTTCGACCGAAAGGCAATGATGCATGGGCCCTGCATTTGGATATACCGGGGCCGCGTGAAATTTGCTACTCTACTCAAAACTAGTAAGGTACACACGTATTGAACGCATGAGATTTCGAAACCAAATTATGAATAAATACACAATATAGCATGTAAAGCTTTGAGTCATATATGCATGTTGTAGATGTTCTTTTAGTTCTTATAGTTCATCTCATTCAAAATCAATTAGTTTTATAAAAATGTTAAAATTCATGGGGTTGTGCATTGTAAATCATAAAGTAAAAAACAAATAATGGCAATTCATTTAGAAAAAATAATCAATTATGATACAGAAGATTCTAGAACAAAGGAGAAGTGCTTGTGTTTTGAGGTTTGTGCATTATGTTAAGTTCAACCATGGAGTCTTCTAAATAGTACATGTGGCAGATCTGTTGGAATGTTGATGATATCCAACGGCCAGCAGTGCTCGGATTTGCCTATCTCTGCACTGTCGGGTTAGCTTCATCCAGCGACCATCTTTCAAAGTTATTGGCACACTATATAGTTCTTGTGCCATAGTTGCATGTTTTGGAAAAAAAACTACTAGTGGGTTGTACTATCTATTTAGGAATAGAAGATGTATACATGGAAGTTGTAGGGAAAGAGATGACATGGAGCATCTCAATTCCTATGAGTAGGGATTGGAAAAGGGATGTCATTTGGTTCACATCATAAGAACTTTCCTATTGAATCTAGAGATGACATGTATCTCAATTCCTATGAGGAGGGATTAGAAAAGAGATGTAGTTTGGTTCATATCATAGGAACTTTTCTATTGATTATACGCTAATGTTTATTTTCCTTTGAAATTAAGGGAGTATAGGAATCCATTCATATGAACCAAGTAGCTCTAAAGCTATAGAAATGATATCATGTTTATTTCCTTTGAAATGTGGAGTATATGAATCTATTCCTAAGAACCAATTGGCTCTAAAGGAAAAAATCCTAAAAAATCATATGATATAGAGTTCCTATGATATTCCTCGACACTAAAGGATGCTTGAAATTGTTGTGGGTGATACGATGGTATTTCTTTGTAGACTCCTCGCCCATCTTTATAGTTACCTCTCGAAGATGAATGAAATGATATATATATAGGGTATTCTACATGTGCAATTTGGTACACGAAAACTCGGTAAAAGTTTGTGAGGTTCGAATTTTCAATAAAGCTATATGCACTGCATTTCGAAACAGAGGGAGCATACGGAAGTTGCTAACACTCACGTGGAAGATTTGTGTGTAGGAGGAGTGGCTGTTCTGTTAAATGACATGGCAAAACTGACACTATCGGATGCCGATCTGACAGTTCTTACGACGTTCGTCAGGAAAAGGCTTGTGGCGAACGTTTGTCGGATAATGATTTACGGACAGATGCATTGCATTGATACGTGCCCCCCTCTCTCTCACGCACACGCACCCTCACGAGTCACGACTCTCTCGAGTCCTCTCGCAGACTCGCACGTCGCACCCACCGTCTATCTGCAGGTAGACGTCATGCACATATGTGCTCTTCACACCCTACCCTCAGAACTTCTAAAAAACAAAAGACGGCGCGCACATTTTATTTTAGCTCACATGTCACACACTTATACTATTACTCTTGCGGTGAATGTTCTTTGGGCATAGTATATTGTACTCTCACGAAGAGAAGCGGTGCACGCACGCACTAGTTCTCTCACACCCATTCGCGGGTACACGTAGGAGCGCATTTTTTTTGAAGCTGGTTCAACAAAATCACTCCACCATATATAAAAGTAGGAGCCTTAGCGCTTGCTTTACTAGGGTTCCTCTCGTTCACTCTCTCATGCTCTCCAGATTTAAGCAAGACATAGGTGGCCACACTCTCTCTCAGCTCACGGCTGGTCACAAATCCGGCCGGACAACCTCGACCGGGGCAGGGGTGTAGGTGCATCGTTCACGCTGTTGTCGGCGGCGAGGGAGGAGACCAACGGCTTCCCGCGCATCCCGATCAGCAGCCGTGTCGTTCTCTCTGAGAGAGCGCCGGCTCGGGAGGGCCTCCGACCCCTTCTTCCTCCCTGCGGTATTGTGGCCAAGATGTGGCCTCCCAACACCCTATTTGCCACATGCCGACGACCCTCAGGTATATATTCCTTCGAAACCTGCCTTGCTCTACTGCCCCAGCTCCCTTTGTGTGGATCCTTTTCTACTTCCGCCCGTTGTTCCAAAGCCACCTAGACTTCTACTATTATTAGAAGTAAAGCTAGTTCATACAGTTGACTCAAAGCTTTGGTTCAAACAGGGAAGAAAGTGGGAAAGCTGTAGCATGAATCTAGGACTTGGTTCTAAGAGGAAACGGGGGAAAGTAGTAATATCTATCACTGTTTAAATAACCGTATTTCGTATTTGCGCAAACAGGGATGTCTGTCTCCGTATCGTTTCTATCCGCGCAATCAAAAGCACACACCTCAATTTTAGTACAACTGCGCAAAATGAGATGGCTATCCCTCGTTGCCATCGTCTAACCTCCCGTCTTCAAGGTATCCCTACATTGGTAGTAACTAAGGTAGAATGACCAACGCAATCTAAAATAAGCTGATTCGTACATTTTACTTCCTGATTGTAGTGCAGGGACGAGCGAAAACAACTACATCCTAGTCCGGAATGCACTTTCTACCAGTTCATCCATGGACCGAGGACTAGCTGGCACGGCTGCACGCCGGTTTTTTGGACAGGTGCGCGGACAAGAGGCATTGTGGTCTGCTTATTTCTGCAAATAGCGGTGCTTAAATTTAGTGGAATCCACACGCATTTCAGCTGGTCAATTACCTTTGCATGGTTCAGATTCAGCATTCTAGCTGAGACCACAATTATAACTGGTTATTCGGAATGAGAGAACCTAACCACGGATGGTGGCAACAAGAAAAACCAGAGTGAACTCCAGAAATTTAAGCCTGTCGGGAGGCCCTTTGCTCAGAGAAGCCTTTTGCTTGTTTTTTCCTGATTTGTAAACCTTCTCACGACTTTGTATTTTGCTGTGAACTAGTATATGTTTGTTATGTTCTATGAATCCTTGAGATGTATAAAATTGCTTAAATTATGCTTTTGAAGTTTTTTATGAAGACGATTTTAATGTGAGTGTTCCACATGAGCGCTGGACTAGCGTGTGAACGTTTGGAATTTATTACATTGTGGCCTCAATTAGCTGCATGAACCACTGTAACAAGATACATAGTTGCTTATATGTCAGACAACAGATTGTTGATTGTTAGCTGGTCGATAGCCTAGTGTTGAAGCGAGCTGAGCCAATGTGCCGTGTTTTGCACAACTGCTTACAAGTGGGGTATCACCAACAGTGTTTACAAGTACTTATGTATACGTCGGCGCATGGTTCTCGAACAAGTGCTCTATTTCATCAAAACACACACTGCTCGTATGATAAACCGTGACAACTTATGTCTTACCATGCCATATTCATGAAAAAACTAGTGAGGACGCATCTGTTTCGGCAACAATTATGATGGTTCTCACATGATTCACGGGCACACAAAAGTAGCAGCAGTTCCCATAGACGGATTCAAACAAAGTACTAGCCCCAGAGGGGTCGATAACAGGCAAGGTTTGGATAATTAGACACAATCCAAACTACTATTAAACACTAGCTGGGGCAACTATTTCATGCCTCGATCTAAGTTGGGCTAGACACAAGACGGACCTTGCCATGAACATCATCGAGGACGTCCCGCAGCAGCTCAATCCTGTGAACCTTCATGAAGACAACCTTGTGGCCTTGCCACTGATAAACTTGTTTGTGGAGGCATGCCACGTCATCTTCCTGCGTAAGCTTGACAAGAACAGTATGCCTCACAAACGAAGGAGTAGCTTTGAACTTCTTGTGCTTCAGTACACCCTAGACAACACGCCTGACAACAGTGAGGCTGGAATACAACTCTTCATTGGTATGACCGCAAATGGCTTCCAAGATCCAACAGCCTAAGAACTCTGTTTTCCCAGTGCGTATATTCAGGTCGTCCGCCTCATAGCGAGTGACATGTACAACCACACAATCCTTGTGCGCATCAGGCTCTAATTGAAGCGAAACAAATTCTGATTACTTTTTAGTATAAGAAACACAAGTTATTTAAACCACTATGTATAGCATGGCATCGAAGCTAATAAAATTTTGCATTATTAATCACCACATACTTCCTTTTCTAAAAAGACACCACATACTTAGATGAAAAACCACAATCGAGATCGGCAAAGAAGGAAATCACCTTGGGCAGCTCTGCCGGGGGGGGGGGGCACATCCTCGAAGGTGGAAAACTGCTCCTGCAGTGCCACGGGGGCTGTAACCTCAAACGGGGCGTTGACCATCTCAGTAGTGGCCGTAAGCGTATCTGGGGTCGGCTCGGTGGTTGCCTCCATCTTCTTGGAGCTCTCTTTCTCGTGGGGATCAGCCTCCCGCGTCTGCTCCAATATCGGCAGATCTTTGCACGGTTCTCCTTGGTCCATCATGAAACCGGCGAATAATAGGAGACCCTTGAAAGGAAAACACAATCGCAATGACAATGAAACAAAAAAGAGAGTGAGGATCGGTTATCGCTTTGCAAAAGTTCTTTTTTCTCTCGAATGAAAATATACCAACATCACGGATCCGCTTACCTTCCCTTCGTTCGGAGAGAAGAACGATGGCGAGATCTGAGTGTTGCCTTTCTTGAAGACGGTGAGGGAGAAGGGATTCAGCGAAGAGTGAAATGATGGTTGCTTCGTCATCAAACTTAGACTGCGGGGAGGTGGGGTTTTGTGATACGACGGCTCGTTCATGCGGCCTTCGACCGGGTGACTCTCCGCTTTGCATAATGCCTTCTAATTTGGTGGATGGAATTTGGGCACGCACGCTGCATGGCCCGCATGTCGGTGAACAAAAGTATAATGGCATTCAGTAGAGGGAGACGTTTCAATGACCTAGGAGGAGCCAGAAGCGGTAGAGTGTCTCCTTTGTACTACTAGTAATTGTTTTTCTGGGTAGGCTGTAGAGTGTCTCCTTTGTACTAGTAGTAATTGTTTCTCTGGGCCCAAGACAAAACAGCCCATCCACACTAGTAAATAGTAAAATCAATTCAAAAACCCATATATTTCTTGAATGAGAGGCGCTACCCACACCCAAAGACACCCCCAAAAAAACACAGGTGCTCTTCTTCCTCCTCGCTCCCACCCACCTCACGTCAGCTCGCTCTACTCGTACCCCCAAATTCCTCACCTCACTCCTACAGAAAACCCCAGCTCCCCTTCTTCCTCACTCCTACAGAAAACTCCCAGCTCCCTTCTTCTTCACTCGCACTACAACTAGGATCGTCATTCGTTACTCTGCTCAAATCCGTGAGCGAGACGCGACGCCCTCGAGGAAAATGGAGTCGGCTGACCCTAGCGCCAAGAAGATGAGGCTCCTGCCAGCGGCGACGCCTGTTGTAGATCCCGCACCCGGCAGCACGGGGAGAAGCAGCGACCCCGCCCACACCGGATCCCAGGAACCCATAGAATCTCGGGTGGACCGCATCAGCGATCTCCCGGACGCCGTCCTTGGGGAGATCATCTCGCTTCTCCCCACCAAGGATTACTGCCGCACCCAAGTCCTCTAATTCGGTGGCGCCCTCTATGGCACGCCGTGCCCCTTAATCTCGACTGTCGTCAGCTATCTCTCTTCAATGATTTTGAAATCCCCAGAGCCATCATCTCCTCCCACCAGGGCTCCGTTCAAAGCCTCTACATCCCGTCATGCTACCTGAGCAAGCATACCATGCCCTGCACAGTGGACGCCTGGCTAAAATCCCCTGAATTCACAGAACTATAGCTGCTTGAGTTCTACTATTCCCCTGGAAATCACATACCACATACCGAACGCCATGAACTTGTGCCCTCAGCACCGATGTCCATCTCGCGATTTTCCTCCTCTCTCCACACCGCCACCTTTGCGCTGTGCTACCTACCAGATAATCTGGTACTAAACCTTTGACTCCCATTTCTCAAGAAACTTTCACTTGTGCGAGTTCAGTATATCGGAGGCCTCATTGCACAGCATCATCCACTCCAGTTGCTGCTATTTGGAGTGCTTGGTGCTGTTTTCATTATTAGAATCGGTTGTCTCCAAATAAAGTCGCCTAACCTTGTAAGAATTGGAATTTCTTTTGACGGAAGGCAGCTCATCATCCAAGATGCCCCTTCACTTCAAAGGTTGATCCTTGATTCTAGTTATCACCATTGCAAATAACCGTCCTCTCTGCGCCTAAACTGGAGACCTTGGGTGTAATACATGATATCTGTGCTCATTTCAATATGGTGTTTGGCTCCATAGTTCTTCAGGTACTTTATATAATCATCTACACTTGTAACCATAAGCTGCATTTTAAATTTCTACGCATAATTTATATATATCATCTTGGAGTACACATTTTGTACTAATATTATGTTCTATGCTCAATGAAGAGTTTCTCCATGGATGGCCTATCAATGGTGCGGGATTCTGTCAAGATCTTATATCCAAATGAATAATTTTGATCTGAACAAGATTATTGGCTTGCTACAATGCTTTCCATGTCTGGAGAAGTTGTATATAAAGGTGATAATTTCACGCACATTGGAAGCCCGCATATAGTGTACTAGAATTAACCGTTCAGCTGTTGCTCTTTCGACACACTTCTTTTAGACCTTAACTGTTTTCAATCTTCATGTATATTTAGGCAACAGGATGGGGTAAGAAAGTTATAACCAATCGGTGGATTCATAAGCATCGGGATTTTCTCACTTCTCATGAGATTCGATTGAAGACAAACGCTAGAACGATATGTAGCCAACCGTGCAAACACAAGATTTGTCACATTCTTCCTGCTGAATGCGAGGTTACTATTGTCCATCAGGCTTAAGTTTATCAGCAGCATGGTTTTGACGGATGGGTATGTCGAAGAGCAAAAAAGGAGTTTCAGGTGGGCAAAAGAGCTTACGAGCGTGCGGGCTTCTATTTACAACATATTGTGGTCATAATCCGATAAATTTTACGACCGGGATGTTCATTCTATGGACTGACCGATCCATTTGATCGTGACTGCCGAAAACAGTCTTTGGAGTTAGATGTTGTTGCCCTTTTCAATCTTGGTTTTTTGTAAACCCGATGAACAATTAACCCTCGTGCTTTTGTACAGTTTGTAAGCTGGAGTTAGATGTTCTCGCCCTTTTCAACTCGGCATTTGTGGATGTTATATTTTCTTTGAAACAAGGCAAATGGCTTGACATTCGTTTAATTTATAGTGAAATGTTGTAACAAATCCCAACCAATGGAAATAACATCACTCGCCTTGGCTGCTTGAGCTCTTTGTGCATTCTGAAGCCAAGTGATTAGCCCCCACCAGCACCCACAAACTTATTTTGAACTAGCACATCAAATGGGCTGTAAATTTTCATAGGAAAGGCTGCATGACCATGACAGATTTGGATTCTGACATTTGGGACCCGCGAGGAAATAGCCTATCCAAGGTGGTGTCGACTTACTAGCCAGTCAACAAACGATTCTGCCTACCAGCCGTTGGATTGACATCCAACATCTGTCGTGTATCTTCTATCTCTTGTCTTCTTCTTCCTCCAGCCGCCCAAACCAAACCACCCCGTCGGCTCGCTTTGCTCCCGCCTCCCATGGTGGCTGCGCCTCCGCCGCCCTACTACCGCACGTACCCTCCAATGTTGGCCAGTCCCTCCTCTATTCCCCACACGCCCTGTTATTCTCCGTGACGTCAGCCCCAACACGCACTCAGCGCCCGAACTAGTCAACCTCGTACTCCCCTCCGCTGCGCGATGGACGGCGATGTTCAACGGCTCTGTTCATTCCGCCCGAGGCCTCGCCGTCCTCCGCCTTGCGGCCTTGGTTCGCTCGCCGTGCACGGTGCGCCGCCCTCTTGCGTTGTCAACGTCGTCAACAACCGAGAGGAACAAGGAGATGACTGTACATGGAGAGGATGACAATAGGGACCCACGAGCGTCATGGCAGTACGCAAGCAAGTGCCTCTATAGTACAAGCCCAAAAATATGGTTCCTCCTAATGGTTGGACATCTAGGGCTCACGCCATTGTCAACGTAGTCAATAAATGAGAGAATTACACTACGAGCGACTGACACCAAGGACCCAACAAGTTGTGACCGTTTTGTTGAGGAACAAGTAGTTGTTATTTATACTAGTTTTAGCGACAGATCAGGGTAACAACGGGGCTGTGGCCCGTCTAGCCAGGGTTTTATTTTTGTTTACCACATCATGAGCCCAGTTGTGTTTTTTTCTTGCTGAAAATGGCTAGCCCAGTTCTATTTTTTAAAAGAAATACCCAAACAGGGCCTACTTGCTTTATCGGCCCTACTAGGCTGCAAATCTTTCAAGACGAGGAGAGTTTCATTCGGTTTGCCCAAAAATGGGTTGTACATTTTTAAAACACATCAAACCGGGAATTAGTTTCAATTGTTTTTTCATTACAAGATCTTAAATTCCATTGATTTTATGCGTGGACAATTATTTGGATTTTATATTTATATAAATTATTATATAAATTATTTTTCAAAATAGTTTGAATGTGAAACGATATTTCTGGATTAAAAACAGTTGACCGCATCGAAATATGCAAAATTTCGTATAATTTTTAACCGTGGCCACAATATGGGGTGTAATGCTAACAAAAAGAAGATGGGCTCCAAAAAAATTCTTAAGAATTAGCAAATGGGCTGTACATTATCAGAAATAATGGAAGATGGGTTGTATGTTGTTTTCCACAGATTTGAGGCTAACTTGTGCGCCTACTACAGGTTGACACGTATGCTTTCATAAAAAAAAGGGTTGACGCACACACAACGCCCTGTCAACTTAGTGAACACACGAGAGCAAAGGATTGTTGGATGTCCATCCAACGGTGTCGTCTTCTTCAATCTCTGGTCTTCATGCTCCGGCCGCTCAAACAAGCGCGGCGGGACTGCCTCGCTCCTCTCGTGGCGGCTATGTTGCCAGAGGCCTCACGGCCCCACCGTACTCCCATCGCTGGCCTAGCCATCCTCTACTCACCCACACATGTTGTTATTATCCGGCGATGGCGATTTAAGTAAACCCTCGTACTCCTCGCGTGGGAAACAAGCTGCCGAGTATTCCACGGCTCGTGTCTTTCCCTTCCTAGGCCTCGCCGTCGCCCACCGCCACGGTGCTCTCGGCGCGGCCTGGTCAACGTGGTCAATGAGCGACATCCATCGGAAGTGGATATGACGTGGAGAGGCCGACAGCTGGGTCCATGGCCGCACACAAGGAAATGCCTCCTTATTAGGCGCAAAATAATGATTCCTCCACGACAGCTAGGACCCACAGGAAGGGCCTCTGTATTTTTGAAAAAAATGTTCCCCACGACAGGTCGGACCCACCAGCTATATCTTCGCACGCAAGGAAGTGCCTCCTTATTATGCCCAAAAAATGAATACCCCCTGCTAGCTGGGACCCACCATATTGTTGCCTGACTTGTGGGCCTACTAAGTTGATGGGGCCGGAGGGCTTTGTCAACTTAGTCAATACTCCAGTGACCGTATGGTGTCCATCCAACGACCATAGTGCTTCTTCAACCTCTGGTCTTCTTGCTCCAGCCGCCCAAAGCAGCGTCGGTCGTGCCGCCTGCTCCTTCCTCCCGTGGCCGGCTGTGTTACCGTGGAGGCCTCACCACCCCCATTCTACTCCCACCACTGGCCAGGCCATCCCTCAACTCACCCACACCCCCTGTTATTCTACGGCGACGGCAGCCTCACACCGCAGCCAAACCAGTGAACGCTCGTACTCCTCTCTGCGTGGGCATCCACTGCCGCGTCTTCCCTGGCTCCGCGTCGTCCCCTTCCTAGGCCTCGCCGTCGTCCACCGCCGTGGTGCTCTCGGCACAGCATGGTCAATGTGGTCAACGACCGACTTCCATCGGAAGAGTACTGTAGGTGGAGAGGCAGACAGCTGGGTCCACGGCAGCCGCAAGGAAGTGCCTCCTTATCACGCGGAAAATAATTATTCCTCCACCTGACAGCGGAGACCCACTGGACGGCCACCAGTATTTTGCAAAAAAAAAATCATTTCCCCTGACAGCTGGGACCCACCGGATGGGCCACCGTTTTTCGCGAAAAAACGTTCCCCCCGCTGTCAGCTTGGACCCACCGAAAGTGCCTCCTTATTACGCACAAAAAAATGAATACTCCCCCGGCTAGCTGGGACCCACCTTGGTGGGAGGATGACTTGTGGGCCTACTAAGTTGACGGGGACGAAGGGCTTTGTCAACTTAGTCAATATGAACGATTCTAACTCCAGTGACCGTACGATGTCCATCCAACGGCCGTAGTGCTACTTCAACCTCTGGTCTTCTTGCACCAGCCGCCCAAAGCAGCGTCGGTCGTGCCGCATGCTCCTGCCTCCCGTGGCCGTCTCTGCTGCCGCAGAGGCCTCATCGCCCCCTACTATTCTCGCCGCTGGCCAGGCCCTGCGGCGACGGCAGCCTCACACCACAGCCGAACCAGTGAACCCTCGTACTCCTCTCTGCGCGGGCTTCCACTGTCGCGTCTTCCCCGGCTCCGTGTCGTCCCCTTCCTAGGCCTCGCCGTCGTCCACCGCCATGGTGCTCTCCACGCGGCGTGGTCAACGTGGTCAAGGAACGACTTCCATCGGAAGAGTACTGTACATGGAGAGGCGGACAGCTGGGTCCACGGCCGCAGCCCAATTTTTTTGTGATTTGCCAAGTAAGTCGCTTTGTCAGGCCTGTTGGGCTGCAAATCTTTCAAGACGAGGAGAGCTTTCATTCGGCTGGCCAAGAAAATGGCCCATCAGTAATGAGAAATTGGCTGTACATTTTTAAAACACATCAAACCGGCAATTAGTTTCAAATATATATTTTTTTCATTTCAAGATTTTAAATTACATTAATTTTTATGCGTGGAGATTTTTTGGATTATATTGATATACATTTATTTTTAAAATCAGTTTGAATGTGAGTTGAAATTTCGGATTAAAAACAGTTCGGACCGTACCGAAATATGCAAAATTTCGTATAATTTTTTAACCGTGGCCACAATATGGGCTGTAATGCTAACAAAAATAATATGGGCTCCAAAAAAAACCTTAAGAATTAGCAAATGGGTTGTAAATTATTAGAAACAATGGCAGATGGGCTGTATGTTGTTTTCCACATATTTGAGGTTTTCCTAAAAAAAAGGTTGACGCACAAGCAGTGACTGTTGGATGTCCATCCAATGGCCGCCGTGCTTCTTCAATCTCTGCTCTTCCTGCTCCAGCCGCTCAAACAAGCGCCGGCGGGACTGCCTGCTCCCTCCTCCCGTGGCGGCTGTGCTGCCAGTGAGCCTCACCGCCCACCATACTCCCATCGCTGGCCTAGCCATCCCTCTACTCACCCACATCTGCTGTTATTCTCCGGCGACGGCAGATGAACCAGTAAACCCTCGTACAGTCGTACTCCCCTCCGTGTGGGAAACAACTGCCGAGTCTTCCCTGCCTCCGTGTCGTCCCCTTCCTAGTCCTCACCATCATCCACCGCCGTGGTGCTCTCGGCGCGGCGTGGTCAATGTGGTCAACGACCGACTTCCATCGAAAGAGTACTGTGCGTGCTGACAGCTGGGTCCACGGCCGCAGCAAGGAAGTGCCTCCTTATTACGCGCAAAATAATTATTCCTCCACCTGATAGCGGGGACCCATCGGACGGGCCACCGTATTTTGTGAAAAAAACATTTCCCCCTGACTGCTGGGACCCACCAGCTACACCTTCGCACGCAAGGAAGTGCGTCCGGGCAAAAAAAAACAAAACAATTCGCCCCTCTGACTGCTGGGACCCACCAGCTACATCTTCGCACGCAAGGAAGTGCGTCCGGGCAAAAAAAAATGATTCGCCCCCCTGACTGCTGGGACCCACCAGGTACATCTTCGAATGCAAGGAAGTGCCTGACACTCGGGACCCACCTGGTCGAAGCGTACGTAGCGTTGTCATTCTGGTCGCAAACGTGTACGTACATACTGGTCGTTGTAGAGGCGCGCACGTGTCGTAGTAGAGGCGCGCACGTAGCATGTACACGTACGTACAGCAGCCAGGGTGCAAGAAAGAAAATACGGCCACGTATGTGTACATACAAGCGGGGTCTCGAATGCCTAATCGCGCATACGTACGGCCAGGGCTCGTGTACATGGCTGGGTCGGAACGGAGAAACAGCGTCGTCGTCGTGTTCATGGGGAGGCAATGGAGTGCGTCGTGTTCATGGGGAGGCAACAGAATGCGTCGTGTTTGGGAGGCAACGGAACGCGTGGGAGCCAGCCGGCTGGGTCGGAACAGAATGCGTGGCCGTGTTCATCGGGAGGGCTTGGACGGAACATGCGATGGAAACAAGGCCTGGCATACCGCACAATGGAGGAAACGGACCTCCTACGTTGGAGCAGGGGCTGTTGATCGGGAGGGTGTGGCGATCCGAAAAGCAGAGAAGCAGACCTCCTACTATCGAAGCAGGGGTCCTGTTGACCGGGAGAGTGTGGTGTACCGCAAAAGGATTTAAACGGACCTCCTACGGTCGAAACGGGGTGGAGGGTGTGGCGTGCCGCAAAAGCGGACCAAACGGACTTGTGTTGGGCGCTACGGTCAAGCAGGGGTCTGTTCGCCGGGAGGGTGTGGTGTCTGCAAAACAGACTCCACCGATCTGTTCATCTCCACCGTCGACCTCCTCCAGCCTCCACGGGCTACCGTCGACCTCCTCCAGCCTCCACGGGCTCCTGTTCATCCAGCCTCCACCGCGCGCTACTCCACCGGCTACTGTTCAACCACCCCTCCACCGTCTACTGTTCATCCAGCCCTCCACACCACAGGGTCCTGTTCAACCACCCCTCCACGGGCACCCCTCCACCGTCTACTGTTCATCCAGCCCTCCACCACACCACGGGGTCCTGTTCATCCAGAGGCAACGCCACCGCTCACTGTTCATCAACCCCCCCATAGCGCTCCTTTGTTCATCCAGAGGCAGCATCGATCGGCTTCAGTTAGCAGCATAGCGAAGGAATCTGTGACACTCCAATATTTTTATTTAATTTTCAACAAAAACCTTGCTTGATTTGAAGAAGGTCATTTAAATCCTTCCTCAAACCTCTCTCTCTCTCAAAACTTTTCCCCATGGCAAGGATTTCATTTCTCTTGTATCTTCTTCAACCCTGGTGTTTGGTTATTAAAAACCTTTATTCTGAGTTTCCCATCTCAAAAATATTTTTGGAATTTATTTTAAAAAGAAACCCTAAGGGTTTTGGAGCTACTCTTTTGTTTTGAACCATCCTTGGTTTTACCATGCCTCATGTGGTAAATTCTCCCAAAACCCCTCCCTCCACTTTGGGGCAACCCAAACATTCTGTCTCAACAAGTTCAATCCATTTTTGGATTTTAATTCATTATTTTACTCCCCAAAACAATTATGTCATTTATTCTAAGTCTAGATGATTTACAAAGGAAGTGCATGTTTTCCTTTGAGTTTTGATCTCAAACCAACTCCTCTGGATAGTCCTTAGCACCCCCAACCTAGATCCATCAGGATCCACTCTTCCTCTTTTCAAAATTTTCAAGTTTCAACCTCTGCAAGTTTGGACCAGATTCCTCATTTTTGGTGAAATTCATATTTTACCTTCTCCAAAAATTTCACAAAAATTCAGGCAGTCCCCAGGTGCTTTGAGAGACCACCACACCAAAGATCAGCCCCAGATAATTTTTTCTCATCCTTGAATCATTTCATCAAACACTTGGCCGACACTGTTCCTGTACACTTTCAGTAAAATTCAGAGTTTCAGAGTTATTTTCAGTGTCATTTTTCGTCAGTGGCTTGTCATCGATCACCCGTGCACTCTAGCGCGTTGCGCACGGCCCCTTCTCCTTGACTAGAGCACCGCGCGCCCTCTTGGACGGACACAGGTGTCGGTGGTGGCGAGCATCGCCGACGCCGGCAGCTTCTGCGGTGGCAGAGCCACCCGTGGCGGCCAACGGAGCCAGCGCCGGCTCGCTACGCCGTTTTGCGCCGCCCAACGCTCCCTAGCCCTCTGCATGGCCTCATGCATGCCAGCACACACCGCAGCACCGTCGCCGTGGCCCGGCAAGCACAGGGCGCGCCCTTTGCCGCTGACGGGCCCGCGCCGCCCCGTTCTGTTGAAACCACCCTTGCGCGCCAAATCCAACCTGGGTTAGCCTCTAAACGGAGCCCGTGGACCTCCACGTTGATGCCCAACCCCCTAAACATCTCGACCAAGCACTGCGCCGCCGTAACCATCGCCGGAGATCCCCGTTCTTGGCCACCGCCTCGGATCGCCTATAAAATGGAGTCCCAAGCTCGTCCTCGAGCACGCACCACCTTGCACCCCACGTAACCCCGCCAAGCCACTAGGAGGACCTCGAGGAGGTCTCCTCCCCCAACTCCGGCCGCCCCGATCCGCCTCGGCCACCAGCTCGATCCACTCCGGTGAGGCCATCCTCGCCGCCCAAATCTCGTCAGTAGTCTCCTCGGGAACCCAGTGATCTAACCCCGGCTTCAATTTGACCTCCGCAGCCCTCCCCGACGAGATCCAACTCCACCCGAGCCACCGTCCGCCGGAGCAAGGACCACCGTCGACGTGGTGCTCCCCGACGACCACCAC
Organism: Aegilops longissima; assembly: GCA_021605205.1. Classification (NCBI taxonomy): domain Eukaryota; kingdom Viridiplantae; phylum Streptophyta; class Magnoliopsida; order Poales; family Poaceae; genus Aegilops; species Aegilops longissima. The sequence continues at coordinate 437,888,547 of CM038679.1, read as the reverse complement.
CACCACCCGCCGACGCGGAAGGACACACTGAGCACGTAGGTACTCTCCGATCCTCCCAACTCGCCGTGGATCACCGCCGGCGACCACCGCAGCTCTCGGGCGCCGACGAGCTCTGTTCATCCCCGTTTGAAATTTCAAACCTGACGGGTGGGACCCCTCGTCAGTATTTTCTTTTTATTCGAATCATTTTCTGAAAACGCCTTCGGGCAGAGTACGTTTTCCTTTGCAGTTGATGACTTTTAGCGAAGCGTTTTGTTTTTATAAGTTGGCCCTCGAAACTTTACATTTCATTTGAGATGAGTCCCTAGATCAAAACCTTTATAACTTTTAAACGAAACTGATTTTTGATTGATTCTTTTTCTGTCATCTTTATTTTTCTGTCTAGTTTTTTGTCATGTTTATTTGAAAAATATTTGGAACATTTTTTGTGCACTCACGGTGTTTACGTTAAGTACGTATTTTCTTATACCGTAGATACCGGAGGAGGTGACGGAACCGCGAACTTCGCCAAGCTAGACTCCGACTACTCTGAACCAGGCAAGCATGTTTGAAATTTTGATATGATGAGTGTTTGTTGCATGTTTGCATTAAGTAGTTACATGGCATGTTTATGAGCATTTCGATAAGTGTTATAATGCATGCAAAGTTGAGGCAAGTGAGTTCGAAAATCCATATGTTGTTGGATATGAGTTGCATGGCCATGTGTTGGCATGAGAATGGGTAAGATGGCAGTGTTGTAGCATGCCAGTCTTATGCCAGACTATTTGACTCCAGTGTCAACGTGAATCAAGTCATGCTTTCATCCGTTTTTCTTCCCTGTACTACCACATGTTTTCCGCAAGGGATATGGCTTAGTAAGTTGAAAACCGCTTTCCTGGTACACACCAAATAGAGAGGCCGTGATGAGGGTTCCATGGCCCTGGATTAAAGCCAGTCATCCGGTCAGGGGGCATGGGTGTTTCCGGTTGGGACCGAGAGGGGGGCACCCCTTAGAGCGCGTGTATATAAATTTGATCCCATGCTATTCGAGGTTGTGATCTCCCCGTCTCAAAGTTTTTCTTGTATGTTGTTTAGGGTGATTCCTGGCATCGTGAGGTGGGATGGGTGTGCACTGGTTAGATGTGTTTCTACCGAAATACCGTAAACGGAACTAGTCCTCGTGACTACGAAAATCCGTTGGTTGTGGATAATTAGTACAAACTCTGCAGAGTCAAGATCCTTTGAATCATCTTATCCATGTCTAAGTACTGTGTTCAACTTATCTTGTCAGGTGTCAGTCTCAGTGACAAAAACTCTGGTGAAACACTTGAGTGTTAAGTGCTTATTCCTGTGGATGGACTAACCCGTTTATTATTATGTGTTGAATATTTTCTATGAGTATTATGTCCTTGTGAATTTACCAGATATGAATAATGAAATTTAAGCCCTTCTGCGATGTCGCTCAGACGTCCGACTGTGGCACGCTTGTTATTTACTTTTGATATAAGCCCTTTCTGCGATGTCGCTCAGACGTCCGACTATGGCACGCTTGTTATTTACTTTCGATATAAGCCCTTTCTGCGATGTCGCTCCGACGTCCGACTGTGGCACGTATGTCATTTACTTTTCAATATAAGCCCTTTATGTGGTGTCGCTTAGACGCCCGACTATGGCATGATTATTATTTTTGTTTAACCTTCGAGGCGTCGCTCCAGACACCCGATTGGTTTTCTGTTATTTTGTTGGGACTTTGGGAGGACTACCGCCCGACTTCCATTTTACATATCATGTTCTGCAATATTTATTATTTGAATGTGCATGGTTATTTTGCTCATGACGCATTCATGCATGCATTTGTTATATCTTATGTCCGAAGTGTCTTGCGAGTACTTCCAAAGTACTCACCTGGCTTGTTGATTTGGCCAGATGTTGATGAAGGCGATCTCATGGATGAAGAGTTCGATAGCGAGTCCGACGCCTAGAGGAGTCCCAGTCAGTCTCGTGCGATCCTGGTTTTGGTCACCGTATTATATTCGCTTCCGCTACCCAAATAAAATCATCGAGCCTCACCTCGACGCTCGATGAGCTGCCAGTTTAGGAGTCATGTTATCCACCACCACTTTTATCTCGAGTCAGTAGTATGCCACCACCCCCCTGTATCTTAACCGCCCTTATGTACCATATTGGCGTGTTTGTAATAATTGTTGAGCAGCCTCAGCTCAACCTTGTAATATATTTAATGCTACTGGCCTTCTGTATCAAGTATTTGTCTACCAGTAAGGATAATTGTTCTTATACTGGGACCTAAAGATCGGTTTCTCAATAAGTATTTTGTTGAAAATCCGGTCATGACAGAATCGCTCGATCGGGTTCCGTTAACAGCCATTGATCGATCGCTCGGGTTCAGTAACGCGTAGCCTGCGGTGCAATCGCTCGGGTTCAGTTAGAGCCCAATGCCTCGCTCGGGTTCAGTTAGAACCAATGCCTCGCACACACGCGCGTACGTGTACGAGAGAAACGCGCATCGCTCGGCCCCCGACCTCCCACCGTAACCGGGAACTCCCCGAAATTTTACTCCCCCTCGCTTCTACCATGGTTTTTTCCATCATGGATGGCCCAAAGAATGTCATGCAGCTGCGTCTCCGGCCCGCCCAGGACGAAAAGCCCATTTCTGTCATGATTTTTTGTCATAGAAGTAGGAGCCCACCACATCTATGATGATATTGGGTTTTGTCACAATTATCGTCATAGAAGTGTCATATGTATGACAAAATTTTTTTTAGTTCGGCCCAAAATGTCACGGATGTGTCTTTTTTTGTAGTGATCGTGCCTCCCGACTAGGGATGATTCCTCTGAAGGTCGTGCTGCTTTGCTCAATGCGGCTCTTGTCTATTTCCATTTTTCGAAGAGTCTCCTCATAGATGAGGTTTAATCCGCTGCCACCGTCCATGAGCACTTTAGTAAGCCGGAAGCCGTCCACAATTGGACTAAGGACCAAAGCGGCAGGTGCTCAGGCTGTTCAGAATTTAGGTTCATCATTGGCATTGAAGGTTATAGCCGTATCGCTCCATGGATTTATTGCTGCCACGTGGCAAACTTCAGCAAGGCTGCGGAGTGCTTGCTTGCCCCTATTATTTGAGGAGAAGGTCTCGAAGACTGTCAATACTGTATTGTTATTTTCCACGGGATGGTGCTCTGTGGTATTGTTGATGAGGAGATCCTCGCCACTCTTGGCCACCTGCCGGAGTATCCAACATGCTCTAAGGCTGTGTGTTGGCATGGTATCCGCTGTACTGTGAATTTTGCATGGCCCATTGAGCCATCCCTCCAATACGGTTCCACGCCCTATAGTGGGGTTTTGTTTCTTTGTAATTGTATCGGGTGACTTACGAGAGTACACCCTTTTTGTTTGGACCGCGGGGGTGTTTGGTGAGGCGGAGGGTCCTGAATTTTGTTTTGGTTTTCCAGGCGCTTTCCATCACACAGTACTTCCGTACTATGGCCGCCAAGTCAGCAAAGTGTGCTATGTCACGGCGACTTATGGCGTTGATGATTACCTTGTCTGTGCAATTTTTGCAAAAGAATGAAATCGCGTCTTCCTCGCGACAGTCCTTGACCTTGCTCATTACAAGGAGGAATCTGGCCCAATAGTGATGTACTGTCTCTTGGGGCTCTTGTCTAATGTGGGAAAGATCACTTGAGTCTGGGTGGGTGGGTAGATTTAGGTCCAAACCCTGACCCGATCTGAGACCCAGGGGCAGAGGAGTTTCTGAGCTTGGCAGTTTAGACTCCGGGATGTTGCCCAATAGTTCTGGCCCGCTTTTCGATTCTAGGTTCGAAGCTTGGGCCATATCCTCCCGTGGACGGGTATCCGGCTCGGAGAGCTCAGAAATCCGGACATAGTTTTTCCTCAAAATAGAGGAAGAATTGCTACATTGCTCCTCCACCACCGCTATCTGATGGGTGACCGGCGGAGAGTTAATCTCCCTTTGGTCGGGTTTAAGCCCGATCCGATCATAGTCCGTAGCGACTCCCAGGGTGGCGATGCGATCCAAGAGCTCATTCAAGGAAGAGAGCTCTATTGGATCCATCTGCTCGGCGAATCCCGAGCCGACGTGGAGGCTGTTTTTGATGACCCGAGAAGTCATCGTCGGCGCGACGGCCGAACGGGGGGTCATGATGAAGCCGCCTAGTCGGAGAGTTTGGCCTATAGCCAGGGCTCCCCCCGAGGTAATGTTGTCCTTGACAACAAGACGAGCCATCAAGCCTTATCATGGCGGCAAAGTGGAACTCTCAATGAAAGCACCAATGTCAGTGTCAAAACCGGCGGATCTTGGGTAGGGGGTCCCGAACTGTGCGTCTAAGGCGGATGGTAATAGGAGGCGGGGGACATAATGTTTACCCAGGTTCGGGCCCTCTCGATGGAGGTAATACCCTACTCCCTGCTTGATTGGTCTTGATGATATGAGTATTACAAGAGTTGATCTACCACGAGATCGTAGCGGCTAAACCCTAGAAGCTAGCCTATGATTATGATTGTTGTTGTCCTACGGACTAAACCCTCCGGTTTATATAGACACCAGAGGGGGCTAGGGTTAGACAGAGTCGGTTACAAGGGAGGAGATCTACATATCCGAATTGCCAAGCTTGCCTTCCACGCAAAGGAGAGTCCCACCCGGACACGGGACGAAGTCTTCAATCTTGTATCTTCATAGTCCAACAGTCCGGCCAAAGTATATAGTCCGGCTGTCCGAGGACCCCCTAATCCAGGACTCCCTGGGGGCAGTCTCACTAGGCTGGCTCCCGAGGAGCAGAGTCAAGATCCTTTGAATCATCTTATCCATGTCTAAGTACTGTGCTCAACTTATCTTGTCAGGTGTCAGTCTCAGTGACAAATACTCCGGTGAAACACTTGAGTGTTAAGTGCTTATTCCTGTGGATGGACTAACCCGTTTATTATTATGTGTTGAATATTTTCTATGAGTATTATGTCCTTGTGAATTTACCAGATATGAATAATGAAATTTAAGCCCTTCTGCGATGTCGCTCAGACGTCCGACTGTGGCACGCTTGTTATTTACTTTCGATATAAGCCCTTTCTGCGATGTCGCTCAGACGTCCGACTGTGGCACACTTGTTATTTACTTTCGATATAAGCCCTTTCTGCGATGTCGCTCAGATGTTCGACTGTGGCACGCTTGTTATTTAATTTCGATATAAGCCCTTTCTGTGATGTCACGTCCGACTGTGGCACGCTTGTTATTTACTTTCGATATAAGCTCTTTCTGCGATGTCGCTCAGACGTCCGACTGTGGCACGCAGGTCATTTACTTTCAATGTAAGCCCTTTCTGCGATGTCGCTCCGACGTCCGACTGTGGCACGTATGTCATTTACTTTTCAATATAAGCCCTTTATGTGGTGTCGCTTAGACGCCCGACTATGGCATGATTATTTTGTTTGTTTGCCGAGGCGTCGCTCCAGACACCCGATTGGTTTTCTGTTATTTTGTTGGGACTTCGGGAGGACTACCGCCCGACTTCCTTTTTACATATCATGTTTTGCAATATTTATTATTTGAATGTGCATGGTTATTTTTCTCATGACGCATTCATGCATGCATTTGTTATATCTTATGTCCGAACTGTCTTGCGAGTACTTCCAAAGTACTCACCTGGCTTGTTGATTTGGCTAGATGTTGATGAAGGCGATCTCATGGATGAAGAGTTCAATAGTGAGTCCGACGCCTAGAGGAGTCCCAGTCAGTCTCGTGCGATCCTGGTTTTGGTCAACGTATTATATTCGCTTCCGCTATCCAAATAAAATCATCGAGCCTCACCTCGACGCTCGATGAGCTGCTAGTATAGGAGTCATGTTATCCACCACCACTTTTATCTCGAGTCAGTAGTATGCCACCACCCCCCTGTATCTTAACCGCCCTTATGTACCATATTGGCATGTTTGTAATAATTGTTGAGCAGCCTCAGCTCAACCCTATAATATATTTAATGCTACTGGCCTTCTGTATCAAGTATTTGTCTACCAGTAAGGATAATTCTTCTTATACTGGGACCTAAAGATCGGTTTCTCAATAAGTATTTTGTTGAAAATCCGGTCGTGACAAACTTGGTACCAGAGCCAGGCTGACTGTAGGAAGCCACTAGGTGCGATCGCTAATCGGTTATTAGCATAATAGAGTTAACTTTTTTTTGCAAATGTAGTCATTTTACGACGATCGGCATAAATTTATGATCGACCATTCAGAATTTTTGCCTACTTTTGTAGATTGCTGGCAACGACTGTGAGTCACAGTGTTCGCCAGCGATGCTGAGGGTTCGTCAAGCTCCTCTCCTTCATCGTCCAGTCGCGATGGGGCCATCAATGCGCCCATCTTCACACTCTACCTGCACAAGATAAGCGACAGTCGACCATGCACCAGGCAGCGGTGCAATTCAAGGAGGCGTGTTGAGTTCGCCGCTTCGGTTCTTGGGGAGAGCCATGCCTACGGAGAGGCATGCTATGCGAATGGCTGCCGTGAGGCGATAGCTCGTCTCCGGGATGTTCTTCCTTCAATGAAGACTCGTCGCTACCGCTACCTTCCATGCCATGTGCCATACACTGTCACTACTCATTCGCTTGCCCCGAGAGGAGAGCGAGGCGAGGCTATTGAGATGCTTGTCGAGTACCTCCGAGCTCGAGGAAGCCTTCGACAACCTGGTGGGCGACCTTGTGGCTGCCCGCTTGGACTCAGTCCATGGCTGTGCCGCCAACAGAGGGAGCTCCTGCACACCGCACCACCGCTGACTTTCGTCTCGTCCTCGGCATCTTATTCTCCTACCATTCTCGCCATTGCTCGTCGCCGCCTACCACCGAGGAGTTCAACCAAGTCATTGCACCCACTTGATCATTACGCACCACCTATTGCGCCCACTCCTATTCGTGTTGCTCCGCCTATGGCGCCCGCTCCATCAACTCAGCGCAGCGCTTCATGTCTGGAGCCTATTAGCGAGGAGGAGGTTGAGTCCCCAGCCTCACTGCGCCTCACCCTCGGCAGGCCAAGGGAGATCCTTACCATCTCCGACTGAGTACGCTTAGCCGCCATGCGATGTACCGACTTGTGCGATATGTTCATATGTACATAGGTTGTGAGAAGTAGCTTGTTTGCGCATCATGTAGGAACTGGGAGGAGTGCACTAGCCTAAATAACATGTCAGGAATATGTACGCATATCTTGAGTGATGTATTGTATAATTACTGCTTGCGTGTAAGATATGTAATGAGCAGTCCTTCTCCGTGCGCAATCGTTTATTCTCTTGAAAAATCTTGGAGCATTTAAAATTTCCCGTATTTATGAATTTATTGACTTCTGCGACTCATTTTCTTTTCTTATGAGTTTTTCAAAATATATCCCCAGAGTGAAAAATGTCTCGTCCTTGGACGCGCTCCATGCCAAATCCGCCAGAGGAAAATTATGGCACACCAGCAAGCAACAATTTCACACGAGGCGGTCAAGTCAACAGGCGGTGAAACAGCATTTACCCAAGTATGCCGCCTTTATGAGCAGAGTCAGCAACAACATCGGAAATGATGAACCAAGTCATCAATATGGGAAATCACCGTGGGCAGTATCAACAGCAATCCAAGTTATGCGAGCTACTGAAAGCGCGTCCCCAACATTTTCTCATCTTGACAAACCTCTTGAGGCCGACGGCGGCTTGAGACATGGAAAGAAAATTAATTATTGCACAGTGTTCAGACCGTGAGAAACTACTATATGCACCGCACTATCTCCTTTGGAGCAGCTGCGTCATGGTGGGAAAATTTCCTACACATGCACCCCAGCGAAAATGATATAACACGGGAGGAGTTCAAAGAAGGTTTTAGTGGGTAGCACATTCCTAAAAGTGTTATGAAGATCAAGAAGAGAGAATTTGATGACCTCAAAGAAAGGACCATGGCGGTGTCGAATACAACAACCAGTTTACTCTGTTGTCTCGCTTCCAACGAAGAGCATATGGTGAAAGCAAGAAGATGGAAAAATTCTTGGGCGGCGACGACACCAGCTTAAATGCCAGCTGGTTGTGCACACTTTCCCAGATTTCAAACCACTGGTTGATAAGGCTATTACCTTGGAAAATGAGCAAGCGCAGCTTGGAGGATTTCATAAGCATAAAAGGGACAGACTACTCTTGCTACGCAAGAAGCAAGGCGAATTTCAGAAAAATGGGACACACAAACCCACGACGAATATTTCACACCCAATCAAGAATTTCCATGCAAGGGACAAGGAGTTCACATATCGCCCAGGCGTTACTTGCTACGCTTGTGGAGAAGAAGGGCACTATGCCAAGTAGTGCCCCAAACCAAGGAACTCAACCCCAAATCTGAACAACGGTGGCAATAATTCAGCGCCCAAGCGAAACAATTTCAACCCCAATAACAATCACAAGAAGGGTCATCTGAACCACGTGACCAGAGGAGAAGCACAAAACGCCCCGGATATCGTACTCGGTACGTTCCCTGTCAACACAATACCTGCCACGGTTTTGTTTGATTCTGGAGCTTCTCACTCGTTCATTTCGAAGAGATTTTCTTTGCAAAATAATTTTTCGATGCTTCCCTTGGAAAAATCCAGGATCGTCAAGTCCCCTGGGATTAAGCAAGTGACTCAAAGTTACTGCCAAGGTGTGGTTATTGAATTTGAAGGATTGAAATTTCACGCCAACCTTATTGTATTGGAAAATAAAGGACTGGATGTCATCCTAGGGATGGATTGGTTAACCACCAACAAAGGTTTTATTGACTGCTTCAACCGGACCGTAATTCTCACCCACCATCACGGGAAGGCAATAAAGGTTTCAGCCAAAGAGAGACAAATATCTCGGCAGCGAGGTTGAACAAGGTGGGCGTTTACGAGTTAAGCAAAGTTCGATGGTGTGTGAATTTCAGGCGTATTTCCGGAGAACTACCAGGCATGCCACCAGACAGAGAGATAGAATTCAGCATTGAGCTAGCACCCAGAACCGCTCCCATTTACAAGAAACCATACAGAATGGCACCATCCGAGCTGGTATAATTGAAGAAGCAAATAAAAGAATTACTGGACAAAGGATATATACGAGCCAGCTCCTCACCTTGGGGTTCACCAATTTTATTTGCCAAGAAAAAGGATGGGACACTGAGAATGTGTATAGACTATCGAGCACTTAACATGGTCACAATCAAGAACAAATACCCAATGCCACGGATAAATGATTTATTTGATCAGCTCGCTCAGGCCAAGGTCTTCTCAAAAATTGACTTAAGGTCGGGATACCATCAATTGAAAGTACGAACAGAGGATATCCCCAAGACAGCCTTCAGCTCCAGATACGGACTGTATGAGTTCATGGTAATGCCGTTTGGACTAACAAACGCCCCCGCATATTTTGTTCACCTCATGAACAAAGTATTTATGAAGTTTATGGACAAGTTTGTTGTGGTATTTATCGACGATATTCTGATATATTCCAAGACACCAGAAGAGCACGTTGAGCATCTCCGAATTGTACTAGGAGAACTCAGGAAACATCAATTGTACGCCAAGATCAGCAAATGTGAATTTTGGCTAAGGCAGGTAGGCTTTACGGGCCGCATCTTGACCCAAGAAGGTGTTGCCGTGAACCGGAAAAGGTCAAGGCCGTGCCAGGCTGAAACCACCAGCCAACAGAACAGACGTCTGAAGTTTCTTGGGAATGGCAGGATACTACGAAGGTTTATTGAAGGATTCTCCACCATAGCAAAGCCAATGGCGCAGATTACTCAAGAAGGACAAGAAGTTTGAATGGACGAAGCTTGCGAGAAAAGTTTCCAAGAGCTAAAAAGGAAATTGACGACAACACCGGTATTAATTGTGCCCGACATACACAAGAATTTTGAGGTGTATTGTGGCGCATCCGGAAGGGCCTCGGATGCGTATTGATGCAAGAAGGCAAGGTGGTCGCATATGTCTCGGACAACCGCAAGCACGAAGAAAATTACCCTACTCATGACCTAGAGTTGGCAGCAGTCATCCATGCACTCAAGGGTGGAGACACTTCCTACTTGGAAATCGTTGTGAAATATACACAGACCATAAGAGCGTCAAGTATATTTTCACACAACCGGAACTAAATTTACGGCAAAGACGCTGGTTGGAATTAGTAAAGGATTATGATGTTGGAATCCACTACCATCCAGTAAATGCAAATGTAGTGGCAGATGCTCTAAGTTGGAACCCTAGCTCGGACAACAACAACCTACCAAACCTGAGACCTGAATTTCGACAGGAGTTTGCTAAACTCAATTTGATGGTGGTCACCGAAGGCAGTTTGTCGAATTTGGAAATACAGCCTATCACGATAGAAAAGATTAAGGAGGCTCGGCATGGACACCCCACATTGAAGGCATAAAGCGGAAAGTGAGTTTGGGCAAGGCCTCGAGTTCATCATAGACGAGCAGGAATATTGTGAGTACAGAGAGAGGCTTTGCATACCAAATATCGAGGACCTTAAGCAGCAAATTTTAGCTGAAGGCCACACGCTCCGTATTCAATTTATCCTGGAGGAACAAAAATGTACAAGGATCTTCAGGAAAAATTTTGGTGGCACGGTATGAAAAGGGACATAGCCACGTTCATTGCATGTTGTGACTCTTGTCAACACATCAAGGCCGAGCACCAGAAGCCGGCCGGACTTTTACAACCAAATAAGACACCCGAGTGGAAATGGGACGAAATTGGAATGCATTTTATTGTTGGACTACCCCGGTCACGACACAGGAATGATGCCATATGGGTCATCACAGATAGACTGACTAAGGTAGCACACTTCATCCCCGTGAAGACAACCCACACATATTTGAGGATCAGCTGAAATCTCGGGGACGAGATTTTTCCTAAGGGGGGTAGGTGTTGCGACACTCCAAAAAATTTATTTAATTTTCAACAAAAACCTTGCTTGATTTGAAGAAGGTCATTTAAATCCTTCCTAAAACCTCTCTCTCTCTCAAAACTTTTCCCCATGGCAAGGATTTCATTTCTCTTGTATCTTCTTCAACCCTAGTGTTTGGTTATTAAAAACCTTTATTCTGAGTTTCCCATCTCAAAAATATTTTTGGAATTTATTTTAAAAAGAAACCCTAAGGGTTTTGGAGCTACTCTTTTGTTTTGAACCATCCTTGGTTTTACCATGCCTCATGTGGTAAATTCTCCCAAAACCCCTCCCTCCACTTTGGGGCAACCCAAACATTCTGTCTCAACAAGTTCAATCCATTTTTGGATTTTAATTAATTATTTTACTCCCCAAAACAATTATGTCATTTATTCTAAGCCTCGATGATTTACAAAGGAAGTACCTGTTTTCCTTTGAGTTTTGATCTCAAACCAACTCCTCTGGATAGTCCTTAGCACCCCCAACCTAGATCCATCAGGATCCACTCTTCCTCTTTTCAAAATTTTCAAGTTTCAACCTCTGCAAGTTTGGACCAGATTCCTCATTTTTGGTGAAATTCATATTTTACCTTCTCCAAAAAATTCACAAAAATTCAGGCAGTCCCCAGGTGCTTTGAGAGACCACCACACCAAAGATCAGCCCCAGATAAATTTTTCTCATCCTTGAATCATTTCATCAAATACTTGGCCGGCACTGTTCCTGTACACTTTTAGTAAAATACTTGGCCGGCACTGTTCCTGAATCATTTCTTCAGTGTCGTTTTTTGTCAGTGGCTTGTCATCGATCACCCGTGCACTCTGGCGCGTTGCGCACAGCCCCTTCTCCTTAACCAGAGCACCGCACGCCCTCTTGGACGGAGGTAGGTGTCAGTGGCGGCGAGCATCGCCGACGCCGGCAGCTTCTGCGGTGGCAGAGCCACCTGTGGCGGCCAACGGAGCCAGCGCCGGCTCGCTACGCCGTTCTGCGCCGCCCAACGCTCCCTAGCCCTCTGTATGGCCTCATGCATGCCAGCACACACCGCAGCACCGTCGCCATGGCCCGGCAAGCACAGGGCGCGCCCTCTGCCGCCGACGGGCCCCCGCCGCCCTGTTCTGTCGAAACCACCCTTGCGCACCAAATCCAACCTGGGTTAGCCTCTAAACGGAGCCCGTGGACCTCCACGTTGATGCCCAACCCCCTAAACACCCCGACCAAGCACTGCGCCGCTGTAACCATCGCCGGAGATCCCTGTTCTCGGCCACCGCCTCGGATCGCCTATAAAATGGAGTCCCGAGCTCGTCCTCGAGCACGCACCACCACTGCACTCCACCAGAACCCCGCCAAGCCACTAGGAGGACCTCGAGGAGGTCTCCTCCCCCAACTCCGGCCGCCCCGATCCGCCTCGGCCACCAGCTCGATCCACTCCGGTGAGGCCAGCCCTACCGCCCAAATCTCGTCAGTAGTCTCCTCGGGAACCCAGTGATCTAACCCCGGCTTCGATTTGACCACCGCAGCCCTCCCCGATGAGATCCAACTCCACCCGAGCTGTCGTCCGCCGGAGCAAGGACTGCCGTCGACGTGGTGCTCGCCGACGACCACCACCACCACCCACCGACGCGGAAGGACACACTGAGCACGTAGGTACTCTTCGATCCTCCCAACTCGCCGTGGAACGCCGCCGGCGACCCCCGCAGCTCTCGGGCACCGACAAGCTCTGTTCCTCCCCGTTTGAAATTTCAAACCTGACGGGTGGGACCCCTCGTCAGTATTTTCTTTTTATTCGAATCGTTTTCTGAAAACGCCTTTGGGCAGAGTACATTTTCCTTTGCAGTTGACGGCTTTTTAGCGAAGCGTTTCTGTTTTTATAAGTTGGCCCTGAAACTTTACATTTCATTACAGATGAGTCCCTGGATTAAAACCTTTATGACTTCTAAAAAGAAACTGATTTTTGATTGATTCTTTTTCTGTCATCTTTATTTTTCTGTCTAGTTTTTTGTCATATTTATTTGAAAAATATTTGGAACACTTTTTGTGCACTCGCGGTGTTTACTTAAGTATGTATTTTCTTATACCGTAGATACCGGAGGAGGTGACGGAACCGTGAACATCGCCAAGCTAGACTCCGACTACTCCAAACCAGGCAAGCATGTTTGAAATTTTGATATGATGAGTGTTCGTTGCATGTTTGCATTAAGTAGTTACATGGCATGTTTATGAGCATTTTGATAAGTGTTATAATGCATGCAAAGTTGAGGCAAGTGAGTTCGAAAATCCATATGTTGTTGGATATGAGTTGCATGGCCATGTGTTGGCATGATAATGGTTAAGATGGCAGTGTTGTAGCATGCCAGTCTTATGCCAGACTATTTGACTCCAGTGTCAACGTGAATCAAGTCATGTTTTCATCCGTTTTTCCTCCCTGTACTACCACATGTTTTCCGCAAGGGATATGGCTTAGTAAGTTGAAAACCACTTTCCTTGTACACACCAAATAGAGAGGCCGTGATGAGGGTTCCATGGCCTGGATTAAAGCCGATCATCGGTCAGGGGCATGGGTGTTTCGGTTGGGACGAGAGGGCACCCTTAGAGCGCGATATATAAATTTGATCCCATGCTATTCGAGGTTGTGATCTCCCGTCTCAAAGTTTTTCTTATCGTTGTCTAGGGTGATTCCGGCATCGTGAGGTGGGATCGGTGTGTCTTGGTTAGATGTGTTTCTACCGAAATACCAGAACGGAACTAGTCCACGTGACTACGAAATCCGTTGGCTGTGGATAATTAGTACAAACTCTGCGAGTCAAGATCCTTTGAATCATCTTATCCATGTCTAAATCATGTTCAACTTATCTTGTCGGTGTCGGTCTCGGTGACAAAAACTTCGTGAAACACTTGAGTGTTAAGTGCTTATTCCTGTGCATGGACTAACCCGTTTATTATTATGTGTTGAATATTTTCTATGAGTATTATGTCCTTGTGAATTTACGAGATATGAATAATGAAATTTAAGCCCTTCTGCGATGTCGCTCGGGCGTCCGATCGCGTGCACGCTTGTTATTTACTTTCGATATAAGCCCTTTCTGCGATGTCGCTCGACGTCCGATGCGTGGCGCTTGTTATTTACTTTGGATATAAGCCCTTTACGTGATGTCGCTCGGGCGTCCATCGTATGCACGCTTGTTATTTACTTCGATATAAGCCCTTTCTGCGATGTCGCTCGGACATCGTTGTATGCCTTGGTCATTTACTTTCAATGTAAGCCCTTTCTGCGATGTCGCTCCGACGTCCGGATCGTGGCACGTATGTCATTTACTTTTCAATATAAGCCCTTTATGTGGTGTCACTTAGGCGCCCGATCGTGGCATGATTATTTTGTTTGTTTGCCCTTGAGGCGTCGCTCGGACACCGATTGGTTTTCTGTTATTTTGTTGGGACTTCGGGAGGACTACCGCCCGACTTCCTTTTTACATATCATGTTGTGCAATATTTATTATTTGAATGTGCATGGTTATTTTCCTCATGACGCATTCATGCATGCATTTGTTATATCTTTTGTCCGAACTATCTTGCGAGTACTTCCAAAGTACTCACCTGGCTTGTTGATTTGGCCAGATGTTGATGAAGGCGATCTCATGGATGAAGAGTTCAATAGTGAGTCCGATGCCTAGAGGAGTACCAGTCAGTCTCGTGCGATCCTGGTTTTGGTCACCGTATTATATTCGCTTCCTCTACTCAAATAAAATCATCGAGCCTCACCTCGACGCTCGATGAGCTGCCAGTTTAGGAGTCATGTTATCCACCACCACTTTTATCTCGAGTCAGTAGTATGCCACCACCCCACATATCTTAACGCCCTTATGTACCATATTGGCGTGTTTGTAATAATTGTTGAGCAGCCTCGGCTCAACCTGTAATATATTTAATGCTCTTGGCCTTACGTATCAAGTATTTGTCTACGATAAGGATAATTCTTCTTATCTTTGGGACCTAAAGATCGGTTTCTCAATAAGTATTTTGTTGAAAATCCGGTCGTGACAGAATCGCTCGATCGGGTTCCGTTAACAGCCATTGATCGATCGCTCGAGTTCGATGTAGCGTAGCCTTGATTCTGTCCTTCGGGTTCGATTAGAGCCCAACGCCTCGCTTCGAGTTGATTAGAGCCAATGCCTTGCACACACGCAGCGTCGTGTATGAGAGAAAGCAGCGCATCGCTTCGGCCCCGACCTCCCACCGTAACCGGGAACTCCCGAAATTTTCCTCCCCTTGCTTCTACCATGGTTTTTCCGTCATGGGCGGCCCAAAGAATGTCATGCAGCTGCGTCTCCGGCCCTTGAGACGAAAAAGTCCATTTTCTGTCATGATTTTTGTCATAGAAGTAGGAGCCCACCACATCTATGATGATCTTTGGGTTTTGTCACAATTATCGTCATAGAAGTGTCATATGTATGACAGAAAAAAATTTAGTTCGGCCCAAAATGTCACGGATGTGTCTTTTTTTGTAGTGATCGTGCCTCCCGACTAGGGATGATTCCTCTGAAGGTCGTGCTGCTTTGCTCGGCTCTTGTCTATTTCCATTTTTCGAAGAGTCTCCTCATAGATGAGGTTTAATCCGCTGCCACCGTCCATGAGCACTTTAGTAAGCCGGAAGCCGTCCACAATTGGACTAAGGACCAAAGCAGCTGGTGCTCAGGCTGTTCGAAATTTAGGTTCTTCATTGGCATTGAAGGTTATAGCCGTATCGCTCCATGGATTTATTGCTGCCACGTGGCAGACTTCATCAAGGCTGGTGAGTGCTTGCTTGCCCCTATTATTTGAGGCGAAGGTCTCGAAGACTATCAATATTGTATTGTTATTTTCCACGGGATGGTGCTCTGTGGTATTGTTGATGAGGAGATCCTCGCCACTCTTGGCCACCTGCCGGAGTATCCAACATGCTCTAAGGCTGTTTGTTGGCATGGTATCCGTTGTACTGTGAATTTTGCATGGCCCATTGAGCCATCCCTCCAATACGGTGCCACACCCTGTAGTGGGGTTTTTTTTCTTTGTAATTGTATCGGGTGACTTACGAGAGTACACCCGTTTAGTTTGGACGGGGGGTGTTGGTGAGAGCCGGAGGGTCCTAGAATTTAGTTTTGGTTTTCCAGGCGCTTTCCATCACACAGTACTTCCGTACTATGGCCGCCAAGTCAGCAAAGTGTGCTATGTCACGGCGACTTATGGCGTTGATGATTACCTTGTCCGTGCAATTTTTGCAACAGAATGAAATTGCGTCTTCCTCGCGACAGTCCTTGACCTTACTCATTACAAGGAGGAATCTGGCCCAATAGTGATGTACTGTCTCTTGGGGCTCTTGTCTAATGTGGGAAAGATCACTTGAGTCTGGGTGGGTGGGTAAATTTTGGTCCAAACCCTGACCCGATCTGAGACCCAGGGGCAGAGGAGTTTCTGAGCTTGGCAGTTCAGATTCCGGGATGTTGCCCAATAGTTCTGGCCCGCTTTCTGATTCTAGGTTTGAAGCTTGGGCCATGTCCTCCCGTGGACGGGTATCCGGCTCGGAGAGCTCGGAAATCCGGACATAGTTTGTCCCCAAAATAGAGGAAGAATTGCTACATTGCTCCTCCACCACCGCTATCTGATGGGTGACCGGCGGAGAGTTAATCTCCCTTTGGTCGGGTTTAAGCCCGATCCGATCATAGTCCGTAGCGACTCCCAGGGTGGCGATGCGATCCAAGAGCTCATTCAAGGAAGAGAGCTCTATTGGATCCATCTGCTCGGCGAATCCCAAGCCGACGTGGAGGCTGTTTTTGATGACCCGAGAAGTCATCGTCGGTAGCGATGGCGAGCGAAGTCATAATGAAGCCGCCTAGTCGGAAAGTTTGGCCTACAGCCAGGGCTCCCCCCGAGGTAATGTTGTCCTTGACAACAAGACGAGCCATCAAGCCTTATCATGGCGGCAAAGTGGAACTCTCAATGAAAGCACCAATGTCAGTGTCAAAACCGGCGGATCTCGGGTAGGGGGTCCCGAACTATGCGTCTAAGGCGGATGGTAACAGGAGGCGGGGGACATAATGTTTACCTAGGTTCGGGCCCTCTCGATGGAGGTAATACCCTACTCCCTGCTTGATTGATCTTGATGATATGAGTATTACAAGAGTTGATCTACCACGAGATTGTAGCGGCTAAACCCTAGAAGCTAGCCTATGATTATGATTGTTGTTGTCCTATGGACTAAACCCTCCGGTTTATATGGACACGGAGGGCTAGGGTTAGGCAGTCGGTTACAAGGGAGGAGATCTACATATCCGAATTGCCAAGCTTGCCTTCCACGCAAAGGAGAGTCCCACCGGACACGGGGCGAAGTCTTCAATCTTGTATCTTCATAGTCCAACAGTCCGGCCAAAGTATATAGTCCGGCTGTCAGGGACCCCTAATCCGAGGACTCCACAGGCGGTCTCACTAGGCTGGCTCCCTAGGAGCGAGATATCTATGCAAGGTGCACCTCATGAGGCTCACATGGCGTGAGCCATGGCGACCAAGGCAGGCGGGCGCCCGGTGAGGCGGTGTGCAGTTTCCTCTTTGGTGCTAAGGAGGCAAGCGCAGGCGCGGGGTCCTGAGGCATCAGGCAAAGGTTTCCATATCGGTGCAACAAGACCAAGACCACCAGGACGGAGGTCATCACTACAAAAAAAGATACATCCGTGACATTTTGGGCTGAACGAATTTTTTTCCTGTCATACTTATGACACTTCTATGACGATAATTGTGACAAAACCCGATATCATCATAGATGTGGTGGGGTCCTACTTCTATGGCAAAAAATCATGACAGAAAATGGGCTTTTCGTCTTGGGCGGGCCGGAGACGCAGCTGCATGACGTTCTTTGGTACATCCATGACAAAAAAACCGTGGTAGAAGCAAGGGCATGGAAAATATCGAGGAGTTCCCAGTTACTGTGGGTGGTTGGCGGCCGAGCGATGCGCATTTCTCTCATACGTACGTGCGTGTGTGTGAGGCGTTAGGTTCTAACTGAACCCAAGCGAGGCATTGGGCTCTAATTGAACCCGAGCGATTGCACTGCGGGCTACGCGTTACTGAACACGAGCGATCGATCGATCCCTTGCTGTTAATTGAACCCGAGTGATTCCTTCGCTATTGCTGCTAACTGAAGCCGATCGGACACTGTTGCCTCCTTCCGTGGAGGAACAGTGAGCGTTGTTGAGGGGGGTTGGGTGAACAGTTCCTGGTGGGGGGTTGGATGAAAAGGACCCCGTGGTAGTACAGGCCATTGCCACTGGATGAACAGTGCCCCGATCGATCGAGCCGGTGGATGAACAGGACCCCATGGAGGGCTGGATGAACAGGACCCCATGGAGGGCTGGTTGAACAGTAGCCGGTGGAGGGCTGATTGAAAAGTAGCCGGTGGAGGGCTGGATGACCAGTAGCCCGTGGAGGGGTGGTTTAACAGGACGCCGTGGAGAGGGCTGGTTGAACAGTAGTCGGTGGAGGAGCACGCAGTGGAGGCTAGAGGAGGTCGACGGTGGATGAACGGTGGCCCGTGGAGGCTAGAGGAGGTCGACGGTGGAGAGGAACAGTATCCCGTGGAGTCCCGTTTTGCGGTACGCCACACCCCTCCCGATGAACAGGACCCCCGTTTTGACCATAGCACTCCAACACAAGTCTGTTTCCTCCGTTTTGCGGTACGCCACACCCCTCCCGATCAACAGGACCCCGTTTCGACCATAGGAGGTCTGTTTCCTCCGTTTTGCAGTATGTCAGACCCCTCCAGATGAACAGGATCCCGTTTCGATCGTGGCCGATCGAACACAAGGCCGTTTCCTCTTTTCTGCGGTATGCCAGGCCTCGTTTCCATCGGTTGTTCCGTCCAAGCCGGCTGGCTCCCGACGAACACGATGACGCATTCCGTTCCGACCTAGCCGGTTGCCTCCCCATGATCACGACGCCGGCGCAGCTTCTCCGTTCCGACCCAGCCATGTACATGAGCCCTAGCCGTACTTATGCGCAAGTAGGCGTTCGAGACCCCGCCCGTATGTACGTATCTGGCCGTATTTACTTTCTTGCACCCTGGCCGCTATACGTATGTGTACATGCTACGTGCGCGCCTCTACTACGACACATGCCCTTCCTTACACGGCCACGGTTCATCGATGCAGCCTGTAGACAGACCAATCGACCAGTATGTACGTACATGTTCGCGACCAGAATGACAATGCTACGTGCGCCCATTTGGGTGGGTCCGGTATCGAGCACTTCCTTGCGTCGAAGATGTAGCTGGTGGGTCCCGGCGGTCGAGGGTGAATCATTTTTTTTTCCGGTAATATGGATGCACTTCCTCGCGTGCGAAGGTGTAGCTGCTGGGTCCCAACAGTTAGGGGGAAACTTTTTTTTCATGAAATACGTTGGCCCGTCCGATGGGTCCCTGCTGTCAGGTGGAGGAATCATTATTTTGTGTGTAATAAGGAGGCATTACCTTGCTGCGGCCGTGGACCCAGCTGTCAGCCTCTCCATGTACAGTACTCTTCCGATGGAAGTCGTTTGTTGACCACATTGACCATGCCGCGCCGAGAGCACCAGGGTGGTGGACGACTGCGAGGCCTAGGAAGGGACGGCGGAGCGAGGAAAGGCGACGGTGGATGCCCACCTTGAGAGAGTCACGTGGCTTATTTGCCGTCCATGGTATGAGGCTGCGTTGCCGGAGAATAACAGGAGGTGTGGGTGAGTATAGAGGGATGGCATGGCCAGCGGTGGCAGCATAGTCGGACACGGGAGGCAGGAGCAGACGGCACAGCTGACGCTTGTTTGGGCGGCTAGAGCAAGAAGACCAGAGGTCGAAGAAGCACTACGGCCGTTGGATGGACATCGTACGGTCATAGGAGCTAGAATCGTTCATATTTACTAAGTTGACAAAGCCCTCCATCCCCGTCATCTTAGTAGGCCCACAAGTCAGCCTCCCATATGGTGGGTCCCAGCTAGCAGGGGGTATTGATTTTTTTTGTGCGTAATAAGGAAGCACTTCCTCGCATGCGAAGATATAGCTGGTAGGACTGAGCTCTCAGCGGCGGGAATGTTTTTTTCACGAAATACAGAGGCCCTTTCGGTTGGTCCGAGATGTCAGGTGGAGGAATCATTATTTTGCGCGTAATAAGGAGGCATCTCCTTGTGTGTGGCCATGGACCCAGCTGTCAGCCTCTCCACGTACAGTCCATGTCCGATGGATGTCGTTCGTTGACCACGCCGCGCCGAGAGCACTAGGGCGGTGGACGACGGCGAGGCCTAGGAAGGGGACGACGCGGAGTCGGGGAAGACGCAGTAGTGGATGCCCACGTGGAGAGGAGTACGAGGGTTCACTGGTTCAGCCGCGGTGTGAGGCTGCCGTTGCCGCAGAATAACAGAGGGTGTGGGTGAGTAGAGGAATGGCCTAGCCAGTGGTGGGAGCAGTAGGGGGCGGTGAGGCTGTCGGTGTCAAAACCGGCGGATCTCCGGTAGGGGGTCTCGAACTGTGCGTCTAAGGTCGATGGTAACAGGAGACAGGGGACACGATGTTTACCTAGGTTCGGGCCCTCTCTATGGAGGTAATACCCTACTTCATGCTTGATTGATCTTGATGAATATGAGTATTACAAGAGTTGGTCTACCACGAGATCGTAATGGCTAAAACCCTAGAAGTCTAGCCTGTAGGATTATGATCTCCTCTAGGGACTAAATCCTCCGGTTTATATAGATACCGGAGGGGACTAGGGTTGTACAAAGTCGGTTATAGAGAAAGGAATCTTCATATCCGGACGCCAAGCTTGCCTTCCATGCCAAGGAGACACTACAAAAAAAGACACATCCGTGACATTCTGGGCCGAACGAATTTTTTTCTGTCATACTTATGACAATTCTATGACGAAAAATGTGACAAAACCCAATATCATCATATATGTGGTGGGCACCTACTTCTATGACAAAAATCATGACAAAAAATGGGCTTTTCGTGCTGGGCGGGCCGGAGATGCAGCTGCATGACATTCTTTGGGCCGTCCATGACGGAAAAAACCATGGTAGAAGCGAGGGCGAGGAAAATATCAGGGTGTTCCCGGTTATGGTGGGTGGTCGGGGCGGCGATCGCGTTTCTCGTACTGCGCACGCAGCGTGTGGGTGCGGCGTTGGGCTCTAAGCGAACCGGGCGAGGCGTTGGGCTCTGGCGAACCCGGCGATTGCCTTTGCGAGCTCGGCGTTCTTGAACCCGAGGGATCGATCGATGGCTGTTGATTGAACCCGATCGAGCAATTCGCCGCTCTGCTGCTAGCGGAAGCCGATCGATGCTGCCTCTGGATGAGCAGTGGCGTTCTTTGGGGGTTTGGATGAGCAGTTCTGGTGGGGATGGATGAACATGACCCGTGGTGTTGCCTCTGGATGAACAGGACCCCGATCGTCGAGCGGTTGTGGCTGGATGAGCAGGACCCGTGGAGGGCTGGATGAACAAGGCGACCCGTGGAGGGCTTGATGAGCATGAGCGGTGGAGGGCTGGATGAGCGGTAGCCCGTGGAGGGTGGTTGAGCGAGGAGCCCGTGGAGAGGGCTGGTTGAGCGATGGCCGTGGGTAGCACACGGTGGAGGCTGGATGAGCGAGCCCGTGGATGAGCGATCCGCAGTGGAGGCGGGAGGAGGTCGATGGTGGATGAGCGATGGCCGTGGAGGCTGGAGAAGTCGACGGTGGAGATGAACGGTATCCCGTGGAGTTCCATTTTGCGGTCGCCACACCCTCCCGATCAACGGGACCCCGTTTGACCGTGGCGCTCCAACACAAGTCCGTTTCCTCCGATTTGCGGTATGCCACCCCTCCCGATCAACGGGACCCGTTTACATTGTGGAGGTCCATTTCCTCCGTTTTGCGATGCGCGGACCCCTCCCGATGAACAGGATCCCGATTCAAACGTGGCCGGTCGATCACAAGGCCATTTCCTCCGTTCTGCGGTACGCCAGGCCTCGTTTCCATCGGCTGTTCCGTCCAACCCGGTTGGCTCCCACGCGTTCCGTTGTCTCCCGATGAACAAGACACATTCCGTTGCCTCCCCATGAACACAACGACGACGCAGTTTCTCCGTTCCGACCCAGCCATGTACGAGCCCTAGCCGTGCGTGCAGCGCGTATGGCGTTGAGACCCGCCCATATGTGCGTGCGTGGTCGTATTTACTTTCTTGCACCACGGCGGCTGTGCGTACATGTACATGCTACGTGCGCGCCTCAACTTCGACTGCGTCGGCGCCTCTACATCGACTAGTATGTGCGTTACCGTTCGCGACCAGAATGACAACGCTACGTGCGCTTTGACGAGGTGGGTCGGTACCGAGACACTTCCTTGCGTGCAAAGATGTGGCTGGTGGCTCGGCGATCGGCGAATCATTTTTTGCCGGGCGCACTTCCTTGCGTGCGAAGATGTAGCTGGTTGGTCCCGGCGGTCGGGGAAACTTTTTTGCCCATATGGGCGCACTTCCTTGCGTGCGAAGATGTAGCTGGTGGGTCCCAGCAGTCACGGGGCGAATCATTTTTTTGCCCGTAATATGGGCGCACTTCCTTGTGTGCGAAGATGTAGCTGGTGGGTCCCAGCAGTCAGGGGGAGAAAACATTATTTTTCAGGGTAAAAAGGATGAAGTTGCATGCATACTTCCATGGGCGTGGTGCGTCCCCACTGTCAGCCTCTCACGTAAAGTCATCTTCCGATGACTCTCGATTTTTGACAACACCGTGCTGAGCGCACCAAGGCCGGTGGACGACGGCGAGGCCCCAGACTGGAACGACCCAAAGATGGGTAAGACGCGACAGTGGAGTCGCAGATGGAGAGGACTGGGAAACTTGACTGGTTTTGGTGCGCGGCAGCACCGCTGCGGTGCCGCCCACGGGAGACACGAGAAAGAACAGAGGTGGAAGAAGGAGCACGGCTGTTGGATTAACATCCAACGGTCCAACTGCTAGAATCATTTGTTGATTAAGTTGACCAAGCCCTGCGTACCGTCCGCTTAGTAGGCCCACCGATCGACCACCGTCGGCGGTTCCCGGTATCAGCGGGAGAATATTTTTTAGCATAACAAGGAGGCACTTCCTTACGTGCGAATATACAGCAGTGGGTCCCGGCGATCGGGGAGAAACAACTTAATAAGGAGGAACTTTCCTTGCGTGCGACCATGGACCTCGTGGGTCCCGGCCGTCGAGCTCTCCATGTCTGATCCTCTTCCAATGACTCTCGTATGTTGACCACGCGCGCCCGAGTGCACCGGCGGTGGATGATGGCGAGGCCCCGGTGGAGCGACCGGAGATGGGGAAGCAGCGGCGGTGGAGTCGCAGAGCGAAGAGGAGTGGGAAACTTGACTGGTTGGTGCGGGGTGGGCCTACACTCGGCGAGAGAATAACAGGAGGTCGGAGTGGAGGGATGGCCTGGCCGTCGGCGGGGTAACATTTATTTGGTAGCGCAAAACAACGCCCATTTGGATGTCGGAGGCTGGAGCGAGCAGTCGGCGCAGCTGGGGAAGGAAGACGAGAGATTGAAGAAGAATGCCGACCGTTGGATCTAAATCCAACGCCTTCTTAGGCTTCGACCTACTGGCCCACATGTCAGCCAGTTCATTTGTTTTTTAGTCCATTTGGTGGGCTGGGTGAAACAATGATGTAGCATATATGCAGCCCGTTTATATATAGGGTAGAATTTAGTGCCCATTTGCATTTTTCTCGAAATCCATGGACTTGCTGGGCTGGGTGAAAATACATGTTGGGCTAGACGGAGAAATGTTATAAAAACATAAACACATGATTGCACATCTATTACTGCATTGGTCAGTAAAATCTTTGCAAGCTTATGTATGCAATCACTAGGAGTTAACTTGCCAAGTTATATATAAACAATTATTATTATTATTATTTTGTAAGAACTTTCAAATTACGAAATAAAATATCATTTTAATTTGATGAGTTAATAGTACACGGGGTATTATTATTTTTTAGGCTAGACGTGGGACAGTTGAGTTGGTTAAAGGGAAAAGAACTGGGAGAAAACTCAGTTTACATCGAAAAAGAAAGTGGGAGAAAATTTAGATATGGGATTATTGAAAACAAAAAATAAAGGAAGTGGGAAGGTCCATAAAATGGTTGGACGAACGACAGGTTTAACGGAAACTTATGTTGTTTCTATATATATATATATATATATATATATATATATATATGTAATAAAATAAGATATAAATATAGGTTCGGTTTTGCATTCTTATAGAAAACATAGGTTCATTTTTGCATTCTTATAGAAAAATAGAACTAAGATGTGCGTCGTCTTGAAAAAACAAACATAACTTGGGTTGCTGATGTTATAGACAAACTAGGTTGGGAGGCCCAAAGGCCGCTTGATACCTGCTGGATCCAAAAAATCTTGAAACATGTCGTGGGCTGCACATGTTAAACAACAAAACCTAGGCCATGGACCTGGTGGGCCCGGGATTGTCAGCCTCTCGACGAACAGTTGTCTCCCGATTCCTCTTGTTTTCTTGACCATGTTGGGAGCGACATGCCATGGCCTTGCAGCTAGAGCACCAAGGCGGAGGACGACGTAGAGACCTCGGACCGAACGAACCGGAGCGGGGGAAGACGCAGGCGGAGGGGAGTACAAGGCTTGACTTGTTCGGGTGCAGGGTGGGCCATGGATCCGCCGCGGACGGACAATGTGTGGTAGTAGAGGGATGGCCTGGCCAATGCCATAGGCTATGATGTCCAACCGCTATATAGGAAGAGGACGAAAGATTGAACAAAATAAAGGAATACAAATGGATAGGTGGTTGGTCCCATATGTGCGTATGCGGGACTCTTTGGGTCCACGAGGAGAATATGTTGGGAGGAAGGAGATTCAAAGCACGGCAGCCGAGTGAACTAGTTTTTTTAACGGACAAGTGAACTAGTTACATACATAAGCAAATAGCCACTAAAAAAAGCAAACAGGTTAATGGGTTCTTAAAAGAAATATTTCGGACAAAACAGATAATTACAACACATAGGCTAATGCATGAAACACTCAGATGATAAAGGTGCTTATAAACAGATAAAGTACAACATCTAGACCTTCCTGGCATGCTTGATCATGACGCTGCGGCTGTCCGTGTACTCGTCGGTTACGGGAAGCAGACATGCCCTCATGTCCAAGATCTTCTTGTACATGTCATAGCATGCATATGCGTCCTTGGCCGCGTAGGTTATGTAGGCTAGATTTAGAGGTACCTCCCACGTGTTCAGGTCCTTGGTATCGTTGTCTTCTTCTATGTTGACGTATCAGGGGTCGATGATGGTCTCGATGAGGTCAACCACGGAGTCCTTCTCCTGCCCGTTGCTGATGATCTTGTATTGCTTCTGGATGTCGACAAGCTTGTTGCACCAGATGGCCGAATCGTCATGTTCTTCCTTCTCTCCACCATAGCGAAGGTGCAGTCGGTGCTGCCGATGAAACGGGCGAATGCTCCAGAACCTCTGATGGCCCTACAAAAGTGGAAGATGAGAACCTCGTCCCGCACACATACGGGCGACGGTGATCCGCTGGTCCCTGTCAGGAGACGAATGGATGGGCACAAGGTCTAGTCCTACAACCTTGTGCTTTCTCGTCCTGTAGGTACTGCTTGAACTCGGCGAGGCAGATGTCGGCGTTAGGAAGGGGTCCCAGACTTGCACGCTGCAGCCCTGGCGTGGCTAAGCCGATGGGCCGTCGGCCCATCTTCATCAACAAGACACCCAAGACCCTCGCGAGGGTCCAAGCCTCGCGAGGCGGACGACGCAAGACCTCCTCTAGAGTGGCCTAGCCAGGCAAGCTCACGAGGAGCGGAGATATCAAGGCGGGGCGAACCTCACGAGGCTCTCGTGATGTGAGCCATGACGAATGGCACCAAAGCGAGGCGCCCGGTGGGCGCCCGCCGCATAGCGATCCTTATTTCCTCTTTGTTGCTAAGGAGGCCAGCGCAGGCAAAGAGTACCGAGGCATCAGGCAAAGGCTACCATATTGGTGCAACGAGACCAAGACCAGAAGGAAGACAAGACGGAGGTCATCGTGAAGCCCAAGACGGCGTCACCACCAGAGCTTTTTGCAGGCGGAGACCGCTTTTGTCAGAATAGCTTGTACTAGCTGTCCCCCTTCAAATTTGCCCGCCGTTGTTGGCTCCCTTCCCACTCGATATTTGGGAAGAGGACCAGGGATTATATAAGTAGAGCTAGCCACCATAGTAGAGGCATCTCATCTTAGCTTGATCCAACCCGATCGAGAGCCTACTCACAAGAACACCTCAACCTTAGGAGGCTATTCTTCCCTTGTACTGTTCGTCATCAGCCCTAGAGGCAATCCACCACCACCACACTGGAGTAGGGTATTACACCACAACGGTGACCCGAACTAGTATAAACCTCGTGTCTTTCTATGTTGCGAGCTCGTCGAGTTCGTCCGCGAGATCTTAGCGAGCTAGGGCATAGACCGATAGGAGGGAAAGACTTCGCGCGCACCCCAATGTTCGAATCTCAAGGGTTTGCCGAAACCCCACATCCGACATTTGGCGCGCCAGGTAGGGTTGCGCCGAAGCTTCTTCTCCACCAACCGGCTCGCCGACTCTCCCCAGTCACGATGTCCGGCGACTAAAGGGCCGGCTCTGACTGCTCGGCAGCCTGGCCAGCCCGGGCAGCGCCGCCTGCCCATGAAGATCTTGACCCTGCACTCCAGGCGACGCGAGCGCCGCCAAACTCCGCCGGGCGCGGGCAGCGCGGCTAGGCATCGTCCACCCTCACCCCACGGCAAGTATGGGTCGCCGCAAGAGCAGCGAGCCATGCCGCAGCAATGGCGCCGCACTCACAGCGGGAGCAAGCAAACATGCGGCAGTGCTCACCGTGGCAAGGGATCTGTTGTGGTGCAGGCTGGAAAGCGGCCGGGACACACTGCTGGAGCGTGTTGCCGAGCTGCTGGATGCAGCGGCATTGGGAGCACCACCCTTCTGCTATCGACTCCCTCCCCAGGCCGCTGCAGGGCCGCGCGGTGAACCTCACCACATCCGTGCGCCATCAACTACGCCTGGGGGCTTCATCAACATCAGCACGGTCAGCAGCGCAGGGGGCTCCAACTCCCCCATGCCTCCCGCGACGGGCACGGGCGCAAGTGTCGCCCTCCACGGTCCCACCTGGATGCCGTGCTGTCATCCCAGGACGCCACCATAGGCCGAGCAACATGGAGCGTGGGGCACCACGGCAAGGTGTTCGGGGTGACGGCCCCGGAAGCCTACGTGCCCCGCATGATGGACCAAGGGTACGCACCAGAGGAGGACCCAGGCGCGTTCATTGGAGAAGATTGGGGAGAGGGGGCGCTAGGAGCCGAAGCCTTTGAAGAACCAACGGAGAACCACGGCAGTCACGCCGGCAACGACAACTACAGGGTACCGCTAATCTCTCAGGAATATGCTTATGCTAACCATGGGCTGCAGATGACTCAGGTTGCAGCGTCGATCGACGACCCTAGCACGGCGGCACCCGTTCCGACAAGGGAGACACGCTGGGGACCACTGGGAGGGAGCCAGGAGCAAGGCCCCTCCCCGCGGCGCATGACGCCTGGCAGCACTCGGAGGTAGGCCCTCTGCCGGGGAGGCCTCGACGACCCTTCCCCCGGCAGAGGACCTGTGGTCGCCGAGGGAACCGCTGGCGTCCTCTTTCCCTCCTTTGAGTCGTCCTGGTGACCGGTCGGCTCAGGGGAGGTCAAGTGTGGCGCAAGGCGGGGCCCTCGTCTGGCGATATGAAGCAAGGTCGGTACCTGTGAAGAAGGACCAGTGCCTGTGAAGCTCGCCGCCCGTGACACTCTCACGTAATAATGAGTTGGGGCTGTACCGCCCGGAGTCTCGAGGTGCGGCCTCGGGCCTGGGCTCCCTCCACGCCTAGTGGCAGCAGTTAGCTCATGTTGGTGAGAATACTTGAAGACGAGAATACTAAACTAGGTGCGGACGTGGCCTTTTGCTTTGGATCTCTCTCTCTCTCTCTGTAGCTTTGCTTTCTGGATCTGGATTTGAGTTGAAGTTGAGTTTTCTTGATGCTTGAGGCGGGGGGCCTTTTCTTGTTTGAGCAATTTCTTGCCTTCTGGATCTCGTTTTGGTGGGACTCATGTCCATCTCCTTCCCTCACGAGCTCCTCGTGAGCGGGACAACAAGCCCAGCGCCACGCCAAGTCTTGCATAAGCATCTAGCCCAGTGCTCAGCTCTGGTGGGGCCCCTTCTGACGGGGCGACGAGCCCCACAAGGTTCTCAGGAACTCGACACGACGCAGCCTAGCTCAAAGCTGGCGCTGACTAAGGTAAACCAAGGCAGATAACTCGCATCCGGATTCACAAGTTCACAAGGACACAAACTCGCATTGCATAGGGAAGTAAAAACTGCAGTTTGCTTACACGAGGGGCTCCCCCTCTCAAAATGCTCTTACAAGTTTACCAAGGGCCACGCCCGAGTTTGTGCACAGGATAAAATGATAGGAGAACAAGGGATCAGCCAGAAATGTCGTTCTCTGCGTCACCCACGGATGCGTCACTCGCATCGTCGTCGTCTTCATCGGCATCGTTGCCGCCATCGGCGACGCCCCCGTCGCCGTCATCAACCATGTCGCCTTCGTCTGCGACGACCACCACCGCGTCATCCTCCGAAGTGAAGGTCCTGACCAACGCGTCCACATTGTCCTCAACCCAACGCACTAGGTCGCCCCGGACAGTCGTGGGTATGGGGGCGATGGCCGCGTCGAAATCAAAGTTGGGGTCAGCATTCAGGAGGTGGTTGAAGACGCGGGAGAAAGCGCGCTCGAGCAGGCCATGCCCCCTTTCCTCCACAAGCTGGCGAGCTCTGGAAGATCGAGCCTCGGTAGCGTCACCACCTCGGTGAAGAAGGTCGGTGGCTGGCATAATCATTGAGTGAGGGTCGGCGTCTCACGTCGCAAATATGGCCCGAGGCGATATTGGCCCTGTTAGGAGATCTGAAGCATAGGCGTGCTCGCTCGGCGTTCGTCGCGAGGAGCACTTCCTCCGTGTTTAGCCTGCATAGCAGCCTCGCATCATCGACCCGCCTCCGAAGGGAATGCAGCTCGGCGTGGGCGGAGGCCAAGTCCTCCTGTGTCGTAACCAGGGCGGCGGCCGTGGCTTCCGCATGCCTCTCAGCCTCGTCCAACCTGGGCCTGAGGGCAGCGGCCCTGCCCTCATCCTTCGTGCCCGCGAGCTTCATCTTCAGGTCATACCTACCCTCTAGGTCAGCGCAAATCTTGGCCACCAGGCGATTCACCTACTCCTCAACTCCGGCCTCGCGAGCCCCGACGACATCTTCTGCTTGAGCAACTTGACGCTCCCTCGTCTCCAGTCACTCGAGCTCGAGGCTGCGTTCCATGGCCTCCAGGGCCAGCGCCTCCTCACGCTTCGGACCTCCTCTTCCTCCATGGCGTCCCCTCGATGGCGCAAGAAGCGGCCCTGCGCGCCTCCACCTGCTGCTCAAGAGGCGCGCTCGGGCACTGGAGCTCCCACGCGCGCTTCTCCGCAGCCTCGCGGTGGCGGTCAGCCTCGCGAGCCTCGTCCAGCGCTAGTGAGCGGGCTTCATGGGAAACCTTGAGAGACGCCTCGGCCTTCACGTTCTCAAGGTCGTGCTAATAGCGACTGAGGTTGATGGCCACCCTTAGCTTGCGCCAGTCCTCCACCAGCCGGAGACCTTCGGCCTCAAGGCGTGAGTCAACACCCTCGAGCAGTTCACCAAGTCGGCTCATCGCGCCCATCGCCTCCTGGAAGAGCTCGTGACGGACCACGCTCCGCCCACCTCGTCCTCCGCCTCGGGGGCTGCCGGCGTGGCGCCAAGTGGTGAGCCCCTCCGAGCTGAGGCTGGGGGCGGCCTTGAGCTGGCGTCAACCAGTCCTCGCGAGGAGCCCAAGCTGAATGGGGCATGCCGCTGGAGGAGAAGCCGAAGACCGAAGCCAACCAATTGCCGTCGATGACCAGAGGGGGAGTCTTGGGCACTCCAGCCAAGCTCCACGCCAGACCGTGGGGGAGGAGCGACAAAGCCTCAGGTCCGGCGCGCCAAGAGGGCAGGAGTGCCCCTTCAGCCAACCCAGCTCCGGAGGCAGTAGGCAAACTCGAAGCGCTCGAGGCCGGCGAAAGAGTTGATGAAGAAGGAGGCCGCTTCTCGGGAGACGAAGCAGCTTCAATGGAAGGTGCCCTGGAGAACTAACGTCTGAATAAGGAAGCTACACGCAGAAAGCCATGACAACAAGGTACTTACGCGTCGATGGCGATGTACTTTCGCCGCTTCAACGACCCAAAGACGTTGCTAGGGGATCCCTTCCTCTTCCGGAGCTCCTCGAAGTCCATGCAAAGACGACCGAAATGCTGGACTTTGACGGCTGGTGCGCAGTGGGGCCGAAGAAGAGCCTGGAGGGATATCTTCAGGGGTGCCTGGTTGCGGCAGACAGCCGGGCACCGTCCCTCGACAACCTCCCGGGGCTCCTGGAGCCATGGCCTCGGGAGCCGCATGCTGCACCTCCTCAATAATCGGCACCTCAGGAGGGGGGTCGCAGGCCCCCGAAGACGACGCCCCAGGATCACCATTTGGCATGTGCTCCTCAAGACTCGAGCCACCGGCTCCCGGCAGAGACCGCTCTCCAGCACCTTCACCCGGGACGAGCTCGGCACCGGCGGCGAAGAAGGGGACCACGACGACGGGGTTCTCGCAGGGCCCCACTAGTCCAATAGGCCGCAACCCCCATTCGTTGAAGGAAGGCATGCTCGCTGCAAACTCATCCTTGTTCTTGCAACGATACAACAGGAAATTCTTCCCGGGCATTTGGTGGCAAGGGACACCATAAGACCTTGAAACCTTTGTTCACAGCGTCCAGGAGGGAGCAGGACTCTGGAACCTCATGTGGTCTTGGCTGTTGAGCAAGGTCCACATTGGGCGAGAGTGGCGTTGAAGCGGAGCAACCCGGCGTTTGGCGAACTCCTTCACCACCATCGGCACAGTCACGCCACGGTCCTTCAGCAGCCTCAACCTGGTCTAGACGAGAGCAAGGCGGGGGCTCGAGAGCTTCTGGTGGCTCCAGCCGTAGTTTGGAAGAGCAGGCCCCGTCGGGAGACGAAGCAGGGGGCTGAGCACGTCGGTGTCGACAAACACCCATCATGTGCGAAACTCGCTCGTGGATGAAGGGAGCTCAAAGTCAATCCCCGCGCCTACGATCATAGCCACGGCCTGGAAGCTCACACACCCCGAGCATTGCCGAGGGTCGGCCAGGCGCAATGAGAAGAAGTGACGGAGGAGCGCCACCGAAGGAGCGATGCCCACCATGGCTTCGCACACAAAGGCGAAGGCAGCAAGAAGAGTCACCGATTGGGGGTCAAGATGCAGCATGTGGATCTGGTAATGCTCTAGCACCGCATTAAGGAAGGCAGAGAAGGGAGGAATCAAGCTAGTCCAGTGGGCATCTATGAAGATTGGGACCGCGGTGGCTGCCCGAGCCAAGCGAGTGCGAGACGCGGGCCAAGCCACCGTCTCTCCCCACGCGTTGAAGCTGGAAGCGAGCATCGGACGCACCTTGTCCATGGCCTCGTCATTAAGCACCCGGGATTGGCCTAGCGCCGGCTCGACAGCTGGAGGTGCGCCTGACGGAGACATCGGCTTCTTCCCCTTGTCCGCTTGTCTTGGCGCCATGGCAACAAAGCAGGGGGGAGGGCAGGTCACATCGAAGAAGGAGCGAGTCTCAAGGAAGCGGAGGATTGAGGGAAGCCTTGGTGGCCAGCGGCATAGCTGTAGGCGCGAGGGCCGCATAGCCAGGAGGATTCAAAGGCAGCGTGGGGAAGCGGAGACGCCCATGTCCAATCAACCGCCACGCGTCAATCGAGGCCGCATGCTTTTTGGGGCCCGTGGTGCTCCAAACTTGTCCCTTGGCTTCGCCGCGAAGCCAAGCCCGAGCGCACCTTGGGCCCGGGGGCTACTGTCGGCGTTCTAGGAACGGGGTCCCTAGACTTGCCTGCCTGCGGCCCACAATGTGGCCAAGCCAGTAGGCCGTACGGCCCATCTTCATCAACAACACATCCAAGACCCTTGCGAGGGTCCAAGCCTTGTGATGCGGACGACGCAAGACCTCCTCTGGAGTGGCCTAGCCAGGCAGGCTCACGAGGAGCGGAGATATCAAGGCGGGGTGAACCTCACGAGGATCTCATGACGTGAGCCATGATGAACGGCACCAGGTGGGCGCCAGCGCGCGCAACGTCCTTATTCCCTCTTTGGTGCTAAGGAGGCCAGCGCAGGCGAAGAGTACCGGGGCATCAGGCAAAGGTTGACATATTGGTGCAATGAGACCAAGACCAGAAGGACGGCAAGACGGAGGTCATCCTGGAGCCCAAGACGGCGTCACCACCAGAGCTTTTCGTAGGCGGAGAACACTTTTGTCAGGATAGCTTGTACTAGCTGTCCCCCTTCAAATTTGCCCGCCGTTGTTGGCTCCCTTCCCGCTCGATATTTGGGAAGAGGACCAGGGCCTATATAAGTAGAGCTAGCCACCATAGTAGAGGCATCTCATCTTAGCTTGATCCAACTCGATCGAGAGCCTACTCACAAGAACACCTCAACCTCAGGAGGCTGTTCTTCCCTTGTACTATTCATCATCAGACCTAGAGGCAATCCAACACCACCACACTGGAGTAGGGTATTATACCACAACGGTGGCCCGAACCAGTATAAACCTCGTGTCTTTCTTTGTTACGAGTTCGTCGAGTTTTTCCGCGGGATCTTAGCGAGCTAGGGAGTAGATCGGTAGGAGGGAAAGACTTCGCGCACACCCCAGTGTTCGAACCTTAAGGGTTTGCCGGAACCCCACATTCGAGAGCAGAGCTTCGCCGAGTCCGGATCATTGGTGTACATCACATTCAACTTGGTGCAGCCATAGGACTGAACGGCGAACTCAAAGGGGAACTCCTTGCTGAAGTCCATATCCAGCAGGCTCACCCCTCGGATCGCCATCGGAGTCTCTTCAAGTGAACGAGTGGGTAGGCGGCGGCAGCAGTTTGTTTTTCAGCTCTTGGGGAACTGGATTCAACAGTAAACTGAGTGTGTACATGCGACAACAGTTACTACCCCTCCCTCGTCCGCTGCACGCCCGGCAGAAGATGCACCGTCGGCGTATTCAAATGCCTCCATTAAGAAACCTACTCCGGCCACACGTCGGTTCACGAGCAGGTCTGTATTGGTACTGTAATAACAGGAGTTAGTGGTAACTTTACTTAAATTTAATTAGCTTTAATAGAAATTTATACTTAAAACAAGCAATGCATTGGCTCGTTCTATCAATGCCACAGGATCAACATGCACATCAATTAGAATTACTATTCTCAGGATGCACACGATCAGCACATTTGTCGCACTTTCACACAGATAATACTACCAAGTTTGAACTGTTTGTTATGGTTGTTGTCCTCTGCATCATCATGCCGTGTTTCCTAGCTTGCAAGATTCAGAACCAACAAATAAGATCAAAATAATAAGTACAACAAAGATGCCTACACACCTCATTGATTCCCAGCTTGCAAGATTCAGAACCAACAAAAAAGATTCAAATAATAAGTACAACAAAGATGCCTAAAAATCTCATTGATTCCCAGCTTGCAAGATTCAGAACCAACCCATTAGAGCCTTTTGATAAAGTGAATATCGGGATTAAATCCATCTTGGCTAGCCATGTCATACAATCGAAGAACTTGGTGAATGCTCTTGACCGTCACAACATCTATAGTTGAGTATTCCTGTTTGCACAACACAAATAAGAAGAGCATGCTTACTATAATAATGGCATTCCTTGAACTCAACCTGCAACTCCACTCGGATGAGGCCATCTTGGAGTTCCATGATTCAATTCATGCGCCTTTTTCTGCAGTTCACCTGAAATGAAGCAAAGATTGCATCATTCAGCTAGCAAGAAGTACTTGCTCTCGTGAGCTGGCAGGTTCTCCTTTAGTAGTTGCACTAAAATTGAGGAACATTAAGGTTGGTTGTCTGGCTCATGTAAGGTGCAACTATAATTTGCTTATCCTTTTGTGCAGTTCCACTAAAATAAAGTGCCATTGTAGTGACAGTGACGGCTCATCTTGCAAAGGCTAATAAAATGTTACACGAGATTACCAGCAGAATTTGGCGGAGATTTTGGAAACTCCAATCACCATTTTGTGCAGTTCCACCAAAATTGAGAGATGTTGCCCAAGTGACATTTTAGTTGAACTGCACAAGACACCCATTCCAAAAAAAGTGTTTTGTGCAGTTCACCGAAAGGTCACAATAGCAACAAGGTCAAATTGATATCCCTATCTGCACAAAAAGACAGAAAGTAAACAGTTGCTGGTCAATAAGTATATACTCCCTCTGTTCCTTGATATAAGGTCTATAGATTTTTGAGAAAAAATTCAAAATATAAGGTGTATTGTGTTGCACCACTCGTTTGGATAATTTTTTCGGGATTTTATTACATTTCTATATATAAGTCAAGCTCCCCTATTTTCTCATGTCAATTAGTCATGTGAAATCTCACCCAAAACTTGTGAATTTTTGCCTCCATGTGCATTCTTTAATTTCCGTGCCAAAAACTATACACCCTATATTTAGGAATGGAGGGAGTATGAAACATATACGAAATGAAAAGAAGCATCTTAATTATGTACATGGCAATCATGCAAGGACAGTAGAAATTTTAAAACGTCAGCAATGCTTCATGTTACCAGAAGCATCACGATCAACAATGAGATTCCTCAAATATGGGATTACTTTAATGGTGGCATTGCTTGTTTACCAGATACAGTAAATCAATAGCAGCTAAAGAGTTGGTTTAAGGGCATGGGACCGTGGGGACACCAGGACACTCATCAGCTTAAAGGAGCAACTTACTTATCATACTGGGGAGAACAGCAGGAGTACCATTTGTAACACCGTTTAATTGCACTTATCACTGGAGGCATTAGATTAACAATAACACTGGTTAGACATGTCCCTAAGGTAACAGTGTGATCGCTTCATTTTACATGTGC
The DNA here is from genome assembly GCA_021605205.1 of Aegilops longissima. Classification (NCBI taxonomy): domain Eukaryota; kingdom Viridiplantae; phylum Streptophyta; class Magnoliopsida; order Poales; family Poaceae; genus Aegilops; species Aegilops longissima. Next base: position 437,853,549 of record CM038679.1, on the reverse strand, counting down.
CCTTACATTAACAACAACAAAAGGTTGGTATAAGGACATGCGACGATGGGCGCATCGGCACAATGTACCTACAAGGAGGCATAAAGTGGTGATGCCAGTTTGTTCATGCTATGTGAGGCAAAAATCTAATCTGGAGACCTTTTACTATGTGAGGGCAGCAAACCTAATCACAGAGACCTTTTACTATGTGAGGGCAGCAAATCTAATCACAGAGACCTTTTACTATGTGAGGGCAGCAAATCTAATCACGGAGACCTTTTACTATGTGAGGCAGCAAATCTAATCTGAGACCTTTTACTATGTGAGGGCAGCAATTCTAATCACAGAGACCTTTTACTATGTGAGGCAACTAATCTAATCCTGGACATACTCATTGACTTGTCCACTAGCCGCCACTTTCTATCTTTTCAACCAATAATAGATCATTCCTTATCCAGTTTGTCTTGCATTTTCCCATTATTTCCCTTTTCAACCAAGAGACCGGTTGGGTATCCGGTCTCTACTACTTTCACCATATTATTTCCTCTTTGAATCAAGTCCTAGATTCATGCTACAACTTTCCCCCCTTTCTTCGTTGTTTGAACAAAGTCCTAAATTCGAATGCATGAAGTAGCTTTACCTCTAATAATACTAAAAATTTAGGTGGCTTTGGAAGAGCTGATGGGAGTAGAAAAAGATGCACATGCAGACACGTGGGGAGCTGGTGCAGTAGAGCAAGGCCAGTTTTGAAGAACTTATACTTGAGGGTTGTCGGGATGTCGGTGGTGGCAGGTCGGATCTGCGGACAATACGACAAGGAGGAAGAAGGGTCGGAGGACCTCCCGAGCTGGCGCTGTGTCGGAGAGAACGGCACGGTAAGAGGATCGGGCCCCTCCGGCAGCTGTGGTTTTCCTCCCTCGCCGGCGATGACCGCGTGAACGATGCACCTAGTCCTCTACACACACCAGCCCAAGGGATCCGGCCGGATCTGTGACCAGCGGTGAGCAGAGAGAAAATGTTGCTACCGCTGTCTTGTTTATATCTGAAGAGGATGAGAGAATGAAGAGACCCTAGTAAAGCAAGCGCTCAGGCCCTTGCGTACATATATAGTGGAGTGATTATCTTTTTCTCTCCACAACAAGCATTTCAATTTGTGTACGTGGCATTAAAGAAAAGAAACTCTCTATTTAAGGTGACTAACTGTACGACTCCTACTTACTACTACTAGTAGTAGTATTGTTCACTTGTGCTCCCCGACCCTCCTTTCATTGAACAACCCCATGGGCGAATAAACATACAATACTAGTATTTATATAGAACGAACAAGCTCGAACTATTTTTGCGTAGTTAAAAGTTGAGGGCGGGGCTTTTCCAGGCGTCTGTGGCGAGTTTAGCGTGGCGGTTTGTGAGGCGAGGAGGGTGAGGGAGTAGCGGATTCAACTTACTTACTGCTGGAAAGGTCGGGTTATGCAATTTGACAGCGTGTTACTGCTGGAAAGACTTGTGATATGACTACTCACTGTAGTCATGAATTACTGGCGGTACGACCGGGGTGATGCCCCCCTTCCGTTCCGCACTCTAATCTGGTGCATGACACGTATTATGTCAACCCGGATGCTGCTGGCTGTCCCACATGTCGGCGAAGTAGTACGTAGTAGTAAGAAGGAGCAAAGAATCATGCGGTATAGGTCTTTCTAGAGATTCCAACAAGTGACTAGACTACACCGCGTGAAGTACTCCCTCCCTTCTGGTTTATAGGGCTCAAATCTCAAATCTCATCAACCAAGCCATTTTGCGATTGGAGGAATGTATATCGTACTTTACAAAACTACCCTAATTAATGCCATGCATTAGTTACGTAGTTCTCTCATTTTCCTCTCCGCCTTGGTCGCGATGCACAATATTGAGCACTCCTATTTGACTAGCCGCTCTATCTACATGCGGGACATCAAAGCATCCGGTCCCACATGCCATCCACCAAATCAAAGTGAGGTACTACAGTCGAAACTCACCGGTCACCCCGGTGTGGCCGTCATGACCCGTCATATCACAAAACCCACACCTTTACCAGCAGTGGTAAAGTGGCCTCGAAGTTGGACTAGACGAAGCAAACATCATTTCACTGGAACGCTCGTTGAAGCCCTATCTCCCCTTTCTTGAAGAAAACCTCACTCCAGGCTACTCACTTCTGCCATTTTTCTTCTATACCGACGAAGTAAAGGTGGGCGAATCAGTGATGTTGCTTCTTTTTGCGAAGCACCGTCCGATTCTCACAGCCTATTCTTTTCCCGTTTTCATTGCGATTGTGGTTTCCTTTCGATTGCTTTTTTTGTCGGTTCATTGATGGATCACGGAGCACTAGGCAAAGAGTTGCGGCGGACAACCCACCGGAGACAGCGATCTCCGAGAATCGAGCATCGACCAGCGAGTTGACCATGTTGGCGGGCCAACCCATGGAGCGAAAAACTCCAAGAAACAAGCAGCGGCCAAAGAGTTGACAACGTTGGCGGCGAACTCCTCAAAGAAAGTTGGAAGAATAGCACGGGCCCCACCGTGCCTACCCCGAAAACTCGATGGCCACCTGTCACGAGGCTCAAGGCCAAGTTTGAGGAGATGGTCGCCGTTGAAAGCAGTATTCCCCGGCAAGGTGATGCCCCCATCGAGGGCGAGGAGATGGCCCCGGAGGATGGGATCCCCGGTGAGCTACAAGGTAAAAAATAATGGCTTATTACCATAGTTGTGGTTTTTGATTATTTGCAATGTGCTTGCTAATATGTTATGGTTGTGCAGGTGTCGGTGGACGTCCTTGATGATTCCGATGTCACAGCCCGTCCTGTGGACAACGCCCCAAAGATCGTTTTCGATGTCGCGGTCCGTCCTGTTGGCATCGCCCCGGAGATCGATTCTGATGTCGTTGTCCATCCTGTGGACATCGCCCCATAGATCGATTCCGATGTCGCGGTCAGTCCTGTGGACATCGCCCCAGAGATCGATTCCCATGCCGCTGTATGTGCTGTGGTCATTGCCCGAGAGATCGATGACAAGAAATAGTTGGTCGCGCTAATCCTTCAGGGTAGTTTGCATTGACCTGTGTTTAATTACAAGAATGATGCATGTTATCAAACCATCTTAGGGCTAGTGCACTGTCTTGTGTGGGCGGTACTTGCTACTTTTTTTTGAGAGTGAATCATGCGAACCCTCTCTGAGTTATGGAAACAGATGTATCCTCACCAGCTTTTGATGTAATATATGGCATGCTTAGATGTAAGTTTGAACTGTTTATCATATCAGCAGGGCTTATTTGATGATTCTTGGTGTTAGTAGGATAGCTACTATGCGAGCTATAGTACTTGCAAAACACTCACCGAAGAGAAATGTTCAGGCTGATGAGCTCATGGTACGCTTATACTGATCCGTCTTCGATCGGCCAATAGCCCAAGCTCCTAAAATTGTAGGCTTAGCGATCGATCAGACAATAGTCGACATAGATACATTCAGGCCTCATTTGGTTCATAGGGTAGGAAAATCATAGCAAAAGTACAGAGACGTACAACACAAAATCATAGCAGTACAGAGACGTCCCTCCGTTCCAATATAGATGAGTCAACTTTGTACTACTAACTTTGAAATGGAGGGACTACAAATCCTAGGCGGGCTAGTTTGGCCTAGTGGGTTTTAGTGATACGACGTGGTATAGTGTCGTCCAGTCTTCGCGTGTGGTAGCAGTACTGCGGGTAGAGTAAGTTTTCTTGAAGAAGCGGAATTCAACGAAGTCATGATGGTTCCTTCGTCCGACTAACTTATAGTGGGAAAGGTTGAGCCTGCGCTACGACCGGGGTGGACAAGGATAATTTTGTGCATGGCAGGTGGACCAGGATGGTCGATGTCCCACATGTCGTCGAATGAAAGTATTCTTTCCGATATAGTGGACGAGCAATGAGTATTCATTGTTTATTTTTGATGAAACCTATTGTCTCCACTTTTACGACGGAGGAGTGTGAAACACGGCAGCCTAGTGAACTTGGCATGTGCACCACTCCCTCCTTCCTCATGTAATACTACCATAGTGTTGACTATAAGGTTGGCTATAAGGTTACAACTTTTTCTCACTTTATCTCATCTATTTCCTCTCAAATGTTTTTTACCTTTATTTTTTTAGACACAATTGTTTTTTATGCCTCTTTTTTTAGAATTAGTTTTTTTATACCTAGGAGCACGTGTAGAGACAGGCTCCTGCAGATCCCACTACTCGACTTTGTCAATGCCTCTCTCTCCTCCACATAAGCGGGCTTAGGGCATGTACAATGGTTCTATTGTAGGGATGCCACATAGGATAAATGATGAGGTGGAGGAAAGAGAAATCGTAAGAAAAGGCTTGTCTTCTCTTATTTAAGACAAGACAAGAGATGATCTCCTAGCACAATATGTTTCACCATGTTTTAGGAATAACTAGTTATTGAAGATAAGGCTAAGAGATGATCCATTGTATACATGTTTTTTTGTCATCTCTAAATTACATGCAAGAGTTATGATAAGACTATCTTATCAACCATTGTACATGCCCTTATAGCCCAGAATTTTACTGGTACTACTTGCTATAAATCTGGTATTTGGCGTCGAGGGGCGTGCAGGGAGGTGGTGGGGTGGGGAGGGTTACGGAGGGCGAGGCGGTAAGAAGCGGGCTTGGAAGCGGTGCGGACTCCCGCATGGCCCACCTCACATTATCACCACATATTTCTTGGAGTCCGTGCACGGCGGGCTGGCGATCTGTTCTCCCTCCCCCGTCTCTCTGCTCTCAGCCGACGCCCGTCGAGCGATTAGATTTTGGTTATCGACGGTTTATTCAATTGCAGTCCCACATGTCAGTGAAAATGCAAGACAACGTGTGTCCCCTCCGGTGAGCGGCGTGCGAGCCGGACTGTCGGGGGTGCGACGTGAACGCGATGCGTACGAGTTGTAGTGTGCCGCCTTTTCCTTTTGAACTTGCAAAGCGTAACAGAAATCCAGAACACTGATGGATGCCATCCAATGCTGCTCGCATACCTTTCGACAACTATTTGAACTAACAAGACGAAATTCGTGCAAACAAAGCAAATTTCAAATTGACCAGATGAAATTCATTACATTTCGAGAACTTTTCCTATAAACTGGACGAAATTCATTACATATTTCACACAAAACGTACTAAAACCTACTGTAAACCTAATCTAAATGATCGCCGGGCCCCGACCACCATGTCCAGCCATGAACCCGAGAAAGTCGGCCATTGCCTTTGCCTCCTCCTTATCCGCCTCGATAACCTCCTCCTCCAGAGCACAAGGTTATGAAGATTTTCGCCTCCACGTCGCCGTCAAGCGGCTACTCGGCCGCCGATTTTTATCCCACCAAGCTTGGCATCGACTGAGTGGAGGAGCGATGGCCTTCCTGGGACCAGAGCGGTGGCGACCTACCGTGTACTACTCTTCCTCGCTGCCGGCTGCGCCCGCACATGCACACCGGCTTCATGGTCGTGGCAGCGGAGGGCAGCCTGGGGGGAGCTGGCGATCTCCTTCATCTGCTCCTGCAAGAGTATGTCCAAGAGAGCTTTGGAGCGTGCCCGGAGCGGAGCCACCGATGTCCTTCGTCTGATCCTGCAACAGTACATCCAAGAGAGCTCTGGAGTGCCCGTAGGCTATGGTTGGGGTGATGCCAATAGAAGGAAGGGACCAGAGGAGAATGAGTGTGGGTCTTTGGCTATGGCTGGGAGCTGGGGCTCAAGTTAATATAGCAGGCGAATGGCAATGAGCCGCGACAGACGGATGGACGGCTGGCACCGGAGTAGGTTCGTCGGCAGCCGCGTGTCATTAATGTTGGCGGCAGACGGAAGGATGGTTGTGGTGTCATTAACGTGGAACAGTCGCTTGCACCGGGATGCCGCGCGGGTGGTGCTCTCTCGGCCGTCGCGCTTCTGCAATGCCGGCGCTAGTGAGAGGTCGCGTCGGGCGTGAATGGGGATGCTGCTTCAGTGACTTGACCGCAGGTGCGTTGTCTCACTGACATGTAGGCCCAACGGGCATCTAGCCCGCATATCAGTGACACACCAACTGCACCTGCAGTTAAGGTCGGTGAATGCGGCATTGACGTTCTGGAGAGACGATGATCGTTTTAGGCGGGAAGCGCGCGCTAGCGATGGAAGGGGTTTCGGTAGGACTGGGCGGTCAAATGCTGGCGTGGTGGTAAAATGTGAACTCATGGATGACGAGCCTTTGAAGCGTATGCAGCACATATTGAAAACCAGGCGTCCATGCAACCGCTCTTGTCGCCAGCTAGCCTTCGACGACCACCATTAGACAACACACTACCATGCATAACTTACGAATAATGGACGAATCAATCAGACACACACTCGTGTGCAGTGGCACTATGATCGGTTGCTCACGATAGTACATACTCTGCACCATAGTACCCTCTCTAGCTAGGCTGTTTTATTGATTGTCAGTTTGACGAATGATATACATGAGCAGGGCGCCGAGTCACGAGTATGACTGTTGGTGTTGAGCCAGGTGAATACATGCTCGGTGTTCGCCCAGCAAACGTCTAAACGGTAATGTCACATACACATAATTTTGGTTTTTATTTCTTTCTCCACTGACAGGTAGGCCCGCATAGATAGATAGATAAAGAACACGAGCTGATGAGGCGCATGCGGACTGTTTGACTAGTCAACCAGACAAATATGGAGCTATACGCTGAGCCAGTGACCGTATAATCACCATATCTCGTATACAATGATCAAAGGGAGCTATCAAGACAAGTTCAACGACCGCCAATGCAGTTTACTCGGTAATAAATGACTAGGATTGAAGGGGAATCCAAATTTCCTTCGTCTTCTGTCCTTGAGCTCTTGACAAACCAATGCACTTTACGGTTGTCCGGCCACTCCACCCCAGAGTTGTCACCAAGCTGTTGGGGAACGTAGTAATTTCAAAAATTTTCCTACGATCACGCAAGACCATGGTGATGGCATAGCAACGAGAGGGGCGAGTATCCGTCCATGTACCCTCGTAGACCAAAAGCGAAGCGTTATAACAACGCGGTTGATGTAGTAAATGCGTCTTCACGATCCGACCGATCCAAGCACCGAGCGTCACGGCACCTCCGAGTTACGCACGTTCAGCTCGATGGCGATCCCGGACTCCGATCCGGCAAAGTGTCGTGGATGAGTTCCGTCGGCCGACGGCGTGGTGGCGATGTTGATGCTCCACCGATGCAGGGCTTCGCCTAAGCTCGCGACGATATGACTTCTCGGCGCGAGGGCTTCGCCTAAGCTCATGACGATATGACCGAAGTGGAATATGGTGGAAGGGGCACCGCTGCGGCTATGGAAAGATCCGTAGATCAACTTGTGTGTCATGGGGTGCCCCTGCCCCGTATATAAAGGAGACAAGGGAGGTGGCGGCCCAAGGGGAGGCGCGCAAGGAGAGTCCTACTCCAACGGGAGTAGGACTCCCCCTCTCCTAGTTGGAGTAGGATTGGGGAGGGAAAGAGGGAAGGCGCCGCCCCCCTCTCCTTGTCCTATTCGGACTGGAAGGGGAGAGGCGCGCAGCCCACTGGCCGGCCCTTCTCCTTCTCCCTTGAGGCCCATGAAGGCCCATATACCCCCGGGGTTCCAGTAACCCCGGTGTTCGATAACATCCTGTTTTCACTCGGAACCATTCGAAGTCAAACATAGGCTTCAATATATCAATCTTTATGTATCGACCATTTGAGACTCCTCGTCATGTCCATGATCACATCCGGGACTCGAACAAACTTGGTGCATCAATACTTATAAACTCATAATGAGCTGTCATCAAAGCGTTAAGCGTGCGGACCCTACGGGTTCGAGAACTATGTAGACATGACCTAGAACCATTCTCGGTCAATAACCAATAGCGGAACCTGGATGCCCATATTGGTTCCTACATATTCTCTGAAGATCTTTATCGGTCAAACCGCATAACGACATCGTTGTTCCCTTTGTCATCGGTATGTTACTTACCCGAGATTCGATCATCGGTATCAATACCTAGTTCAATCTAGTTACGGTAAGTCTCTTTACTCGTTCGTAATACATCATCTCACAACTAACTCATTAGTTGTAATGCTTACAAGGCTTAGGTGATGTGTATTACGAGAAGGCCTAGAGATACCTCTCCGAGCGATCGGAGTGACAAAACCTAATCTCGAAATCGCCAACCCAACAAGTACCTTTGGAGACACTGTAGTACTCCTTTATAATCACCCGATTCGTTGTGGACGTTTGGTAGTACCAAAGTGTTCCTCCGGTAGCAGGAGTTGCATAATCTCATAGTTACGAGGAACATGTATGGGTCATGAAGAAAGCATTAACATACTAAGCGATCAAGTGTTAAGCTAACGGAATGGGTCATGTCAATCAGATCATTCAACTAATGATGTGACCTTGTTAATCAAATAACAACTCCTTGTTCATGGTTAGGAAACATAACAATCTTTGATTAACAAGCTAGTCAAGTAGAGGCATACTAGTGACATCTTGTTTGTCTATATATTCACACATGTATTATGTTTCCGGTTAATACAATTCTAGCATGAATAATAAACATTTATCATGATATAAGGAAATAAATAATAACTTTATTATTGCCTCTAGGGCATATTTCCTTTAGTCTCCCACTTGCACTAGAGTCAATAATCTAGATTACAAAGTAATGATCCTTACACCCATGGAGTCTTGGTGCTGATCATGTTTTGCTCGTGGAAGAGGCTTAGTCAGCGGTGCGCAACATTCAGATCCGTATGTATTTTGCAAATCTCTATGTCTCCCACTTGGACTTGGTCCCGAATGGAATTAGGCGTCTCTTGATGTGCTTGGTCCTCTTGTGAAATCTGGATTCCTTTGCCAAGGCAATTGCACGATATTGTCACGAGAAGATCTTCATCGGTCCCGATGCACTAGGTATGACACCTAGATCGGAAATGAACTCTTTCATCCAGACTCCTTCATTCGCTGCTTCGAAGCAGCTATGTACTCCGCTTCACATGTAGATCCCATACGGCGCTTTGTTTAGAACTGCACCAAGCGGCAGCTCCACCGTTTAATAAAAACACGTATCCGGTTTGCGATTTAGAATCGTCCGGATCGGTGTCAAAACTTACATCGGCGTAACCATTTCGACTAGCTCTTTGTCACCTCCATATCGAGAAACATATCCTTAGTCCTTTTCGGGTATTTCAGGATGTTCTTGACCGCTGTCGATGATCCACTCTGGATTACTTTGGTACCTTCTGCCAAGCTTACAGCTAAGCATCGTCGGTCTGGTACACAGCATTGCATACATGATAGAGCCTATGGCTGAAGCATAGGAACATCTTTCATTTTCTCTCTATCTTCTGCTGTGGTCGGGCATTGAGTCGACTCAATCTTACACCTTGTAACACAGGTAAAAAACCTTTCTTTGCACGATCCATTTTGAACTTTTTCAAAACTTTATCAAGGTATGTGCTTTGTGAAAGTCCAATCAAGCGTCTTGATCTATCTCTATAGATCTTGATGCCCAATATGTAAGCAGCTTCACGAGGTCTTTCATTGAAAAACTTTTATTCAAGTATCCTTTTATGCTATCCAGAAATTCTATATCATTTCCAATCAATAATATATCGTCCACATATAATATTAGAAATGCTCTGAGCTCCCACTCACTTTCTTGTAAATGAGGCTTCTCCAAAAGTCTGTACAAACCCATATGCTTTGATCACATTATCAAAGCGTTTATTCAACTCGAGAGGCTTGCACGGACCATAAATTGATCGTTGGAGCTTGCACACTTTGTTAGCACCTTTTGGATCGACAAAACCTTCTGGTTGCATCATATACAACTCTTCTTCTAGAAATCCATTCAAGAATGCAGTTTTACATCCATTTGCCAAATTTCATAATCATAAAATGCGGCAATTGCTAACATGATTGGACGGACTTAAGCATCGCTTCTGGTGAGAAAGTCTCATCGTAGTCAACTCCTTGAACTTGTCGAAAACCTTTTGCAACAAGTCGAGCTTTGTAAACAGTTACATTACCATCGGCGTCGGTCTTCTTCTTAAAGATCCATTTATTTTCAATGGCTTGCCGATCATCGGGCAAGTCAACCAAAGTCCATACTTTGTTCTCATACATGGATCCCATCTCAGATTTCATGGCTTCCAGCCATTTTGCGAATCTGGGCTCACCATCGCTTCTTCATAGTTTGTAGGTTCGCCATGGTCAAGTAACATGACTTCGAGAATAAGATTACCGTACCACTCAGTGCGTATTTTACTCTGGTTGACCTCGAGGTTCGATAGCAACTTGATCGAAGCTTCATGATCATCATCATTAGTTTCCTCACTAATTGGTGTAGTTGTCACAGAACCATTTCTTGTGATGAACTACTTTCAATAAGGGAGCAGATCTGATTATCTCATCAAGTTCTACTTTCCTCCCACTCACTTCTTTCGAGAGAAACTCCTTCTCTAGAAAGGACCCGAATTAACAACGAAAATCTTGCCTTCAGATCTGTGATAGAAGGTGTACCCAACATCTCCTTTGGGTATCCTATGAAGACACATTTTTCCGATTTGGGTTCGAGCTTATCTGGTTGAAGTTTCTTCACATAAGCATCGCAGCCCCAAACTTTAAGCGACAACTTTGGTTTCTTGCCAAACCACAGTTCATAAGGCGTCGTCTCAGCGGTTTTGACGGTGTCCTATTCAAGCGTGAATCGGCCGTCTCTAAAGCATAACCCCAAAGCGATAGCGGTAAATCGAAATAGACATCATAGATCGCACCATATCTAGTAAAGTACGATTCTGACGTTCGGACACACCATTTCTCTGTGGTGTTCGGGTGGCGTGAGTTGTGAAACTATTCCACATTGTTTCAAATGTAAACCAAACTCGTAACTCAAATATTCTCCTCCACGATCAGATCGTAGAAACTTTATTTTCTTGTTACGATGATTTTCCACTTCACTCTGAAATTCTTTGAACTTTTCAAAGCGTTTCAGATTTGTGTTTCATTAAGTAGATATACCCATATCTGCTTAAATCATCTGTGAAGGTGAGAAAATAACGATACCATGGCGTGCCTCAACATTCATTGGACCACAAACATCGGTATGTATGATTTCCAACAAATCAGTTGCTCGCTCCATAGTTCGGAGAAGCGGCGTTTTGTCATCTTGCCCATGAGGCACGGTTACTTAAGTACCAAGTGATTCATAATCAAGTGATTCGAAGCCCATCGGTATGGAGTTTCTTCATCGTTTTACACCGATATGACCTAAGCGGCGATTGCCACAAATAAGTTGCACTATCATTATCAACTCTGCATCTTTTGGCTTCAACATTATGAATATGTGTATCACTCTTGTCGAGATTCAACAAGAATAGACCATTCTTCAAGGGTGCATGACCATAAAGATATTACTCATATAAATAGAACAACCATTATTCTCGATTTAAATGAATAACCGTCTAGCATTAAACAAGATCCAGATATAATGTTCATGCTCACGCGGCACCAAATAACAATTATTTAGGTCTAAAACTAATCCGAAGGTAGATGTAGAGGTAGCGTGCCGACCGCGATCACATTGACTTTGGAACCATTTCCCAGCGCATCGTCACCTCGTCCTTTGCGATGCTCGTCTATTCCGTAGTCCTGTTTGAGTTGCAAATATTAGCAGAACCAGTATCAAATACCAGTGCTACTACGAGCTCTAGTAAGGTACACATCAATAACATGTATATCACATATACCTTTGTTCACCTTGCCATCCTTTTATCCGCCAAATACTTGGGGCAGTTCCGCTTCGATGTCCGGTCGCTTGCGGTAAAACACTCAGTTTCAGGCTTAGGTCCAGACTTGGGTTTCTTCTCTTGATCAGCAACTTTCTTGCTGTTCTTTTTGAAGTTTCCCTTCTTCTTCCCTTTGCCCTTTTTCTTGAAACTAGTGGTCTTGTTGACCATCAACACTTGATGCTCTTTCTTGATTTCTACCTTCGCGGCTTTTAGCATCGCGAAGAGCTCAGGAATTGTCTTAGTCATCCCTTGCATATTATAGTTCATCACGAAGCTCTTGTAGCTTGGTGGCGTGATTGGAGAATTCATCAATGACACTATCATCCGGAAGATTAACTCCCAGCTGAATTAAGTGATTGTTATACCCGGACATTTTGAGTATGTGCTCCTTGTGCGAACTATTCTCCTCCATCTTGCAGCTATAGAACTTATTGGAGACTTCATATCTCTCAATCCGGGCATTTGCTTGAAATATTAACTTCAACTCTGGAACATCTCATATGCTCCATGACGTTCAAAAGCGTCGTTGAAGACCGGTTCTAAGCCGTAAAGCATGGCACTGCTTGAACTATAGAGTAGTCATCAGCTACTGCTTTGCGAGACGTTCATAACCACGGCTCGGCATCTGCAGCAGAACTGTCACCCAGCGGTGCTTCGGGGCGTAATTTTTACGTGCAGCAATGAGGATAATCCTCAAATTACGGACCCAGTCCGTGTAATTACTACCATCATCTTTCAACTTTGCTTTCTCAAGGCGCATTAAAATTCAACGGAACAACAGCATGAGCCATCTATCTACATTAAACATAGACAAGCAAAACACTATCGGTACTAAGTTCATGATAAATTTAAGTTCAATTAATCATATTAAAAACTCCCACTTAGACAGACATCTCTCTAGTCATCTAAGTGATCACGTGATCCAAATCAACTAAACCATGTCCGATCATCACGTGAGGCGGAGTAGTTTCAATGGTGAACATCACTATGTTGATCATATCTTACTATATGATTCACGTTCGACCTTTCGGTCTCCGTGTTCGAGGCCATATCTGTTATATGCTAGGCTCGTCAAGTTTAACTTGAGTATTCGCGTGTGCAACTGTTTTGCACCGTTGTAGATGGACGTAGAACTTATCACACCCGATCATCACGTGGTGTATGGGTACTACGAACTTTGGCAGCGGTGCATACTCGAGAGAACACTTCTTGATAATTTTAGTGAGAGATCATCTTATAATTCTACCGTCAAACAAAGCAAGATAAGATGCATAAAGGATAAACATCACATGCAATCAATATAAGTGATATGATATGGTCATCATCATCTTGTGCTTGTGATCTCCATCTGAAGCACCGTCATGATCACCATCGTCACGGTAGCGACACCTTGATCTCCATCGTAGCATCGTTGTCGTCTAGCCAACTATTGCTTCTCGACTATCGCTACTCCTTAGTGATAAAGTAAAGCAATTACATGGCGTTGCATTTCATACAATAAGCGACAACCATATGGCTCCTGCCGATTGCCGATAACTTCGGTTACAAAACATGATCATCTCATACAATAAAGTATAGCATCACGTCTTGACCATATCACATCACAACATGCCTGCAAAAACAAGTTAGGCGTCTTCTACTTTGTTGTTGCAAGTTTTACGTGGCTGCTACGGGCTGAGCAAGAACCGTTCTTACCTACGCATCAAAACCACAGCGATACTTCGTCAAATTGACTCCGTTTAACCTTCTCAAGGACGAGGCGTATGCACTCGATTCAACTAAAGTGAGAGAGAGAGACACCCGCCGGTCACCTTTAAGCAACGAGTGCTCGGGCGGTGAAACCAGTCTCGCGTAAGCGTCTGGCGTAATGTCGGTCCGGGCGCTTCATCTCACAATACCGCTGAACCAAAGTATGACATCTTTGGTAGGCAGTATGACTTGTATCGTCCACAACTCACTTGTGTTCTACTCGTGCATATGACATCAACGCATAAAACCAGGCTCGGATGCCCTCTTTGAGGAGCGTAGTAATTTCAAAAATTTCCTACGATCACGCAAGACCATGGTGATGGCATAGCAGCGAGAGGGAAATATCCGTCCACGTACCCTCGTAAACCGAAAGCGAAGCGTTATAACAACGCGGTTGATGTAGTCGTGCGTCTTCACGATCCGACCGATCCAAGCACCGAGCGTCACGGCACCTCCGAGTTCTGCACACGTTCAGCTCGATGGCGATCCCGGACTCCGATCCAGCAAAGTGTCGTGGATGAGTTCCGTCAAGACGACGGCGTGGTAGCGATGTTGATGCTCCACCGATGCAGGGCTTCGCCTAAGCTCATGACGATATGACTTCTCCAGCGCAGAGGCTTCGCCTAAGCTCATGACGATATGACGAAGTGGAATATGGTGGAAGGGGCACCGCACACGGCTATGGAAAGATCCGTAGATCAACTTGTGTGTCATGGGGTGCCCCCTTGTATATAAAGGAGGCAAGGGGAGGTGGCGGCCCAGGGGAGGCGCACCAGGAGGAGTCCTACTCCCAGGAGTAGGACTCCCCCTCTCCTAGTTGGAGTAGGATTGGGGAGGGGAAAGAGGGAAGGCGCCGCCCCTCTCCTTGTCCTATTCGGACTGGAAGGGGAGGGGGCGCAGCCACCCTGGCGGCCCTTCTCCTTCTCCCTTGAGGCCCATGAAGGCCCATATACCCCGGGGTTCAGTAACCCCGGTGTTCGGTAACATCCTGTTTTCACTCGGAACCATTCCGAAGTCAAACATAGGCTTCAATATATCAATCTTTATGTCTCGACCATTTGAGACTCCTCGTCATGTCCGTGATCACATCAGGGACTCGAACAAACTTGGTGCATCAATACTTATAAACTCATAATGAACTATCATCGAAGCGTTAAGCGTGCGGACCCTACGGGTTCGAGAACTATGTAGACATGACCTAGAACCATTCTCGGTCAATAACCAATAAGCGGAACCTGGATGCCCATATTGGTTCCTACATATTCTCGAAGATCTTTATCGGTCAAACCGCATAACGACATCGTTGTTCCCTTTGTCATCGGTATGTTACTTACCGAGATTCGATCGTCGGTATCAATACCTAGTTCAATCTCGTTACGGTAAATCTCTTTACTCGTTCCGTAATACATCATCTCACAACTAACTCATTAGTTGTAATGCTTGCAAGGCTTAGGTGATGTGTATTACCGAGAAGGCCTAGAATACCTCTCCAAGCGATCGGAGTGACAAAACCTAATCTCGAAATCGCCAACCCAACAAGTACCTTTGGAGACACTGTAGTACTCCTTTATAATCACCCGATTCACGTTGTGGCGTTTGGTAGTACCAAAGTGTTCCTCCGTAAGCAGGAGTTGCATAATCTCATAGTTACAGGAACATGTATGGGTCATGAAGAAAGCATTAACATACTAAACGATCAAGTGTTAAGCTAACGGAATGGGTCATGTCAATCTGTTAGGACCCCGATTCCAAGTCACATCGACCTAGCTGGTAACACCTCATATCACTTTGCGGCCTCACGCACGGTATTCCCACGGGTGTCGCCTTACCATGGCCCGGGACCGTTTGCGTCTTTTGGCTCACGTATATGATAGTGTCGCTAGCATCCACATGACAAAGAACCCGGGCCGACATGGCTAGTCGTGAACCCAAAGCGGCACTAACCTATGGGGACAGGCATACATGAATCACTTGAGCATGTCGGTCATCAGCGTATGAATTCGGGTTGTAGCTTTGGGCTATGAGGACTCCGGTATCCGGGCTGTAGCAGCTAAGCAGGACTCGAATATCACCGCGTGACATTTCCCGAAGGACGGACATAGGAGCGAAATGAGACACATGCCGGCCAGTCAAGTGTCCAAGCGGTAGTCTTTGGGCTAGCAGGACTCCGGTGAACCGGGCTGTAGCGGACTACTATCGCTCGAAGCACGAGACTACATTTCCCCATATGAGAGGCTGCCAAGGATAAACAACTAGTTTGTCGGATCCCACTCATATCAAGCATTTCAATCATACCGCATAATATGCCCGATATGAGTAAATACAACAAGGCATCACAACAAAACTCTACAACTCAAGTACTTTATTTAAGAGGCTCAGGAGCCATACATAACATAGTCATACAGGTGGGGTCACATGACCCAACACTCAAGTCATACAATCATACAAGCACATGCGGAAGCAAACTAGTCTGAGTACAGACTCTAGAAAGAAAGAAAGCTTGTTGGAGCCTTTCTATCTACAATGGCCCTTCACAAGTCTTAGATCGCCACCTGGGTGGCTAGCTTACTCGTCGAAGTCAACATCTACATAGAATCCGTCGGAGGGGGTAGTATAGTCCTCTGAAAAATATTGATTAAGCAAACATGAGTACAAAAGTACTCAGCAAGTCTTACCACAGAATCCTATCATACATGCACATTCTCAAGGAAGGAGGTGGAGTTATTTGCAGCAAGCCAGCTTTGACTCTTGGCTAAGCTATCCTACGTGACACACTTTGTAAAGCATTTTGTCGTACGAGTCCACTAATCACCATCACAATACTCCACCGTGGATCCTCTCGTCATCCCGAGAGGGCCATCCACGATACTCACACTTATCTTGAGGCTTTTAGTAGTATCCATTTACTTGTCTATGAACTGATATAGGTAACCCGAAGTCCTTCTCCATGGACACGGCTATTCGAATAGATCATATTTAACCTGCGGGGTGTACTTCTTCACACGCTCTCACCACTTATAAATCGTTTACGACATGTACTCGGCAACCTTCAGCGGAAGCCCAGCGTGGGTGTCGGCCACAGCCTACCTAAACACTCAAGTCCCTAGTCCGGGTTTATCGCCTATTCGGGTTCCATCCATGGAGTCCGGCGAGGTTTCCCATACAGCCCGAGCGATGTGTGCGGGGTTCCCGAGATACCAAGCGGGCACTTTCGGTACACGAACCCACAGTGCCTACCATAACACAACCCACCCCTAAGGTCAGCGTTGCGTGCGGCCCCTGACATGCTACAAACACGAAACTACTTGCAACTCCGGACTATGAACAGGGGTGGTTAAGAAGCCGAGAGGTCCATTGGTTTGGGCCCAATGCGTGGTAGTAGCTAGTTCATGGATCACAAACACAGATCTCAGTTCTTAAGTTGGCTTCAATGAAACAACCCACCATGTACTCCTACATGGCCTCTCATCGATACCTTTACCAAATCGTGTTCAACACTTTCACTCTCGAACCAACACAACCTTTCACTCCAGTTCATCATCCCGATGAGCGGACGACACAACTCTAAGCATAGCAAGCATAGCATGGTAGGAATCACAAACATGGCTCAATCAACTCCTACACATACTAGTGGGTTTCATCTAATTCTTGTGGCAATGACAGGTCATGCAAAGGAAGTGGGTTCAACTACCGCAGCACACAACAGTTGAATCGCGTTGTCTTAATGCGATGCGAGAGCGAAGCGAGAACATGGGTTTGTATCGGAATGATCAATGAATTGCTTGCTGATGGGCTGGGGTGAGAAGCGCCCTTGGATGGGTAGTCGAGGTTATCTTGAGGCGAGAACCTATCATGAAAGCACACGGAATAAACACACAAAACAATATGCAACAATATGATGCATGCTATGACATGGCAATATGGATGTGTGTTGGCCTAATGCAAGTTGAAAGAACAGGGATGAACTCATTTGAATCAAGGATTCAAATGATAGCTCATTGAGTTAGTCCTAATGGTGCAATATCTTATTCTGGTTATTCAGCATAGTTAACTTGTTTTAACATGCATGAAACCTGTACCAATGGATAGAGTGTATTTTTCTGATAATTTTTCATATATAAATCTTTGCATTTGGAGTTATAGATAAAAAGTTATAAGCATTTGAAATTTGAATTATATTCGGAATTTATTATATAAAATAAATCCAGAATTTGAATTAATCGTCGACATGAGGTCAGCGTGGCGTCGAGGGTCAGCAGGGTCATCCAGTCAAACTGACCAGTGGGACCCGCATGCTAGGTTAGTTTAACTAATTAACTTAATTAGAACTAATCCTAATTAGTTAACCGGGAGTCCACTGTCATTGACTCGAGACAGTCAGCGGGCCCTGATCGAAGTCGATGGTCAACTTCGCGGCGTCTAGCCTTGGCGAGAGCAGGCAATGAGCAAAGTGCTTTGCACTTTCGGGCACCAAATGGGCGTGAGGAGCATCTCGTGGAGCTGGAGATGAGCGCGGCTATTGGTGGGGTTAGCTTGGGTCGGGGTGGCGGAGTTGGCACCGGCGGCGAGTCGAGGCGGTCGGGGCTCGGGTGATGTCGGGTTTGTTGCTAGGGGGCAAAGTGAGGCGCGTGGAGTGCATAGTTAGGCCCAGCGCAACTTCGGTGAGTCACGATGGACAGGGTGGCGTGGCGTTGGGTGGCGGAGCCTCGTCGGCGACGAGCTCCAGCGTGATGAGAATTGAGCGATCGTGGTTGGGGCGTTGTGGTGCGAGGAAGAGAATGGAGAGGATGGGGAGGTAGCAGGCTCACGGTGATCCCGTAGAAACCTCGTCGGGTCGGGGGCGATCGATCTGGCGGCGGCGAAGGGATCTCCGGCGGTGGCGGAGCCGGCGAAGTCGGCCTTGATAACCGAGGCGAGCAAGAGCTTGGGCGTGGCTTGTTCGGCGAAGTCGTCGACGGGCGAACGACAGACAAGGTCTCATGGCGAGGGACAGACGGTGGCTCTGATTCTGACGGAGGGAGCGGCGGCAGTGGCGTCGGCCATGGCGAGGAAGCGAGAGAGAGGCAGGGGAGAATGGGGTGTCACGGGGTGAGGCGGCGGCGGAGGTCGTCGAGTGCGGCGAGCGGCGAGGGGGTGAAGCGGCGGCCAGCTGCGTGGCGCGCCCTGCGCTCGCCGGCGGGCACCAGGCTACTGCTGGCCGAGCCAAGCAGCTACATTGGTGCGGCTGCTTTGGGCTGGGCGGCAGTGGGGCGGCACAGGCGACAGTAAGTATTTTTCCTTTTTAGTCTTTTCTAATTTACGTAACTTTGTGGGGTTTTTTAAAATACCAAAACTATTTTAAAAATCACCAAAATGCTCCTGGTCACTTGTTGGAATATTCCCAACATGAAACATTTTGGTTTGACAATTTTGAACATTTAAAATATTTTATATAATTTAAAATGCTCAAGTTCAAAACTTGTGGATTAATCCTAGAACCCTTAGATGACCTAGAAAATGTTCCACCTCCTTTGACATGGGTTACGAACCCAAACAAAGAGGATGAGCATTTTGAAGGGCATTCAGATTCATTGAAATAAATTTTAGTAAACCCTAGTTGTTTTAAGGGGGGTGTTACGGGGTTTCTGCCTTCCCCATTTCAAATTCAAATGAAATTTAAACATGATGCACACCCTAATGCATGGTCTAAGCGGGATGTGACAACTCACCCCACTCAAAAGAATCTCGTCCGAGATTTAGGATCTATTCTTGAAAAAGGTGGGATACTCAAGTGAAGGCGATCCTCCCTTTCCCAAGTTGCTTCTTGCTCGGAATGGTTTGACCATTGAACCTTTAGAAACTTGATATTCCGGCGTCGAGTGATGCGCTCGGCTTGATCGAGAATCTGAGCGGGATATTCTCGATAGGTGAGGTTATCTTGGAGATCAAGCGTTTAGTGGTCTACTCCACGGATAGGATCCGAGAAGCAACGCTGAGTTGGGAAGCGTGGAAGACATCATGGATTACGGAAGATGCGGAGGTAGTTCAATTGGTAGGCAACTTCCCTCGTTTGGCAAGAATGCGAAAGGGTCCAATGTAACGAGGAGCCAACTTGCCTTTGATACGAAGCGATGGGTTCCCTTTAGAGGGTAACCCGAAGGTAAGCCTTCTTGCCAATTTCATAAGCCATAGGCTTATGCTTGCGATCATATTGGCTCTTTTGGCGAGATTGGGCTGTTTTCAATTTCTCACGAATAACGCGAACCTGCTCTTACGCTTCTGAATCATATCCGGGCCAAGAGTTGTCTCTCCCGGTTTCGACCAGATTAAGAGGCGTTCGACATTTCCGTCCATAAAGAACTTGAAAGGGCTTTGCCCAGCTGGCTTGATAACTATTGTTATAAGCGAACTCGGCGAATGGAAGGCATTTCTCCCAATTCATGCGAAAGAGATGGCGAAGCTTCGAAGCATATCCTCTAGGATTTGATTGACTCGTTCTACTTGACCACTTGATTGGGGATGGAAGCGGTGCTAAAGGAGAGCGAGTTCCCATAGCGTTTTGAAACTTTCCCAAAATCGAGAGGTGAAAAGACTCCCACGGTCGAGTTAATCTCTAATGGAATACCATGAAGAGACACTATTCGAGAGATGTACAAATCAGCTAGCTGGCTAGCGGTTATACTCTCACGAACAGGTAGGAAATGGGCTACTTTGGAAGGCGATCAACAACAACGAAGATAGCGTTATTCCCTCTCTTGGTCTGGAAACCCGGTAATGAAGTCCATACCGATTTTATCCCATTTCCATTCAGGAATTTCCAAAGGTTGAAGGGTACCAGCAGGCCGTTGATGCTCTGCTTTAACTTCGACGACAGGCGTCGCAATTAGCAATGTATTGAGCGATTTCTCTCTTCATCCTAGTCCACCAAAACCTCTGGCGTAGATCTTGATACATTTAGTACTACCGGGATGAATGGTGAGAGGAGAGTCATGAGCTTCCTTAAGGATCAATCGCCTCGGGTTGCGCACCTTAGGAACCACTAGGCGGTCTCCAAAGAACCGACACCTTGTTCATCAATGGAGAAACAATCTGCGACTCCTTTCTTGATGTTTCTCCTGATCACGGGAGACTCCGGATCTACATACGTGCTTTGATGATCTGATCCGTAAGGGTAGGTTTCGCCACCGGGGTGGAAAGGAATCCTCGAGGAACAATGTGAAGATTAAGCTACGAAATTCCTCGTGGAGAATGGGTTGACTTTGTTGTAACATCAGATTGTTACAATAAGATTTGCGACTTAGTCGTCAGCCATGACATTAGCTTTGCACAGGGTGTAGGATATTCCTAAGTCGAAATCTGTAATCAACTCGACCAACGTCTTTGCCTGAGATTCAAATCCGGTTGGGTGAAGATATATTTCAGACTTTGGTGATCGGTGTAGATTTATAGCGATTACCCGAAGGTAATGTCGCCAGGTTTTGAGTGCATGAACCCTGCTGCAAGCTCTAGATCGTGTGTGGGATAGTTATCCTCATGTGGGCGTGGCTGTCGAGAAGCGTAGGCAATCACATGGCGATCTTGCATGAGTATGCAACCTAGTCCTTGTCGCGGCGTCATAATAGATAATAAAGTCCTTAGAAATCTGGTGGAACAAATGCGGGAGCAGATGTCGAGCGTCTTTTCAGTTCTGAAAGCTGATCTCGCCTTTGTGGCGTCCATTGAACTTCTTATCTTTCTTGAGGAGTTCGGTTAGAGGTTTAGCAACTTTAGAAATTCTCGGCGAAGCGGCGGCAATAGCTCGCTAAACCGAAACTCGAACTTGCTTGACCGATTCAGGTGGAGTCAATCAGGGCGGCTTGAACTTCGCTTCGGGATTGACAGCAATACCCTTACGGAGATTACATGTCCTAGATAGGTCTTACGGTAACCAGAATTCACATTTAGAGAATTTGGCATAAAGGCGGTGCTCTCGAAGTTTCATCAATACTAGCCTTAGGTGTTCGGCATGTTCTTCCTCATTCTTGGAGTAGATGAGTATATCATCGAGGTATACCACGACGAATTTATCCAAATACTCCATGAAGATTGAGTTCATTAACCGAGAGAAGGTGGCTGGAGCATTGGTTAATCCGAAGGACATGACGGTGTACTCGTATTGGCCATAACGAGTGACAAAGGCCGTTTTAGGAATGTCCCCGTTCTTGATTTTGATTTGATGGTAGCCCAACCTCAAATCCATCTTGGAAAAAGGCGAGGATCCAGCGAGCTGATCATACTGGTCGTTGATCTGGGAAGCGGATACTTGTTCTTGATAGTGACCAAATTGACAGGTCGGTAATCTACAACCATCCGATCCGTACCATCCTTCTTCTTGACGAAGAGGACGGGGCAAGCCCATGGAGATGAACTAGGACGGATGAAACCCTTTTGCAAGGACTCATCGAGTTGTTTCTTAAGTTCAGCTAGTTCTAGGGGTGCCATCTTATAAGGTCTTCTAGAGATTGGGGCGGTTAGGGAATAAGATCTATCACGAACTCGACATCCCTGTCGGTGGAACACTGGCAGTTCCTCGGAAAGACATCAGGGAAATCACGGACTACGGAATATCTTGAGTGCGGAAGGGGTTGGCATTTAAGGAGTAAAGCTGGCGCTTAGACACTCGGGTTAAAACATTCCTTTGTCTTGCCGAAGGATGGGTAAGTTGAGCAGTTCTAGTAGAGCAATCAATCTTAGCATAATGGGCTGACATCCAGTCCATACCCAAGATGATGTTTATGTCAGAGGACTTGAGAGCTATTAGAGATGCAAGAAAGACTAATCATCGACAAGAATTTCATTCCATGACTTATTCTAGAGGTTTGCCATCTAGAACCGGAGTTTAATTTCCATGGAGGTAGGCATGTCACGAGAATGTGGTGTTGTGCAATCGAGCATAGCTCTCGAAATAAATGAATGAGATGCTCGATATCAAAAGAACGATTGCGGATGGCAATTAACAAGAAAGCGTGCCGAGGGCGGCGTTGGGATCCTCATAGGTTTCTTCAGCGAGACATAGTTGACATGGCCACGGCGGTGGCAAGCTGGCTTAACATAGGGCACCTTTCTGCTGGCTTGCTTGCCAGCAGACTTTCGGCTTGATTGGGGTTGTTGCAGGGACACTCTCGAATATAGTGGCCCGTCTCTCACACTTGAAGCAAGTTATCACATTTGGGCGTGGAGCAGCACTAGCAGTTGGACCTCCATAAGTCTTGGGTGGAAAATCGGCTGGTTGGGCGGCGCCTCGAAGGATGGCCTCGGGGTGTACACAGGTGGTAGAGCGTATTTGGAACCCAAACCCGGCGCCACGGGATCGAGCGGATGGCGATCGAGTCACGGATGTGCTTGCGTGAAGCCTCAAAATCAGTCTGCTTGATTTGGTGATAGCCTTATTGACTAACCGGGAAAGAGGTACACTCATGCAGAGCGGAGATCTCGGCGTAGCTCGGGGCTAAGTCCCTTGCGGAACCTTGCTGCTTCTTGGCATCGGTAGAAACTTCTTGGGAGCATAACGTGCTAACCTCCCAAATTCACGGTGTAGGCATCCTTTGTCGACCTACCTTGGGTGGCTGCAGAATTCCTCACGTTTGCGGTCCATAAGACCTTACGGAATATGGTGCTCACGGAGGCGGCACTGAATTCATCCCAAGTTGTAACTTGTCCAGCGGACGCATAGCCTCATAATTTTCCCACGAGAGACTAGCGGGGCCTTCCGGATGATAGGCGGCAAAGGTAACCTTGTCAGCCTCAGCCACGTTGGCGGAGCGCAGCTTGTGGTGGATCTGCGGAGCCAATCATCTGCGTCGAGGGCTCGGCGGAATATTTGAATTTTGGAGGATATAGCTTGCGAAATCATTGAGGTGAAACCACATCGTTTCTTGGCTGGCGTGCTGTGTTTTGTTCAATCCGCTCCAATAAGCGGTTGGTTTCGCGCTTATTGCGTTACGCTTCGACATCACCTCGGCCAAAGATGGCGGTTGCGGCAGATTCACATTTCTGGCTGCTGGCTTCTCCTGCTCTGGAACAGCAGGAGTATTGCAGTGTTGACCATCACAGGAGACAAAGCAAAGGTTTAAACCAGGATGGCAGAATTTAACAAGGAAGTGCGGAAGGTAATGGACAGCATGGAATGCAAAGATGTTCATCCGTATGACATGGTAATATAAAACTGCCATATATATATATATACCATTGGTCATACACACCATTCATAGTTTAGTACAAGCTGACGGAGTACAACTATAAGGAAAGGCGTTACATCTCATGGAAGCATTCCAACTCCTATACATTATTTTCTACACTTAGGAGCGATACACACTAAGTCGTATTCCACGAGTCACGCAGGGGCGGTGGAAACACAACTATTACCATACTAGGAATACTACTACTATCTCGAGGCAGCTCCATAGTAGTCCTCATAGAAGTCACCACCCAAGCACGGAAGTGGAACATGATCGTCAGGAAGCAGACAATCTGTGGGGCACTGTGGACCATAAGGACTCGGATGTGGCCGTGGACCAACAAGCAGTGGCAGGCAGGGGCCCACGAGGAGGTGATGCCTCCAACCTCACGCCACTCCATAAAGTCTGGCAGACTCTCCCTTACAGGGTACAAGTCTCTCATGTCCATATATCCGGCTTGCACGGCGGTGCAAACCTAGTCGAGTAGCCCGGTGGTCGAGCGGGCATTAAAAAGCTCCATCGCAAGGCCGGTTCTCACGGTCCTTGTCCTCCGACAACTTCGGTAGTAGTGCGGAGGTGAGTCCTCATGGGATGCATCGCTGTACAAACCACGAAGGTAGCCATGCGCCCGGGAAGGATCTTGGCATATAAGCGAAATCGGTGTTGCTCGGCAAAGCAGTTACAGCTCGAATAATAGTCATCATGGAATAGGCTGCATCTTGCAGACATTCCAATAGTGATTCGAGCCCATAAGAACGATGAAGTGGCTCGATAGCTCCGGGATAAGATGGATAAATCCGGACCGTGCATAGATATTGGCTTTGATTGAAATCCTAAACTGCTCCTCGGCGGTATATTAGGATACCATCGATAACCAGCCTCAATCATCACCCTAACCAACATGGCCGTGTGACCGCACACATCAATGCAACAGTCGAGCGAACCACTTGGTTACAGGAGCAGGTGGCCATCTGAAAGCACAGCCACAATGCAAAGGCATTAAATTTCTAGGGAAAATCGGGCAGCATAACATCGTAAATGCTCAAAATCAGATTTGAGACATTCAAAATCAGATTTGCAAAACCACTCAACAACATCATATCAAGGTTACGGTTCAAATGATAGCATACTAAAATTTAGTAGCACTGGCGAGGATGTAACCAACAATCCTATAAGTTACTACGGATTAGTAACACGTGAACCTATATAGAGAAGAGAGCCTAGTCCTATACCCACGTCGAATGAGAAGAGGATGACTCGGATCGGAGGGCATAAGGTAAAGGAGTAAAAGAGCCTTCGTTCCTCCACAATCAATTCCCTACATATAACTAAAGCATTTCTAGACTCAACTTGACCAGTTTGGCTTAGCGGACCTACAGGCAGCCCTGCTCGATGCCAGCGCTGTCGGGACCCGATTCAAGTCACATCGACCTAGCTGGTAACACCTCATATCACTTTGCGGCCTCACATACGGTATTCCACAGGTGTCGCCTTACCATGGCCGGGACCGTTTCGTCTTTTGGCTCACGTATATGATAGTGTCGCTAGCATCCACATGACAAAGAACCGGGCCGACATGGCTAGTCGTGAACCCAAGCGGCACTAACCTATGGGGACAGGCATACATGAATCACTTGAGCATGTCGGTCATCAGCGTATGAATTCGGGCTGTAAGCTTTGGGCTAACAGGACTCCGGTATCCGGGCTGTAGCAGCTAAGCAGGACTCGAATATCACGCGTGACATTTCCCGAAGGACAGACATAAGAGCGAAATGAATCACATGCCGGCCAGTCAAGTGTCCAAGCGGTAGTCTTTGGGCTAGCAGGACTCCGGTGAACCGGGCTGTAGCGGACTACTATCGCTCAGAAGCACGAGACTACATTTCCCCATATGAGAGGCTGCCAAGGATAAACAACTAGTTTGTCGGATCCCACTCATACCAAGCATTTCAATCATACATAATATGCCCGATATGAGTAAATACAACAAGGCATCACAACAAAACTCTACAACTCAAGTACTTTATTTAAGAGGCTCAGGAGCCATACATAACATAGTCATACAGGTAGGGGTCACATGACCCAACACTCAAGTCATACAATCATACAAGCACATGCGGAAGCAAACTAGTCTGAGTACAGACTCTAGAAAGAAAGAAAGCTTGTTGGAGCCTTTCTATCTACAATGGCCCTTCACAAGTCTTAGATCGCACACAGGTGGCTAGCTTACTAAATCGAAGTCAACATCTACATAGAATCCGTCGGAGGGTAGTATAGTCCTCTGAAAATATTGATTAAGCAAACATGAGTACAAAAGTACTCAGCAAGTCTTCCACAGAATCCTATCATACATGCACATTCTCAAGGAAGGAGGTGGAGTTATTTGCAGCAAGCCAGCTTTGACTCTTGGCTAAGCTATCCTCGTGACACACTTTGTAAAGCATTTTGTCGTACGAGTCCACTAATCACCATCACAATACTCCACCGTGGATCCTCTCTCGTCATCCCGAGAGGGCCATCCACGATACTCACACTTATCTTGAGGCTTTTAGTAGTATCCATTTACTTGTCTATGAACTGATATAGGTAACCCGAAGTCCTTCTCCGTGGACACGGCTATTGAATAGATCATATTTAACCTGCGGGGTGTACTTCTTCACACGCTCTCACCACTTATAAATCGTTTACGACATGTACTCGGCAACCTTCAGCGGAAGCCCAGCGTGGGTGTCGGCCACAGCCTACCTAAACACTCAAGTCCCTAGTCGGGTTTATCGCCTATTCGGGTTCCATCCATGAGGAGTCCGGCGAGGTTTCCCATACAGCCCGAGCGATGTGTGCGGGGTTCCCGAGATACCAAGCGAATTTTCGGTACACGAACCCACAGTGCCTACCATAACACAACCCACCCCTAAGGTCAGCGTTGCGTCGGCCCTGACATGCTACAAACACGAAACTACTTGCAACTCCGGACTATGAACAGGGGTGGTTAAGAAGCCGAGAGGGTCCATTGGTTTCGGGCCCAATGCGTGGTAGTAGCTAGTTCATGGATCACAAACACAGATCTCAGTTCTTAAGTTGGCTTCAATGAAACAACCCACCATGTACTCCTACATGGCCTCTCATCGATACCTTTACCAAATCGTGTTCAACACTTTCACTCTCGAACCAACACAACCTTTCCTCCAGTTCATCATCCCGATGAGCAGACGACACAACTCTAAGCATAGCAAGCATAGCATGGTAGGAATCACAAACATGGCTCAATCAACTCCTACACATACTAGTGGGTTTCATCTAATTCTTGTGGCAATGACAGGTCATGCAAAGGAAGTGGGTTCAACTACCGCAGCACACAACAGTTGAATCGCGTTGTCTTAATGCGATGCGAGAGCGAAGCGAGAACATGGGTTTGTATCGGAATGATCAATGAATTGCTTGCTGATGGGCTGGGGTGAGAAGCGCCCTTGGATGGGTAGTCGAGGTTATCTTGAGGCGAGAACCTATCATGAAAGCACACGGAATAAACACACAAAACAATATGCAACAATATGATGCATGCTATGACATGGCAATATGGATGTGTGTTGGCCTAATGCAAGTTGAAAGAACAGGGGATGAACTCATTTGAATCAAGGATTCAAATGATAGCTCATTGAGTTAGTCCTAATGGTGCAATATCTTATTCTGGTTATTCAGCATAGTTAACTTGTTTTAACATGCATGAAACCTGTACCAATGGATAGAGTGTATTTTTCTGATAATTTTCATATATAAATCTTTGCATTTGGAGTTATAGATAAAAGTTATAAGCATTTGAAATTTGATTTATATTCGGAATTTATTATATAAAATAAATCCAGAATTTGAATTAATCGTCGACATGAGTCAGCGTGTGTCGAGGGGTCAGCAGAGGTCATCAGGTCAAACTGACCAGTGGGACCCGCATGTCGAGGTTAGTTTAACTAATTAACTTAATTAGAACTAATCCTAATTAGTTAACAGAGGTCCACTGTCATTGACTCGAGCAGTCAGCAGGGCCTGATCGAGTCGATGGTCAACTTCGCGGCGTCTAGCCTTGGCGAGCAGTATGTGGTGAACAAAGTGCTTTTGCACTTTCGGGCACCAAATGGGCGTGAGGAGCATCGTGGAGCTGGAGATGAGCAGCGGCTATTAGTGGGGTTAGCTTGGGTCGGGGTGGCGGAGTTGGCACCGGCGACAAGTCGAGGCGGCGGTCGGGGCTCGGGTGATGTCGGGTTTGTTGCTAGGGGGCAAAGTGAGGCGTGGAGTGCATAGTTAGGCCCAGCGCAACTCGGTGAGTCACGATGGACGGTGGCGTGGCCGTTGGGTGGCGAACCTCGTCGTGACGAGCTCCAGCGGTGAATTCGAGCGATCGTGGTTGGGGCGTTGTGGTGCGAGGAAGAGAATGGAGAGGATGGGGAGGTAGCCAGGCTCACGGTGATCCGTAGAAACCTCGTCGAAGTCGGGGACGGTCGATCTGGCGGCGGCGGCGAAGGGATCTCGGCGGTGGCGGAGCGGCGAAGTCGGGTTGATAACCAGGGGGCGAGCAAGAGCTCGGGCGTGGCTTGTTCGGCGAAGTCGGCAACGGCGAACGACGGACAAGGTCTCGTGGCGCGGGGACGGCGGTGGCTCTGATTCTGACGGAGGAAGCGGCGGCAGTGGCGTCGGCTATGGCGAGGAGAAGCGAGAGAGGAGGCGGGGAGAATGGGGTGTCACAGGGGTCGAGGCGACAGCGGAGGTCGTCGAGGCGTGAGCGGCGAGCGGGTGAAAGCGGCGGCGGCCAGCTGCGTGGCGCGCCTGCGCTCGCCAGCGAGCACCGAGCTGCTGCTGGCGAGCCAAGCAGCTGTTGGCTTGCTCTTTGGCTGGGCAGCAGGTGGGCGAACGCGCAGGCGACAGTAAGTATTTTTCCTTTTTAGTCTTTTCTAATTTACGTAACTTTGTGGGGTTTATTTAAAATACCAAAACTATTTTAAAAATCACCAAAATGCTCCTGGTCACTTGTTGGAATATTCCCAACATGAAACATTTTGGTTTGACAATTTTGAACATTTAAAATATTTTATATAATTTAAAATGCCCAAGTTCAAAACTTGTGGATTAACCTAGAACCCTTAGATGACCTAGAAAATGTTCCACCTCCTTTGACATGGGTTACGAACCCAAACAAAGAGGATGAGCATTTTGAAGGGCATTGGATTCATTGAAATAAATTTTAGTAAACCCTAGTTGTTTTAAGGGGGTGTTACAGGGTTTCTGCCTTCCCATTTCAAATTCAGATGAAATTAAACATGATGCACACCCTAATGCATGGTCTAAGCGGGATGTGACAACTATCGGATCATTCAACTAATGATGTGACCTTGTTAATCAAATAACAACTCCTTGTTCATGGTTAGGAAACATAACCATCTTTGATTAACAAGCTAGTCAAATAGAGGCATACTAGTGACATCTTGTTTGTCTATATATTCACACATGTATTATGTTTCCGGTTAATACAATTCTAGCATGAATAATAAACATTTATCATGATATAAGAAATAAATAATAACTTTATTATTGCCTCTAGGGCATATTTCCTTCACAAGCATCGTTCATGCCACGCGCGCGCACACTAACCGGTAAAGCGGCGTGACATCTGCCACCTTGAGTTCCTCGCTGCCCCATTGCACTGAGAATGGTAGGGAAGCGGTGGCATCCGCCGTGCGAGAGTTCATCGCCGCTCGCGACCTCACACCTATGTGGTGAATTTGAAGCTGCCAAGGCGAATGGGCGGTAGAGAAAAGCGGCCAAAGCCACCTGAGAGGAGTGGAAAAGTCGAAAGCACTCAAGAAAAGAGGCCCATCGCCGCCAAGAAAGAAGAGGGCATGCCGCTTGCTTTCTTGGAGAGGTGGTGGAGATCCAAGCACGGTGGGGTGTGTTGACAAAGCCGGGAAGGAGAACGACGGCATCTGGCCAGCATGTGAGAAGTAGTAGTACTAGTAGTTAGTGTGTGTGTCTGTGTCTCCCGTATGTTTGTTTAATTAATTACGAGCATGTACCAGTACTACTAGTTATTACTGTAGTTTTTAGAGAAAATTACCAATACATTAGCCTAGACTCAATGGAAAAATTCCTATCCTATGCATCAAATGGCATCTCTTTCTCTATAGGAATTGAGATCATTTCATCTCACTTCCTATCATTTTCATATTCCTATAAAATTCCTATCGTATGAACCAAAGGAGGGCATTCTTTGGAGTAACTCTGTAGCTAGCGATCTTCTTTGGTATAGTAGTTTTCTTCAAGCGGAATTCAACGAAGTCATGATGGTTCCTTCGTCGAGCAACTTCACAGTTGGTAAGGTTGGGCCTGTGATTTGTGGCTCATTAGTAATTCTATGCATGGCGACCGGGTGACTCTCCTTGGAGTTCTGCGGGCATGGCAAGTGGACCAAGATGGTCGATGTCCCACATGTCG